>JAZAYU010000032.1:3421719-3991719 GCA_038501625.1 Corbicula japonica
TTGCCATATACAGAAGGTGCATGTGACCCAGGTTGGTACGAGTATTATGACAATTGCTACTATGTGTCTGATTCGAGGTACAATCACGTGGATCTTGAACATCAGTGTAGCCTCAGGAATGCTTCTCTCTGGATCTGGCACAGTCAGGATGAACTGGTAAGTCATTTAACCCTTTCCTCCATAGATATACCTTTATTGCGAAGGCAAACAGTTTAGATCAAGTTCAACCAGCACATCTGTGCAGTCTGATCAGGATATAAACTGTTTGCTTTTTGATTTGTTAGGTTATCCCTGACAAAATGCGACCAGTGCGGATCCTGATCAGACGGCAAGGATGTGTAAAGGGTTAACCCGCTACCTCAGTAGGAGGGCTGTTAGCTGATAGGTGAACAGTGTACAAATGTAGATCCACTGGTACGTTATTTAACCATTTGCTGCATTGGATATGGCTGTTATCCCATGGGTTGACAATAGTGTAGATCCAGATCAGTATGAGACACTAGTCTTGTTTTTGATCAGAAATAACCAAGCTAATGTCTTACAAGTGTACATTATAGATCCTGATCAATCTGCACAGATGTGTTGAATGATCAGGATCTACACTGGTATCCAGGTCCCCTTACTTTCAGAGCAAGTTCTCTCCCAACTAAGTTACTAAGGCCATTACACATCTTTTTCCCAAATAGGTACTGCGTGTATTTTAGTACAGGGTTGGATGCAAGATTTCCACAAAGGGGTTTGTCTGGGACAGTCTTAGGGTGGTTACATGATAATTTCCAACTTTCTGGCCTAATCCCCATGAAAATTAAATAGTGCTGCCCAAAAAGAGGAACTCCACTGAATGTCCCTTGTATCCACCACTGATTAGTACTGTGACAAAAGCTTGATTTGGCCAACCTCTTAAAAAGTTTGATCTAACAACCATTCACTGGCCTGTTCTCTCAAATAATGGTGTATTTATGAAAAAATTAATTGCTTCCAGTGAAATAGCGCAGGATTTATCAGTTGGCAGAATTCAGATCCATAGATTAATTATCAGTCGAGGCTATGCCCCACATGATATGTCCCTCCACCTGTGATAAACCATGCAATACATCACTGGAAGCTATTTATTATTTCAATTCTAACATGAATATCCTTTATAGAGCTTCGAAAATAATGTTAATACTTCACTGAGTAAGTTCAACAATCGGTTTATGACGTCAAAAATAATGTGTCATGTCAGAAATGGAAAAGCAGCAATATAGTGGGGATTAAATCACTTTTTCTATTCTACATCGCTTATGGGAATCTCTGTAGTGTTAGAATATTGACTATATTGTTCCCTTTCAGCAATGGATGATGGACATTGTCTCTCAGGGTCCAACTATAGTATACTGGGTAGACCTGCAGCTGGTCAACAGACAATGGAAATGGAGTGATGGAACAAGATATGATGTCAATAGCATGTAAGATGTTACAATTAAAATAACAAAATTGTATGGATTTTAACTTTTTATTTCATATTATATTATACCCAAATTTTACATGTGAGACCAGTGTAGATCCAGATCAGCTAGCACATCTGTGCCATCTGATCAGTATTTGCATGTACCCTTTTTGTTAAAAAAAACCTAATAAATTTAAAAGTGAACATTGCAGATCCTGATCAGATGGCACAGATGTGCAGGCTGATCTGGACCTACACTGTTCGTCTATGCCATAAAGGCAAATATATGCAGGAAAGGGTTAAATCCTTTATACGTTTGACAGCCTACTAAAAATATACTCATATTTGCCAATATTATCAACACTCTTTTACTCAAACTCAATATAATATCAAAGCCTTGAATATAGTGACTTATTAGAATACTACAATTGCATGATTATATGTCCGTGCGGAAATGTCATTTATGTATTTTGCGCAAAATTTTACCCCGTTGAAATTTTATGATACCACTGTAGTCAGATTTTGGATTTTTCATTTGAACAGGTCTTTCAAAATTTTGTTAGTAGTATACATGTATACACATTACAAATTTAAAAAACTGCATCTCAAAAAAAGAAATATTATATAAGTTATATCTTAAACCCTTATCAGTCACTGGTATCTTCAGAATTGTAAAAATTATCACCATGTTTATGAAGAGTGTGCGCAATGCACCTTAAGTGAATGTATGACATAATCCCCTACGGAAAAAATCATACAAGATTTTCTAACTCTTCTAGTTTAGCAATGTATATGCCTAAAAAATATTCATCTATTCTATTATGAAATCTGGAAAATTTTATTAAAACAACAAATTATCAAATGAAGAATTATTTTAACTATGTAGGGTATTTTGTTTGTAGGGGATTCTTGATACTAGGGGATTTTGTCTGTAGGGGACTATGTCATGTTAGGGATTTTGTCCATTTTCTTGAAATCCATATGGGATTTTGCCTGCACACCCTCTTTAAGTGCATAAAGGGTGTCTGATATGCTGTACATTTTTGAATTTCTTTCAATGTAGTTGTGTGTTAATTTTTGCTTTTATTAATTGTTACACAGAAAATGGTACCAGAACAAAGAGGGTAATAGATCTGCCACAATAGAAAAATGTGGTGGGGTGTATTCATACACGCCATACACAGGACAGATGACGGCCAGAAACTGTGCTGAAGGATGGGGAATAATATGTGTTCGCCCAAAAAGTAAGACTTTAAAGTAATCTGTAAAATTCGAGGAAATCTTTTGCTTTTGTAGTAATTTGTGATTTGTCATCTCAATTGGAAGGGGTTTGGCCTGGTATCTTGTTTGCAACCAGTGTACTAGTAAATCCAGATCAGATGGCAGAAACAACCTTATGGATCTAAAATCATACAGTGTAGATCGAGATCATCTGACACATCCATATCAACAGTGTAGATCATGATCAGATGGTATTGGATAAGGGGTAAGAGATAGGTAGTTAATATAGAAATGTTGATAATTTTTAAATTTAACCCTTTATTCCATCTTACCTGGTTTGATCACATGTGTAAATAGATTACATCCAGATTAACTACCACATCTGGCTAATTTGGATCTACACTGTTTGCTCATGGATAACAGCCATTGCCCAAGGTTATAAAACTGAGCATGGAAACCAGTCTCAAATCTCAAGCATCTGATTGGCTGAAATGGCGACCAGTCGCCATTTCAGCCAATCAGATGCTTGAGATTTGAGACTGGTTTCCAAACTCGGCTTTATAACCTTCAGCTCTGATCATAGGAAGTAGATTAAATAAACTGACTCATATTTCAGACATACTGGATCTTTGCAACATAGCTGACGGATGGCAGTTTATTGATGGTGTTTGCCTCAAGTTCTTTAATACCACTCAGACGTGGTTTGGAGCCCGACAGACATGTCAGGACAATAAAGGCGATCTGACCATGTACAGTAACTATGATCAGTTGAGAGCTCTGGATAGCCTGATCTCATGCCGTACCCAAGATAATGTAGCTTGGATAGGTCTTTCTGACACGGTAAGTACATCTCCAGATAGACTTGTTAATAGTCTGATAATTTTTTTAAATATTTTGTTTGAAGAAGTGGGGTATATTGCTCTGCACACTCTGCACATGTCAGACAGTCTTTCTGTTTGTAATCGATCTTGTCTGATCAATAACTAGACAAGGATTTGGCATAGAGACCAGGCCCCGAGGTTATAAAACTTGAGTTTGAACTCCGTGCTCAAAACTCAATTTTGTGTTTCTTTGCTTATAAGGAAAAGAAACTTTTATTGTTAATTATTTGTTTTGGTACAACGTTGTTATGCATTAAAGAATTCAAATAAAGCAATTTAAGCAGTATAAATCAGCAAATTTCACTCTCAGGCTTTGAGAATGAAATTGAGTTTTGAGCATGGAGCATGAACTCAAGTTTTATAACCTTGGACACAGATTTGGTTAGAAGTTTTTTCATCACATGTAGATGATTGCTGTTGATTTTGAGGTCAGTATGTCAAAAGTCAAGGGTACAGTGACCTTTAACAAAATAACAGAAGATTGCTATCCAGTTGGCATTTGGGGGCCTAGATCTACATGTTTTACATTTATCTCTTGTTTTTATTACACAGTTTTCTTCTTACTATAGCCTGTCTATATCTTACACTTTCCCTTTATAAAGGATGGCTGTATTAAGGATATTTGGTGAAGTCTGGAAATCAACCAATATTGAGATTTAATATCAAAAGTTTGCTGTTTAGATGTCTTTACAGCATACTGTAATTATTGTATACCCTTTACTTTATTTAAGAGGTTTTTATTGCATGTGCAACCAGTGAAGATCTAGATTGTCTGGCACAACCTGTGTAGATCCTTACAAGACAGCATGGATGTGCCCTCTGATCTGAATCTACACTGTTTGCTTGTTTATCAGAAATAATTTAAGGATTCTAAGAACAATAAAGATTCTTACCAGATGGCATGGATGTGCTGGCTGATCTGGACAGCCATACCAGGGCTCTTACTAGACTTGCAATCCAGGGAGAAGTTTTGCCATAATTTTAATTAATTATGGAGAAGTTCGCAGTAAACAGCACACTTTCCCTATATAGTCTATACCAAGTGACTTCTCCCTTAGCTGAAAGAAGGGAGAAGTCTGGTAACTTTTGGGAGACCACTTCTCCCAAGTCTCCCTCTACTGAAAGCCCTGCATACCCCATGGATTAAAGGTTTCTTTTAATTTTTTAGGTACAGCCAAGAACATTCAGGTGGATTAACAATGATACAGTGAGATACTCACGATGGGCAAACTATGGATACACAATCTTGTAATTATCTGTGTTGAATTTATAAGGATACAGTTTTCTGTGTTCTGTTGAATCTCCCGCGCATCAAAATTAGTAATTCAGTTACAATGAAACATTTTATAAGCATTTTATAAGCAAAAGTGGTAGAAAATATCAATGGTTAAGTTGACAGTCATGTGATACTCTGTTCGGTAAGAATTATGATGTTATAGCAAATATTGGTGAGATGAATATTTTTTCTACAAGTAATTCTCATGAAAGGAACATTGCTATGTCAGATTTGTAAAACTGTTTGAACGTTTTTTATTTTAAAAATAACCCTTTCTAACATATATACACATTTGTACGCATGTGCGACCAGTGTAGATCCAGATCAGATCAGATCAGGATCTGCACTGGTCCCATTTTGGTCAGAAATAACCTAACAAATCATAAAGCGAACAGTGCAGATCCTGATCAGATAGCACGTATGTACCGGCTGATCTGGATCTACACTGTTTGCCCTTGCCATAAAGGTGTGTATATGGAGTAAAGGGTAATTGTCTGCCAAATGACTGTCTAGTAATGGTTGACTTACTACAGTCGAACTTCGATGGCTCGAACACCGTTCGCTCGAACACCACCCTTCTCTCGAACTGTTCGTCCGGTCCCGAACTAGACCTCTATATTTTCTATATTGTTCTACCTCCGATGGCTCGAACTACCTATAACTCGAACAGTCGAACACCAATCAAGGTCCCAACAGTTAATGGTCAATGCTTTTGACACCCCTTGGCTCGAACAGACTGTTATCGGTTATTATCAAAGGTGCGAACAAAGGCGCCAAAATGTCTCGCCATTCAAAACGATGCGCTTTTCAACTAGTGTAAATGACACATTGAAAATATTTAATCGTTGTGTTAATTTACACCGCATAAATCATGATTAAAAACAAACTGTCATTTGCTTTTTAAGAAAATTGTAATTGTTCATTTCGTATTTATAAAATTAATTAGAAAATTAAAGAAGTTTTTTTTTTAAAATTCAAATCCAAAGTCATCTCAGAGGTTGAAAACAGACGAAAATCAATTTTAATATGATAATACATTAAATAAATTAAAATAAGAAATATTTAGAATTGTTATGCGTTTGATTAGTTTTGTGCACAGAAACCTATTCTAACATACCAACCACGGATCACTCGAACTACCGATTGCTCGAACAAATCTGCCAGTCCCGTGGAGTTCGAGCCATCGAAGTTCGACTGTATTTACTAGTATTTTATGTAAAGCTTGTTAAAGATCCCTTACTACCAGGAAGAATAGCTAGGTAATACAACTAATGGAATAGACCTAACAAAAACTTTCAATTTTTTATCTGGAACTACATTGGGGGTCTAACTTAATCCACCACCAATATAACTAAATTTAACCCTTTACTCCATGGGATACGGATGTTACCCCATGGCAGAAAGCAATCTGTATTTCGTTGTGGGTCAGAATATTCCCAAAATTGAATGTTCATAAAAAGGGCAATAATCCTGTCTGTTTATACGCTAATAACAAAACATTAGGTAAAAGTCATGTATAAAAGCAATGGTATAGAATGTTGCACATAATGTATGTTTGTGTTCTATTTACAGAAAGAATGGGTCCACTTGTATGGCAACTTCTCCTTTCGAAGGTTACAACTGGAGGAACTATTTGTGTGACACTCAACTCAAGTTTATATGTAACAGATCTATAGGTAACTAAAATAGAGGATTTGAATGTACAGTGAAGATCACCTCTGAGACTGGAAAAATGTAGTCTTAACAGTGAGGTGGTTTTAATTCTGGGGTAAAAATAGTGCAAAACTGTTATATAGGGATATTGAAATAGTTGTCTTATTTTCCGCATGGTCTTTATGAGGTTTACTGTATTTGCAAAAATAATCATGTTGTAATTAATGTGTGTTAGAAAATTTTGTCCCAAGATTGAGAAAAAACCACATGCTGCAGAAAGTACAAAAATACACCCTAATCATTCTCCCTAATTGTTTTAAAATAAATTCCAGTAACTTGAAGCTCTGTCTCCATCCAAATGCCAAAAACATTCTAATAAGTTTTATTTTTGCAATTTTTTGCTTAAGGAAAAGTGTGCGAAATCAAGTCGAAGCAAAATTTAATTATGTGATAGCTTTTCTAATGAAAATAATACAACTGCGTGATTTTTTATCTGTGCCAAAATGTTTTTGCTGCATCTGTGCAAAAATTTTATCACCACAAAATTAAATGATACTACAGAAATTAAAGAAGAAAAGTTTTTGTGTGATTGTGTAGGAATGTCATAATCGTATATTGTTGTTTTCTCAGGTGTGTGTCCAACAGGCTGGCTACAGAATCAGGACCGCTGTTATGACCCAAATGTTGTTGAAAGTAGTAAGAAGACATGGTTTGATGCAAAGACTTACTGTGAGAGCTTGGGTACAAGTCTACTGGTGATAAACAGGTGTGTTTTTCCAAACAGTATTATGCTTAGAATCATAAAATGATCACTTCTGTTAACCCTTTATTCCATAGATACACCTTTAAGGTGTAGGCGAACAGTGTAGATCTATATAAGCTGGCACATCTATGCCAACTGGATCTACAATGTTCGCCTCTAGATTCATTCCATTATTTCTGACCAATATGCAAACAGTGCAGATCCAGATTAAACAAAACATATATTCCAGCTGATTTGGATCTACACTGGTAACTCTTGCAACAAAACCTGTATATGTGAAGTAAAAAGTTAAATTTGCTGGCAGCTTATTAACCGGCCTTATCAGAACAAGTCTCTAGTGGGCTCAAACCTTTAACCTTCCACTTGATAGGCATACAACTTAACCACTAAACCACAAAGAATATTTGTTTCTTTATTAATTTTTGAAGGACAGATAAATCCATGAATTTATAACCACCACAAAATATAGATTGGAACTTAAAACATATATAAAAAGAAAACTATAAATTTAAGAAACCTTGAAAAATTTATTTTACTATTAAATCAATACCCGGCCCTTTACATACGCCTTGGCTAACACGGGAGAAAGTGATGACATGGACGACAAGTATGTCTATCCTAAACGGACTCGGATCAACATCCACATGACATTGCATTTAAGATATTTACATTTCCAACCCGCATGGACATTTGATGTTAACTAGCCAAAAGAGCACATACGATAAGTAACGTTTCATACATATTTATTTGACGTACCACAACATATTCACAATTTATACTTTAGTGGTAAATCTATGAATGGCATAAAACTGGCGACAGAGTTATACTAAGAAACAAAAGTTTTTTGTTGAGCACACGGGGAGATATCTGAATGCACCTGTGAAAACACAGTTAACTGGCAAAACAGTGACCTATGTTGGAACATAGTGTCAGGTCGCAAAAGTTACAACCTAATGTGGACAGCATTTTGTAGAGCAACCTGGATGACTCCTATCACCTGAAACAGCAGTCCTGGGTGTGAACCTGCCCTAGGCTCCCCTCGTTTCCAGGAGGTGGAGGGGGTTCTGGCATTCCCATGCCGTGAACCCCACCAAAACAACCAGACCAACAAGGTCACAAGACCAACTAGGTCAACAGCCAAGCATGCTTGGAAGCATGTCAAGGGAGGTGATATATCCAGACTGAGACACCCCATCTCCCCGTGCCGCCAGGCAGCCTAATGATAGCCCTGCATGCTTGAAAACAAGTCAGGGGAGGTGATAAGGCCAGGCTGATACTCCCCACAAAATGCTACAAATCTCCCCATGTCCCACCCCCAAAATTATCTCTGTGCCGAGCAATAATTCCCCGATAATTTTTTAGTGAGCCCGCATATGAGCTAAATGTTTGTCTTTGCACCAACGAACTTATTTACAACAATTCTGAGAAAAATGACTGGTGCATGTATGTTCTGCTGGAACCACAGGTTTTGCTACACCCATCTAAGCCTTCCTGAAACTGAGGAGCGTCCTGTTTCTGGCTGCACTTGCGCTTCCTTATTAAGGTATCCAACCTGAAACAATTAAAAAGAACAGAGCAGAAAGAATTCTATAACAAAAGGGGGTGGGTGGGTGGGCAAGCTATTTCTGAAAACCGGATACGGAAAAGAGAGCGGACGGTGATGCGTAATTTCTATCAACATGTGTAACTTGGTGATTACCGGTATCCGGGACATTTCGGATTCAGCCAATTAGACTCACCCACTGGGTCCGATGATTGATTTAACTGGGGTTACTGAATATAAAATTCGTAATAACCCTTAATAACCACAAATTTTTAAGCCTATAAATATGAATGCATTTAACAATATTTATTTCTACACCAAACTTTGTAAATATAATACTTATGTGATGACAGGACAATCTAGAGTTATGTCCCATGTCAAATTTCGAATTTTGTTATTCTGACAAAATACATGTTTATGAGGGTCTTACTTGTATTATTATGATCACCAATCAAGTTTTTATTTTTACAGTGCTGCAGAGCAGAATTTCATCAATGTAACTCTCAATGCCCTAAAAGTAGACAATGCTTGGTTAGGATTTTCAGGTAAAGTAAAATTGTGAATAAGAATTTTCCTTTTAGCTGAACAAAACATTAGCTATTGGTATAAAATGCCTTGCTTCATACATATCTGCTGTCTGTAAAACTGTTTTGCATTATTGTTATTTGGTTAGAGAGAAAATTAATTTTTAGAAAACTTTTTCAGCCAATAAATTCAGTTAATAAGGGACAACTTAATGCTTATTGCAAAAATACGGTCTTTAAAATAAAAATGCCTTAAATGTGTTGTTTTGCTATAGTAAGTTAGGTTTAAATTCCCAAAATGTAAATTTCTTTGCTAACAAGTCTGTAATTTGATTTGTATTTCAGACCTGAATCAGTCAGACGTTCTACAGTGGCTTGATGGGTCACCAGCTACCAATGTGTCACTGGCTACCAATGCGAGCTCTTATCAACACTGGGATACTGGCTTTCCTAAACCTGTCTCAAAGAGGTTTGATTGTGGACTGATTACAACAGGTATCAGTTTACCATTTAACCCTTTCCTCCATAGATACACCTTGACTGCATCGGCGAGCTGTTTAGATCTAGATTAGCCAGCATGGAAGTTTGCATTTTACACTGCAAGGTTTGTCAGAACCTGTTTGACAGATCAAAATATTTGATTATATGTGTGAAATATGATTTCGAGATTTTCCAGAAACATAATTGCCTAATTATGTCTATAATTTTCTACAAAAATGTGGAAAAGTATATTTGGTTAAACTGCTTCATTTTGCTTTTTATTTCTATGAGTAAGTTGTAAAAGATACATACTGCCTCCAGTGAGGTTTGAACTCACGACCCCTGGTTTACAAGACCAGTGCTCTACCACTGAGCTATAGAGGCTATATAAGATAGGGCTCTACCACCGAGGTTTAGAAGCTATATTATCTGTGAAGTTATTGTCATCCTTTTACAGTATGATATCATATGGCATTGCTCAACAGCTGTTATTAACATTTCAAAGAATTCTGATACCATTATTTGCTTTAATCATATTTACTGATTAATGATAAGTTGACTGTTAAGTGAGAATCTGTTTGTATAAACTATTATGATTTAATGCATATGTGGACAAGCTGAACATAATTGCCTATGTCTATAAGTTTCTACAAAAATGTAGAAAAGTATATTTGGTTAAACTGCTTAATTTTGCTTTTTATTTCTGTGAATTAGTTGTAAAAGATACATACTGCCTCCAGTGAGGTTTGAACTCACGACCCCTGGTTTACAGTATGATATCATATGGCATTGCTCAACAGCTGTTATTAACATTTCAAAGAAATTCTGATACCATTATTTGCTTTAATCATATTTACTGATTAATGATAAGTTGACAGTTAAGTGAGAATCTGTTTGTATAAACTATTATGATTTAATGCATATGTGGACAAGCTGAATATTTTTACAGGATGTAATTCTCTTCAAGGATTTTGACAATTCCAGATTTATAATACAGTTAGCTGGTGGTCGATCTTATAATATTACTTGAGTGTCACAAGACTTTATCAGAAGATAACTGTTACATACGGACTTACCAATGCTACTTGAAAAATTTAATGTTTTGAACATTATCACATTTGTTAGAAAATGGATTACATTACAATTTCAAAAAGATACAGCCTTTATAACTCTGTGGTAGAGCAGTGGTACATGTATGTGTAGCCTCTATAGCTCAGTGGTAGAGCACTGGTCTTGTAAACCAGGGGTCGTGAGTTCAAACCTCACTGGAGGCAATGTTATTTTTTAACATTCTCCATAATGACAAGTAATATTTATAGGTTTGACCAATTCCTCTATTGATATGTCTTTATGGCATGGGCAAACAGTGTAGATCAAGGATCATCACTGATCGCTTTTAGATTTTTAAGTTATTTCTTACCAGAAAGTGTACAGTGTAGATCCTGATCAGACAGCATTTCTAAATTATTTTAGAAAAATAAAAAATGTCATGATTTTGACATAGTCACAGCTTCAGCATCAAACATCGAATCAGGTCCACTTGTTCAACATCAAATCCAAAGTCGTTTTGCAAAGTACAAAAACTCAAAATTTTGTTAAATGTTAAAGTTGTCATGCAGGTTCATTAATGTATATATGAGTTTTATTGCACATGCAAACATCATGCATCAGATCTGGATCTAAACTGGTTGCTTCTCACAAACAACAATACTGCCACCACCACACCAACAACAACCACAAAATAACAACAGCAAGGTAAAAACTGTACTGCATTTGTTATTTTATGCTGACCTCATTATTCTTATAAGATCCCCTTCAGAACTTATACTGTATAAACTCAATATTATTCATTTACCAATAAAAGAACAGGTTTGGATTCTTTAAATGTTGGTTCTGTAATGTTTAGTAAAATCAATGTTGTTATGACAAACAATCCTGAAGAAGGCAAAATGAAGACATGTTGGTATAATTAAATGCTGAAGTTTTGACCTTTATTGTGAATTTTTTTAACCCTTTCCTCCTTTCCTCCATATATACGCATTCTTATGAATGTGCGACCAGTGTAGATCCAGATCAGGCGGCACATTTGTGCCGTCTAATCAGGATCTGCACTGGTTGCATTTTGGTCAGAAGTAACCTAATGAATAAAAAAGCGAACAGTTTAGATCCTGATCAGATGGCACAGATGTGCTGGCTGATCTGGATCTAAACTGTACGTCAATGCAATTAAGGTTTATCTATGAAGGAAAAGGTTAAATAACTTGTTCCAATACATTATTCAAGCTTCAAAATAATCTGGAAGAGCAATTACAACATTACCATATGTTTCTCATAACCCTTTCCTGTATAGATACGCATTTTTACGCATGTGCGACCAGTGTAGATCCAGATCAGCCGGCACATCCGTGCCGTCTGATCAGGATCTGCACTGGTCGCATTTTGGTCAGAAATAACCTAATGAATCTAATAGCGAACAGTTTAGATCCTGATCAGACGGCACGGATGTGCCGGCTGATCTGGATCTAAACTGTTCGCCCTAGCAATTAAGGTGTGTCTGTACAGGACAGGGTTAAACCTTTACTCCAAAGCATATGGTTGATATCTAATGGGTGAACAGTGTAGATCTAGATCAGCTGGCACATCTGTGCAATTTGACCAGGATCTACACTGTTTGCTTTTAAGTTTCAATAGGTTATTTTGGAACAACTTGTGACCAGTATAGATTCAGATCAGATGGCATGGGGATGCCAACTGATCAGGATCTACACTGGTTGCACATACAATAAACTTGAATAAAGGGTTAACCTGTTCCTCCATATATACGCATTTTTATGCGTACCAGTGCGACCAGTGTAGTTCCAGATCAGCCAGCACATCCATGTCGTCTGTACAGGATCTGCACTGGTGGCATTTTGGTCAGAAATAATCAAATGAATCAAAAAGCAAACAGTTCAGATCCTGATCAGATGGCATGGATGTGCTGGCTAATCTGGATCTACACTGTCTGCACACGTAATAAAGGTGCGTCTATGGAGGAAAGGGTTAAACGGCATTGGTCTGTAATTAAGGATAAAGAAATGCAGGGTGACATTATTTGCATTATCTTGTGAACGCTTTTATAAAAAACAATGCTAATCTGTGAAGTAACTCTACATTACAGTTCATGTGGTATTGTATGGAATGTGGCATCATAGGATTTCATAACGATGTTTCCCATGGAAAATGTTGAAACAGTAACATTTAGAATTTGTCTTAAAAGTTTATGCTGTGCTTTTTTCCCTTGATTAAAGAATCTGTCTTTTTTTCAGGTCGCATGGATTCATTGTGGTCAAATGCCTACTGTTTTAACTCGAGAGCTTTCTTTTGTGAGATGGCAATTACAACTGTACCTCTCAACCCTACCCAGGCACCAGGTGAGTGTTACTTGTATCAGTTGTGTTGTTATGCTTGCTATATTGATGTAGCAAGAATGACAGTAGTGTATTTGACATTGAAAGCAATTCATTGAACTGGGAAGATCCATATCAGCCTGCACATCAGTGCCATATGATCAGGATCTAGACTTTTTTCTTCTTGGTCAGAAATAACCTAATTAACTTTAAAAAAACAACAGTGTAGATACTCATCATAATTCACAAATGTGCCAGCTAATCTGGATCTTAACTGTTTGCCCTTTTGATAACAGCCATATCCCATGGTGTCAATGGTGAATGAACTTTAGATTAAGAAACTATAGAATCAGTTTGTGTGCGGGATGAGTTATTAACCCTTTCTTTGATATATACACATTTTTATGCATGTGCGACATCCGTGCCGTCTGATCAGGATCTGCACTGGTCGCATTTCGGTCAGAAATAAGCTAATGAA
Organism: Corbicula japonica; assembly: GCA_038501625.1. Taxonomy (NCBI): domain Eukaryota; kingdom Metazoa; phylum Mollusca; class Bivalvia; order Venerida; family Cyrenidae; genus Corbicula; species Corbicula japonica. Next base: position 3,435,357 of record JAZAYU010000032.1, read on the forward strand.
TAAAAAAGCGAACACTTAAAATCCTGATCAGATGGCACGGCTGCTGCCAAAGTTCAAAGTCAAAATTGAAGTTAATATATAGCTAGTTTCGGCATGTTGTGACATGCAAGATATAGCCTAAGAGACATATATGTGTTTTCCCTCTGTTTAGATTTAAAATGGATTGTTTTTTTATTAATTTGATATCAATATCAGGATTTTGATCACTGATATTATAATCTGAATATTGGGATTATTTTTTATCCCGCCGGGATATCACATCTATTGTAAGAGCCTGAGTCAGGTTAGGTTTGTGATATATTTTCAGTACTCACTGGTTGTGATGCAGACTGGGTGCTATTCAGACAGAGTTGTTATTACTTTGGTCCGGTGAGGAACCAGTCTTTGAAGAACTGGGGGGATGCCAGTGACTACTGTCTGGGATCTGGTGGTCAATTGGTCATCATAGGGGACCCATATGAGATGGCCTTCGTAACAGGTATGTTCATTGTTAGAATCAAGATTTCCATGAATGGGGGTTTGTTTGGGGGAATATTAAGGTAATACATGATAATTTTTAACCGGTTTTTTAAATAAAAATTCTGGTTATTATTAGATTGGGGTATGTCGTTGGGCGGGCGGGTGGGCTGGCGGGTGTCAACATTATGTTAAGTTTTTTGTGAAAGTTGCGTTTTTCTCAGTAACCGTTCAAGGTACAACTTTGAAACTTATCATAGTTGCCTGACATCACAATACTAATTATCAGGAAAAGTTTCATAATCCCTGACTGTATTTTGACAAAGTTATGCCCCTTTTTCACTTGGAAATTTTGTTAAGCTTTTTGTGAAATTTGTCTTTTTCTCAGTTACCATTCAAGGTATAGCTTTGAAACCTAACATCATTGTTTGACATCACAGTATCAATTATCAGGTCAAGTTTTATAACCCCTGACTGTATTTTGCCAAAGTTATGCCCCTTTTTGGCTTAGATTTTTTGTTAAGTATTTTGTGAATGTTATCTGTTGATACCAAATTGCCTGTTGAAGCTTGGTTTGTAGGTAGCTTATATTGAGAGGCAGCTTGGGATTGCTACCCAAGTGTCTGTGATAAAGCTCAAGGTCACTGTTGCTAAAAATAGAAATTCAGCTTACCCTCAATAACTTGTGTTTGCTTTGGCCTATTCACACCAAACTTGGTATATGAGTAGCTGATATCAAAAGGCAGCTTGGAATTGCCACCCTGATGTCACTGATCAAGGTCAAGGTCACGTGCTAAAAATAGAAATTCAGTTTCCACTCAATAATTTGAGTTTGCTTTGGCATATTGAAGCCAAACTTAGTCTTGGTATCTTATATCAAGATGCAGCTTGGGATTGCTACCCAGGTGTCAGTGATAAAGCTCAAGGTCACTGCTGCTGAAATTAGAAATCCAGTTTCTGCTCAATAACTTGAGTTTGTCTTGGTCTAAGTGTTGGTAGCTTATATTGAGAGGCAGCTTAGGTTTGCTACCCAAGTGTCTGTGATAAAGGTCAAGGTCACTGTTGCTAAAAATAGAAATTCAGGTTCCTAATAATTACTTGGGTTAGCTGTGATCTATTGACACCAAAATTTCTTTGGGTAGCTTATACCAAGACGCAACTCGGGATTGCTACTCAGAAGTCTGTGATCAAGATCAAGGTCACTGTTGCTAAAAATAGAAGTTCAGTTTCTTCATATGCTTATGTGAGATGCATCTTGGAATTGCTTCTCATGTGTCTGTGATCAAGGTCAAGGTCACCATCGCTAAAAATAGAAATTCAGTTTCTGCTAACTAGATGTCTCTGATCAATGTAGTGGCCTCCCCCACCTGCCCTCCAACCGACAATTTTTTAATGTTTTATTTCTTACATGTCTGATCTCAAAACAAGACAAATTTCTTCAAGGGCTGGGTTGGGTGGTCGGGGTTGATGAATGTACCCCATCTCTGCTCCCGTCAAAACAAGATTTTTTTAATGTACAATGTAATTAAAAAATTGATTTTTCATTCTTTTAGTTTTAGCAGTTATCAACCAGATATTTTTTTTATAGTTTTTTCTTGTCTACTTTCTAGCCTAAACCCACAGGAAAATTAAATGTGGCTGTCCAAAAAACCCTTACTGAACCCCCTCTGGATCCACCTGTGAATGAGCCTCAACCATCAAATGCCAATTACATCTTTTATTAATGAACCAATATCATTTAATATACATTTGTTTTTGTAATTTTGTGTGCATTGTATTTTTAAAGTTAAAAGAATTTTATGGAGTAATGTATAAGAGATTTTGTCAGACATGCATAAACTGTGGAAAAAATCTGAGGTTGTTACCTGTAGTTTTTTCCACAGTTTATGCATGTTATACATCACTCCATATCTGAATGGACCTACACTTTTCATTTAGCAGCCCATCTCTCTATTTGATATAAGTTTGATATATTAAATAAAAATATTAATAGAGAAAAGAAAATTTATGATAACTGTCAAATTTCTTTTGGAATATTTAAAAGTTTTTTGCAAAACTGTAACGACTTTTCTGTACACTAAGGTCCGGTCATGTTTTACTGAATAGCATCATTGTCATCTCTTTTTTTTTGAGTAATTGTTTTACAATTAATTGACACTTTGAAACATAAAACGGGTAAGCAGTGACATGCCCATTATGCAATTAATGGTCTATATAGATGAATAAAATGAGTCTCATGTCAATTAGCAACGAAGAATAAACAACAGTCCGATAATTCACTAACAAAGGAAGTGGTGATTGACACGGGCCAACTGACACATTGTTAGCTCGCGTATTCAAATAAACAATAGGTATTGACAATGGGCCCATCAAAAATCGATTAAAATCATATTTTTTTGTTATAATATTTTTACAAAATTGGATTTGCACAAATTTATGTCCGTGCGAATTAGTATTTTTTGGCAATTGCACAAAATTTTGTGACAGCGAAATTAAATGATACCACAGTAATGGTTCATATTACTCCTTTTTATTTCATATTCCATTATTGCACTAATGTGACAATATGTATTTCAGTGCAACAATCGAAGATCCTGACTGCCTGGATAGGTCTGTCTTTTGATCATACAGCAAACATCTTCAAATGGTCGGACGGCACGGCACCTGGAGATTACTGGGTAATATAATTTGGCCCCATGATTATAAAACTGTGAATGGAAACCAGTCTCAAATCTCAGTCATCTGATTGGCTGAAATGCAGACTCATCACCATTTCAGCTAATCAGATGCTTGAGATTTGGGATTGGTTTCAAATCACAGTTTTACAATCTTCAACACTGCTGTCCTGTTTTGATGATTCTTTTGTTGCAGCTAGGACTTATTTTTCAGTAATGAGCTCCAAAACAGTTTTTAATTTGGAATAAAACTACCTTTGCAAAGTGAAATGAATATTTATATTGTATAAATGACATTTTCATGCTGGCATAAATTCCTGGATGTGTAAAATAATTTTTTCTTAAAATAATATAGTCAGTGATTTGATTTAACTGCTGTTTGATTTCATGCACTTTCTGGAGCAAGAAATAAGTGAAAAAAAAAACCTCTGCAAAATATTATGATATAACAATGTCATACTTTCAGGCAAATGAGACCAATTTTTACCCCGGAGAGCCTGATGATTACCTGAATGGTCAGGAATGTGTACAGATTGTTGGTGGTCGTAGGGACTTTAGCGGCTCATGGGATGATGGCAACTGTTCTGTACCACAGGGGTTCATATGTGAGAAAAATTCTAGTAAGTGTGAACCACAGGGGTTCCTCTATGAGAAAAATTATGTTAAGGTTAAAACCTCAGAGTGTCAAAGGCTTGATCTGTGTTATTTTAAACCCTTTACTCCATAGAATTACTGTTATTGCTGTGGAGAACATAGTAGATTCAAATCAGCCACCACATCTGTACCATCTGTTCAGAATATGCACTCTTTGCTTTTTGATTTATTAGGTTATTTCTGACCAAAAAAGATAATGATCAGACATCACATACACTGCAGACTCTTTATAACGCGGTTCGTTTAGATCCGCGCTCCATTATAACGCGGTCGTCCCGTGGATCCCCTATTTCTTTCTAAGTCAATTTTTTACCATGAAACGGCAAAAAATCAAAACCGGAAGTCATTTTTGATCGTAAAATGGCAAATAAATCCAAACCGGAAGTCACAATTGTAACAAGTACATAAGTGACACACACATTTTATCCCTAAAACAACCATGTTTTAACACCTTTCCCAGTGACAGATATCAGCCCGAGGCAAACTTGTGAATGCTTACTTACTGTTTATCATCAATTTATTGCCGAATTCGATTGTCTCTATAATTATCACATAATCCGCACAATTCAGAAAGAAGCAAAAAAATATTCCCAATCATGTCTTAAAACCTGTCGGTAGTTCATTGATGTACATTTTGCTTTGATCCGCCTTCCTGTTAATTTCATGGATGTTGCATTTTTTGACTATGGAGGTAAACAGCGATAATATCTGTCAATCAAATGCGACTTCAAAGAAAAATGTTGGCTCGTATAGAGACTGTGATGTTTTGTCGGCTCTGCTATGAAATCGTTTGATCTACAAGAAGTGTGTACGTGACATTTAGCATTTTTTAGCTGGTTTAAGTTGGTTGATGATGCAATAATACTGAAATATAATACTGGAGATAAAATTAGGATGTAATTTATAAATTATGGAATAAGTTCACGATAGTTAGTGTTCTAATATTGATTTTACATTTACGTTCGTAAATGTCAGAGTGAACGTAAATGTCAGAGTTTGTGTCATAAAAAAATAAAATATTTCTGCAGGCATCTAAACAAACTAGATATACGGTCTTTAATTCCATTACAATAATTTAAGGTCGATCCGATTTTGATCTTGGTGTTATTAGTCAGTCTCTTGCCGTTTTGCTTTTTTATTTGAAATTTGGTAATTGTATGTCTTGTAAGAAATATTATTTGTCAAGTACAGTGTGGGGAATCATGACGTTACGTGGAATTATGCATAATCTCGTTAGTTGTGTATTAGGTAGTATATTTGCGCGGGAAAATCGGGTCATGTATTTTTCGCGGGAAAATCGGGACATGTATTTTGCACGGGAAAATATAACGTGGTTTCACTTATTAACGCGATCGGGATGATGGACCTGCTATACCGCGTTATAAAGAGTCTGCATGTATAAAGAGTCTGTATGTGCCGGCTGATCTGGATCTACACTGTTATAAAAAGTGTCTGTATGGAGAAAAGGGTTAAGGGTGTACTAAGCAGATTATATATGGCTCAAATTGTGACTAGAGATTATACATTTTTGGCTTATCATGGTTAAAAAATGAAAGTTTATTGTAAGTTCCATTAAGTTCTACACTTTAGAGTTTACAATAAATTATGTTTTTTGTAAGTTTGTATGGAGCTTTGTGGAATTGCCATGTTCAGCCAAGGAAGAATCTTCACTGCAATTGTTTATTGAAGGTTAATTACTGGCGGCTTTAAAAATAATTTGCCAAAGAAAACCTTAGTTATAATGAAAATATAAAAATCAATTAATATATTGTATGAAATTAAATGCCTATTTGGATGTTTCAGTGCCACTTGTGGGGACTCCACCTCCAGGACCAACTGTACCAAGTAAGTACATGCAACTAAGAACAAGATTGCAAATGAATTATGCTTTAACATTTATAATACATGTGCCAAGTTGTTGGTGAAAACCTGTAAAGGCAACACCAGTTAATGGCAAAATATATGTTATTAGGTCAGCTGTTTATATTTTCAAAGAATCTCATTTTCAATAAATGAAATGCAGACAAGATAAATTGTTGCTCATTTGATAGAGAGCAGTCTTTCAAGAAGTCTATTAATTTTTCTAGTTGAACCCATTACTCCATATGTACATGTTTTAACAGGTGTTGAACTAGTGTAGACCCAGATCAGCCAGCACATCCATGCTGTTTGATCATGATCTGTACTTTTTGCTTCTTGGTCAGAAATAACCGTAATAAGAAATAAAAAGGCAAACAGTGCAGATCCTGATCAGATGGCACAAGTATATATGATACTGGTAATGTATGTTTCAGGTATGATATCACCACTGTGTGGTTTTGGTTGGATTTACAGTGTGGAAGATAACTTCTGTTACCAGATTGTTCTGGGACAGCCGAAGACCTGGCAGGCAGCTAGGGGATACTGCCAGCAGAATGGAGGGGACCTGCTCAGTATCTCGGGGGTCACAGAACAAAACTTCATCCAAGGTCAGTATGATGAGTTTTATTTATTTTTTAACCATGGCTTCAAGTAAGGCTGAATGAAAAAAATGTTCATTTTTCAGTTCATAACAAAAAACTTTACAAGAGAACATATATCTCAATTTATTGTTTGAAAATTAGTACCACTTTTTATAGCTTTAGCAGTGAAAATTAACACTTAACTCCATGGTAATGGCTCACCGGTATATCCAATGAATGACCAATGTAGATCCAGATCAGCCATGTCTCACCAGTATATCCCATGAATGACCAATGTAGATCCAGCTCAGCCATGGCTCACCAGTATATCCCATGAATGACCAATGTAGATCCAGATCAGCCATGGCTCACCAGTATATCCCATGAATGACCAATGTAACCCAGATCAGCCGGCTTACTGGTATGTCCCATGTATGACCAATGTAGACCCAGATCAACCATGGCTTACTATTATGTTCCATGTATGACCAATGTAGACCCAGATATTCATGTCTTACTGGTATGTCCCATGTATGACCAATGTAGACCCAGATCAGCCATGGCTTACTGGTATGTCCCATGTATGACCAATGTAGACCCACATCAACCATGGCTTACTGGTATGTCCCATGTATGACCAATGTAGACCCAGATAATAAATAATTATTTATGGCTTACTGGTATGTCCCATGTATGACCAATGTAGATCCAGATCAGCCATGGCTTACTGGTATGTCCCATGTATGACCAGTTAAGATCCAGATCAACCATGGCTTACTGGTATGTCCCATGTATGACCAATGTAGATCCAGATCAACCATGGCTTACTGGTATGTCCCATGTATGACCAGTTAAGATCCAGATCAGCCATGGCTTACTGATATGTCCCATATATGACCAATTAAGATCCAGATCAGCCATGGCTTACTGGTATATCCCATGTATGACCAATGTAGATCCAGATCAGCCATGGCTTACTGGTATGTCCCATGTATGACCAGTTAAGATCCAGATCAGCCATGGCTTACTGGTATGTCCCATATATGACCAATGTAGACCCAGATCAGCCATGGCTTACTGGTATGTCCCATGTATGACCAATTAAGATCCAGATCAGCCATGGCTTACTGGTATGTCCCATATATGACCAATTACAATCCAGATCAGCCATGGCTTACTGGTATGTCTCACGAATGACCAATGTAGACCCAGATCAGCCATGGCTACTTTTATGTCCCATGCATGACCAGTGTAGATCCAGATCAGCCATAGCTTACTGGTGTTATACCATGTATGACCAGTGTAGATAAAGATTAGCCTTTACATCTATGTGCAGTTTGATCAGAATCTATACTGGTTGCACGATATAAGCCATATGCATGAAGTAAGGGGTTAAAACTCACAGAAAGCATGAATATAAATTGGATTCAATTCTAGTTTTCATTGTTTTCTGATTTTACTACCTGCATTTACTGGCACCCAGCCTATTTGTAGCAAGTCATAGCACTGAAGGTGGAATCCAGGTTGTGATTAAAATTTCACCCTGAACAATCAGTTGACTTTGACTTTGATAATTCGACACAAGATAATATTCTCCCAGCTAAGTTACACATGGGGGAGGGGAGATACACAAATTTTTCTAAGTAGAGGTATTTTATATTAACTGTGTATATACCAAAGTTTACTTGTGTTACAGCTGTACTGAGCACAGGGCAGTATGCCAGCTTGCAGCTAAACTACTGGATAGGGGCCACAGATCAGTCTAGGGAAGGGGGCTGGCACTGGACAGATAACACACCCTTCAGGTAGGATCAGGGTACAGACAAAATGGGTTGACCACCTGACAATGGTGGCTTCAAAACTGTAAATGTAAATAGCTGTCGGTGTAAATAATTATTATTGGACAAAGGTAATTTGGCAGTGTTTACATTGGTGTGTTTACATTGGCTTGTTTACATTGGTGTTTCATGTTCACAATGAATTAATATTTTTATTGTTGTTTAATACAAAACGTGAAGCTCCAAGTACTTGTAACATTAGCTGAGTGGTCTAGGACGCAGTCAATTTGAAATGTAATGGTACCAACCCTATTATAGGTTGTAGCTTCAAAACCTTTTTTAAATTTTTTTTTATTTTTGTACACAAAATTACTTCCGCGATAAAATAAACTGAAGCAAAATACATGCAAAACTTTGAATCTACCTCAATAAAACTTAAAAAATATAAATCTAAAATATTTCTTTTAAACCTGTGTGTAAGTGTTAATCGAACCCGTGTCTAAAAAAGTTAGGCCTATGCCAGAGGGCGTGTAGACCACTGTGCTATCGAAGCGATGCATAATTAATTAGCAAAATAGTACTTTTAACGTGTAAGTTTGCCTTAAGCGGTGTTTTTATTCTATTAATAATTGTAAACATCGCCAATTTAGCTCGGTCAACCAAAAAGCAATCCAACATTTTGGTAAGGTTAACTGTTGTTAGTATTAAGAGTATGTCATTGGTTGTGAAAACTAAGAATAAAATATAATGGTAATGTTATATGGTCTCCAGAATAGGTATTACAAAATGTATAACCTAAAATATAACCCTTTTATGGGAGACAGCATTTATCCCACTGGCAAACAGTGTAGATCCACATCAGCCTGCTCAGGATCTACACAGTTTGCTTCTTGGTTAGAAATAACCTAAAGAATCTAAAAGAAATCTGTGTAGATCCTGATCTGACTGCAGGGATGTACAGGCTGATCAAGATCTACACAGATCACACGTGATAAGAGTAAAAGTAAAGTACTTTGAAATAAAGGAATAAAGCAGTGTTGGTTTTTTATATATATACAGTGCCTAAGGTTATAAAACTGAGCATAGAAACCAGTCTCAAATCTCAAGCATCTGATTGGCTGAAATGGCGACCAGTCACCATTTCAGCCAATCAGATGCTTGAGATTTGAGACTGGTTTCCAATCTCAGCTTTATAACCTTGGCACCAGGTATTTGAACTGGCATACAGGGGAGCCTAACAACGTGATCACACAGAGCCAGCCGGAGGACTGCGCTGAGATCGTACCGTCCTGGAACTATCAGTGGAATGACAAATACTGTATCAAGGAACAAGTCTTTATCTGCAAGAAAAATGGTAATTTTCTCTAATTTTTTTTCTGGCCTATGTCCCATTTCAAAATCTTTTCATGTCTAGAGTGTTGATACTTGTCATTTGTCTGAGGTCTCTACCATATGAGTTTCATGGACTGGACAAAACAGAAATGGTTCCAACCCCAACGTTATAAACTGTTACTCTCTCCAGCATTTATGACAAACCAAAAGTTGTACAACATTGATACAACTAATGAAAAAAATGACTTTTTTGTAAGCCAGACTTTCAACTTCAGAAATTTGTATTTTTATTCACTTTCATGGCTAATAACACAAAATGCATCCTTTTTAAACAAGAAAAGTATAACACAGATGTGTTATATGTGGACGACATTTAAAGAGGTTAGATGTTGGGTGTAAGAGTTCATGCAGGTATTTTCATAGCACTATCCACATTGAATGAATTTGCTCTATTTAAATTCAACAGTATCTTTCAAAATTGTTCTACCACGTACATGGCAATTCCTTTGGTACTTTCAGGATGAAAAATCTATACTAACTTTCTATATTCAGCATCTTGATCCCGTAAACCAGGGGGGGGGATGGGAGGGGATGGGGATGAGTCACAATTATTCTGAACAACAGAAAAAGACCTACACAAAATGGTTATACAATAATTATTTACTTTATAGAAAAGAAATCGCCTTCTTGTAAAACAGAAACCCACAAGAACCATCAATTTCAACATCAAAAACATTTGTAAACAAAGAACCATCATAATATAGGTCACATTCACGCGCCGAAAATCATGTCATAGGATTGCCAATATTCGTAAACAGAACACAAACTTTAATATCATCCAAGAATAACTATCTGAACAATGTCTCTTACTACACTCTTTCTATAACTGCTTACAACAATAAACTTTCAATTCGCATAATTAAAAGGAAACACCGACTCCTCGATCTATTTATATAATTTATACATGCATATATATTTATATTTATAGTTAAGGGGAGATAATTCAATTCAATATTTATATTTATATACTCAATTATAAATAGCTTGACATTGAACTTAAAGTGCATACAACATGGTTCCCGTTCATTACTCAACGATCTATATATAAAGCCGGGCCAGCTTGTTCTCAGCTTTCGCTATAAACCTCTATTTAAAGCCGGGCCTAAACTCCCCTTCAGCCGGCCTAATTGTACTAAAGTAAATATACTCAAGTAATAGTTACATAGTAATAATATATTATGACCCATCATTCGTCCAGAAAAAAGTTGATACATGTATTAATTAACAATGAACACAGATTTATACATGAGGAAATGGAGGCAGCGAATATCAATCTTTGTAGTGTACAAAAGGATCCATGGATACAGTTTTTATCCCGTGCACAAACAGTGCAGATCCAGATCAGTCAGTCTGATCTGGATCCACATTGTTTTCTTTTTGTCAGAGATAATGTAATGGATCTAAAACTGAACAGTATTGACCCTGATCAGACAGCAGGCTGATCTGGATCCATTCTGGCTACACATGGCATATAAGCCATAGCCCATGGAATGTTTTAGTTATGTGATTTATGATACAAGTTTTAGCAATGTGATTTATGATACAATGCTGCAAACTATGTTGACTTTTTGCAGCTCTGGTGACTACATCAGCAACCCTACCAACACCTACTGATGTCACCATAGGTTTGTATAAAATTTGTATTAACTGTATTTTTATTTTATATAAAGAGTCAATCAAGATGGCTTGAACCCTTTCCTCCATATACATCCATTTTTACACATGTGCGACCAGTGAAGATCCAGATCAGCTGGCACATCCATGCCATCTGATCAGGATCTGCATTGGTCGCATTTTGGTCAGAAATAACGAAACAAATCAAAAAGCGAACAGTTCAGATCCTGATCAGATGGCATGAATGTGTAAAAATGTGTATATATAGAGGAAAGAGTTAATTGTATTTTTATTTTATATGAAGAATCAATCAAGGTGGCTAGATAAGAATTTGAAGAGATTTCAGAAGTAAGCAATTGAAGTGGGATTTATCTATGGATGGTTTCGGGAGCATTCTCTCCCCAGAAAAAAGTGTATTTAATTTTAAAATTAATTTCCTGAACTTTTAACTGACTTCCATTTTATTGATTCTGTGAGATGAACTCAACACTGGCAACAAATCAATTTTAATTTCTATAAATCTGAAACTGGAATAGCCTAGACGCCAACATTCATGTGGTGAATTAAGAAATACCATAACATGTAACACAGAATATTCTCAGCAAGTGCAAGAATAAGTCAAAATTTGTTTTTTATCACATGGCCATTATGTAAGAAAGGGTTATAAATTGGATTATTTTTTGTTAACCCTTTTCTCCATATACACACCTTTATGGCATGGGTGAACAGTGTAAATCCAGATCAGCGGGCACATCTGTGCTGTCTGATCAGAATCTGCACTGTTCACTATTTGATTTATTAGGTTATTTCTGACCAAAAAGCGACCAGTGCAGATCCTGATCAGATGGCACGGATGTGCCAGCTGATCTGGATCTACACCGGTCACACATGTGTAAAAATGCGTATAGATGGAGGAAAGGGTTAAGATGATCAAAAAATCATCTTGTAATAACAGCTACAAACGTGAGAGCTTACAAGTCTTCCTTCGTCATCAAGGTAATGGACAACCCAGTTAGTAGCTAACAATAATTATTATTGTGATTTCAGAGAGCTGTCAAGGGGAGGCTATGATATCTGGGAACTATAGTGTTGTGGATTCCGGAGCCTTTTCCTCCTCCCCGCCTAGAGATGCTCAACACTTGGCACTTAACTCACGGCTCCTACAAAATACAATGATAGGTACTATTGTCAGTTCTTAACCCTTCTAACATCATGGAATATGGCTTATTGTAAAACTGGTTTAATTCCTGTTAGTTTTATTTTCCCTAATATTCAGAAATCTTTTACCTTGCAAATTCATAAATACTGCGAATACAGATTAATTTCCATATATCCGAAAATAAGAATATCTCAAAACAACATCACGCATTCATAAATACACAAATTAAGAAAATTGCTGATTGTACAGTGGTGTGGGGCAAGTCTGCGCATTGCCCAACTCTGCGCACCAGATTTGCATGTTAACAAAAACACTGATATCATAAGAACCAACTGCAAACAGTGTTTATTGTCAAGAAATAAGGCAATTTTTGAAAATTCTGATGGGAACATCTTGCTATTAACTGTCTTGTAAGTAAATAACTACTCTAAAGAGCCAAAATGATCAAATAAATTTAATTTATATACCTCCCCACTCCAAATCTTCCACATTTTGACAGCTGTTACCCAAATAAATGTTTGTTATTTATACTGACCTTTCACTTAATATTCTTTTCAAAGGTTGGAAGCTTTGGAGAGTGGTAAATTTTAACAGAAACAAAAAAAATGATATTAAACATAGGCATGAGCAGAGTTGGGCAACAATTTTTACATCATGTAAACACAGGTGTGCTTTCAGTATGACATCATTTTAAAGCTTTATAAGAAAATTAATGCACACAAATGACAACAAACCAATTCCTGAATGGATACAGTTTCTTTCCGGTAGGCAACTGCCTTTAGATACTGAATGTGTTATACACCACAGTGAAGCTTTTATGATAGGTGCGCAGACTTGCCCCACACCTGTATATGGAGGAAAGACCAAATATGTCACCAGTGTCAATCTGGATCAACCGACGGAGTTTTTCAGCCTTGTTAATGGTTACACTGTCCATTACTGTTCACCGAGATTATATCGGAGAACTGACACAAATTAATAGAAAGTTGTGTCTCATTTATTCAGGAAGTTTAGGGTTAAATTAATAAAATACAGTAAAACCTCTTGTAAAGACCAACCTGAAATCAAGGCCACCCTGATAATAAGAAGCACTACTTCAATGTGAATTTAACCCTCTCCTCCATGTACACTCCTTTATGGCATGGGCGAACAGTGTAGATCCAGATCAGCCAGCACATCCGTGCCATCTGATCAGGATCCACACTGTTCGCTCTTTGATTTATTAGGTAATGGCTGACCAAAAAGCGAACAGTGCAGAGCCTGATCAGACGGCACAGATGTGCCAGCTGATCTGGATCTACACTGGTCCCACATGCTTAAAAATGTGTAAATATGGAGGAAAGGGTTATTACCCAACTACTAAGACCACATTCTTTAAATTTCAGAGGTGGTCTAAATAGAGAGGTTCCACTGAACATTCTTGATTCTTTGTCTAGAATTTTTTTTTGTCAGAGTTAATTGAATTGTCATTTCACTAAGCTGCATATTAAGTTTATGAAAACAAAAGTTATGCGGAAAGGAGTGACTGCCAAATTACTAGTATACTTAAGTACTCTACTAATTGGATTGTAAGACTACCAGTTATTTTAAAAATGGTTTGAACATTTGAAATTAAAAAGTCTATATCAGATTTTCAGATACATTGCATTGTGTATGTTATATTTCTTAGGAGGAGGTTGGTCAGCCAATGTGTCAGACAACAACCAGTTTATTGTTGTACAGTTCTATAACACCATTATCGTGAAGGGCATTGTAACTGCTGGACGAACGGACATGGATGAATGGGTGTCACAGTATAGAATACAGTACCAGGAATCCTACTACTCAGAATGGCAGGACTATATGGACCCACCTGGTACCATTGGTGTACGTCTTTCATAGTACTTTTTATTTGAATGCAACTAATTTTTTTTGGAATTTGATAGATACATAATAATTAGTTCTGTGAATTTGTTTATGAACACATTCAACAGGAGAGTGACTGAGTCGTTCAAGTTTTAACTGTTTACTCCATGGCTGTTATCTATAGGCTAAGAGTGTAGATCCAGATGAGCTGGCACATTACATTAGGTTGAGCAGATGTCATAATAATTATGCAGTTTGTAGCAGATCTTTTAGTCAGAATTTGTACTTAAATTACTTGATAGGAATCAGTTATTAATAGACAATTGTTAGTTTTTTCAATAATAACAACAAATTAAATTTTCAAAAATAACCATTTTAAGACACATTTCCCCAAGTCACTGTTCATATGAAACAAGAATTCTTGTTTAATAAATGGATTTTAGTGTCCATTCCCCCCACCCATTCATTGCTAACTGCAAAGGGCTAAGCATAAGATAAATATTATATTGTTTTTACTGTGTTCAAAGATATTTTTGTGGCATATATAGATTTACATATGATGTATCATGAAAAATGGGGCATATGGCCTTTTTGACAAGTGTTGACCCAGTTCAGCCTGGGTCTCCCCATGGTCTGATAGGTTTACACTGTTTGCTATTCAATCGGAGCAGCATTCTCGATGTATCTAGAAAACATTTTAAATCCTTTTCGGACCATGTAAGTCCACAGTTTGATTGCTGTCTACACTTATTGTCATGGTGTATCACATATCATCACCTTCAATAAGTTCAATAACAGTATGTCTTGTTCATATTTCATTGCTCAGAATCTACACAGTCTTTTTGCAAAGAAAATAAGCTTGATTTTTCATGCTGTGTCACATATTGTCACTTAAGTGCAAAAGCAGTACAAAATTTACATCTCTTTCATGTACTTAAACCATTTTTGGCCCCAATATTATAAAATATTATAAAACTGAGATTGGAAACCAGTCTTAAATCTCAAGCATCTGATTGTCTGAATGGAGACCAATGTCCATTTCTGCCAATCAGATGCTTGAGATTTGAGACTGGTTTCCATTCTCAGTTTTATAACCATTGGACCTGATGTGTATTACAGGTGTTCAATGGTAGCACTAGTGCCAACATTCCTGTGACAAACATGCTAATGTTCCCATTTGAAGCCAAGATGGTCAAGTTGATACCAGTCAAGTGGCATATGGGCATCTCTCTGAGATGGGAAATAATCGGCTGTGTGGAAGGTTTGTGTAGAATTGCCTTGTATAGAGTGATGGATATTTCAGGTTGATTTTTTATACAGTATTTTTTTAACCCTTTACTCCACAATATATTATAATTATACTAGTTTTATTGCATGTGTGAACAGTGTAGATCCATATAGGCCAGCATATCTGTGCCATCTGATCAGAATCTGCACTGTTCACTTTTAGATTCATTAGGTTATTTCTGACCAGGAAGCAAACAGTATAGATCCTGATCAGACGGCATCGATGTGCCGGCTGATCTGAATCTACACTGTTGGCACATGCATTAAATTGTATGTATATGGAGTAAAGAGTTAAACCTTTACTCCTTATTTATACAGGTTTTATTGCATGTGCAACAGTATAGATCCAGATCAGCTGGAATGTTTGTGGTCTCATTAAGATCTTCACTGTTCACTTCTTGGTCAGAAAAAACCTAATGGGAATCAAAAAGCAAACAGAGCACTTCCTGATCAGATGGCACTGTTCAGCCACTCCTATAAAAGTCCTATTTATGTAATAAAGGGTTAACAAGGGTTATATCAAGATGCATACAAGTTTTTGCTATCATTATGCCATCATTCACTTTTCTGTGAATATCACTTATCTGATAACTTTTTAAAAATCTGTTTCATCACAGGTCATTCAGAATATTTGGAAAGAAATGAGAATATTTGGGAATGCAAATGTTAGAGTACAATAAATAATTTATTGGGATTCTCAGGATATGAAAAACATTTGGTTGTGTTAAGTTAATATGAAGGTTATACACTCTAAACAACCTAGACATTTTTCATACCCAGATGAATTCAATACACTTTAAGATTCAGTCATTAAATATAAAGTTCCGATATTGTGAAGCTGTGATGATCCAACTGTTCATTTTTTTTTCAGAAAGTTGTTTACCAGATTATGCCATTAGTGGTCCACTGGTTGCCAAGGACAGTTACTTGACATCATCAACTGTCTTTGATATAGCGCACGATGCTAAGGCTGCAAGGTTACGTCCAGTGACGGCTGGTATCACACCTGCCTGCTGGAAACCTCTAACCTCCGATACTGATCAATGGATACAGGTAATCTAAGTATCATATTTTGTTCCATAATAATTAATTGCCATCAAAATTATTTTTTAACCCTTTCAACCACATATACACCTTAAGGCAAGGGCTTTTTATGCCCCCGCCATGTAATGTCGGAAGGGCATATAGTGTTCACCCTGGCTGTGTGTGTGTCAGTGTGTCAGTGTGTGTGTATGTTCGAAAATCGTGTCCGCTCTGTAATTTTGTTATTTCTTATTGGATTTTAAAATAACTTGGTATGGATGTTCACCATATCAAGACGATGTGTCGCGTACAATACCCATGCCTGTAGGTCCAAGGTCAAGGTCACTGTTACTAAAAATAGAATTTTCTTGTCCGGGCTGTAACTTCCTTATAAATGGAGGGATTTCAAAATAACTTGGCACAAATGTTCACCATGACGAGGCGGTGTGTCGCATACAACACCCATGCCTGTAGGTCCAAGGTCAAGGTCACTGTTACTTAAAATAGAATTTTGTTGGAAAAATCTTGTCTGCTCTGTAACTTTGTTATTTCTTATTGGATTTTAAAATAACTTGGTATAAATGTTCACCATATCAAGACGGTGTGTCGCGTACAATACCCATGCCTGTAGGTCCAAGGTCAAGGTCACTGTTACTAAAAATAGAATTTTCTTGTCCGGGCTGTAACTTCCTTATGAATTTAGGGATGTCAAAATAACTTGGCACAAATGTTCACCATGACAAGGCGGTGTGTCGCGTACAACACCCATGCCTGTAGGTCCAAGGTCAAGGTCACTGTTACTAAAAATAGAATTTTGTAAGAAAAATCTTGTCCGCTCTGTTTCTTTG
The DNA here is from genome assembly GCA_038501625.1 of Corbicula japonica. Taxonomy (NCBI): domain Eukaryota; kingdom Metazoa; phylum Mollusca; class Bivalvia; order Venerida; family Cyrenidae; genus Corbicula; species Corbicula japonica. Next base: position 3,452,529 of record JAZAYU010000032.1, read on the forward strand.
TTATTTCATATTGGATTTTAAAATAACTTGGTATAAATGTTCACCATATCAAGACGGTGTGTCGCGTACAATACCCATGCCTGTAGGTCCAAGGTCAAGGTCACTGTTACTAAAAATAGAATTTTCTTGTCCAGGCTGTAACTTCCTTATGAATGGAGGGATTTCAAAATAACTTGGCACAAATGTTCACCATGATAAAGCGGTGTGTCGTGTACAACACCCATGCCTAAAGGTCAAAGGTCAAGGTCACTGTTACTAAAAATAGAATTTTGTTATAAAAATCTTGTCTGCTCTGTTACTTTGTTATTTCTTATAAAAGGATTTTAAAATAACTTGGTATAAATGTTCATTATATCAAGACGATGTGTTGTGTACAATACCCATGCCTGTAGGTCCAAGGTCAAGGTCACTGTTACAAAAAATAGAAATTTCTTGTACTGGCTATAACTTCGTTATTAACGGAGTGATTTCAAAATAATTTGGCACAAATGTTCACTATGACAAGGCGTTATGTTGTGTACAATTCCCATGCCTGTAGGTCCAAGGTCAAGGTCACTATTACTAAAAACAGAATTTTCTTGTCTGGGCTGTGAGTTTGTTATTACTTATTGGATTTTCAAATAACTTGGTATAAATGTTCACCATGACAGACATGCATAGCGGGGGCATCCGTGTCCTATGGACACATTTCTAGTTGATTTTATTAATTTATTTCTGACAAAAATGTGAACATTCCAGATCCAGATCAGATGGCATGGATGTGCCAACTGCTCTGGATCTACACTGGTTGCACATGTGTTGAAACATGTATATATGGTAGAAGGGTTAACATATTCAGTTTCTAAGACAATGCTTTAAAGATTTTGGAATAATTAATGCATGTCATTAAAAATTTTTAAGATAACTTAAATTCTGCCAAGGACATATTTTTTAAGATATCTATGCTTAGAGTGTTCAGCAAGTTTATAGAAAATGATTCTTCTATGAAAACTACTTAGACATGATAATTCCTCTAATTATAGGTTATTATAGTAGTGGATAGGTCCCTGACATGAGTGATTTCTGATTTAGGAAGGTCTCGAATCTGCAGTTGTGAGGATTCTGTGATTGTAAACTAACATCCTTGACCATTAGACCACACAAATTGTAGCTCGTAATGTTTCTGCCAACAATTTGTCAGGGCTTACATGATTCATCTTAATGCAAAATTTGACACTGAAATTAAAAAGGAAAAATCAATTCCAGCAAGTTAATTGATAATTTTATATACATTACCATTACAGGTAGATTTAGGTAGAGTTTTGGTGATACGTGGGGTGACAATCAAGGGGAATCCAACTGCACAGGAATGGGTGACTCAGTTCAAAGTCAAGTACAGTATTACTGACTCAGGAGGGGCTTTCTACCAGGAACCATATGGAACTGCTAAGGTAATTAACATGCCAAGATCATAAAACTGAGACTGGAGACCAGTCTCAGATCTCTGTTTTGTGATTGGTCCACTGGTACACCCGATTCGTTATCAATTAATCAATATCACCTTGAAATGACACACTTCTCTTGAGTCTCAGTTTTACAAGCAGAATTATACCTTCTGTAATTTTTCATTTAATGTATAAAAATCCCTCAATTCAGTGAAGGTGTTTTTTTTTAAAGTCAGAGATACCTTTTTACAATGCCACACCTCACAGGCAAGCATATGGGTTTGTTATGAATAATTGTATGGTCTCTGAAAATTTTTAAGTTGTTCACAGTTGTGACCTTGTCATGAAAACAGTGGTCATGTGAAATTCATCATGTTGCAAAATCAGAAACAAATCTTTAAAATTATACCAATTTATGAAATTTTCCATATAAAAGGGGCAGATCCAGAGGGAGTTCAGTGGGGTTGCTCAACCCCTCAGTTTTGGCAGCAGTATTTAATTTGGGGGGGGGGGGGATTTTGGCCAGAAATTTTGGAAATTATTGTGTTACTACCATAAGATTGCCCCAAAACAACATCTCTAAATCATGCATTGATATGATAATTGTTACAATTAATTTTCAGACAATCACAGGAAATATAGACAACACGTCACCTGTGACCTACTACTTCAAGTCCCACTTCCAGGCTCGCTACATCCAGATTATTCCAGTTACATGGCAGATGGCAATAGCCATAGCATTTGATATTCTTGTCTGTCAGAATGGTATACATTATTACAGTCTTATATTCATTACACTTAACTAAGTATTTGTTAACATTAAATTTTGCTTAGGTCTATATTTCACATTTTTTCACTCTGGAATAATTGCATGAATTTAAACCAAATGAAATTAAATCACTTAAGGTTTTAGAACTGTAATATTTCCGCCAAACATCGACTTATGCCCTCACTAATTTGTGTTTTCCGAACGCCGATTCGTACGTTTCTGGTTGATACTATTTTTCGTAAAAGGAGTCTACTCTTTAGGTGTTTCCAGCGATTATGACGTCATTAATAACTAAATCAAATAATAAAAAAATGCGGATATAAAATTGAGGTAAAGTAAATAAATATTTTCATATCAAATACTCAAAATAAGACTGTAGACGAACAACACTCAGCTTATATGAAATCGACGAGCCCTTGATCAATCAGGACTGTTCATTTTGACGGACCTGGTTCTTGATAAAAAAAATTCATTACGCTGATGTGTTAAACGATAAACATGAAAATATATTTTAAAAAAGAAATTTCTTGATGAAAAACGAAAGTTGTAGGTACATGTTCCCTATTACATTAATACAGCGAGCAATACTTTTTCCTGTATAGTAGTCACGTGACTGAATAGGGGAGGTAACCGAAAAAATCACCGAATTATTGGAAAGGCGTATATTTGAACTTAAATTTTGTGATACTTGTCTTATAAAAGTAATTTTATATGTTTGCATGATGATTTTTCCTTTAAAAGAATGCTTTGGTTGCTATGGTTACGGTTGCCAAAATTACTTTTTTGAAGTTAAATTTTAACCAGCATAGCTTATTGCTTGCATATTTCTTGTTTTTCAAAAAATTTGAGGGGGTATAAAAAATGACCATTCGTAAACCAAGCCCTTTGGTTTTGTAGGCCAATAAAATGAACAAGACGGTGAAGTGCTTTGATTTTTTTATTACTTGATTCTATACACATTGCGAATAATTTTTATGAATAACATAATTATTTTACTGCATTAAACATGCACAAAAGTCACAGATAAAAACTTGCTTAATTTTTGCAGCTCGGAAAAATGTGGATTTCCGAAGCTGGGGTGCACTTAAAGAAATTCAATTTATAAAGTGTTAGAAATAAATTCTAAACATAATGCTCATTTTTTCCTGTTCAGGTATGATGTCCTTTAACAATTAGCCTTTATTTTACAAAATTGTATAAGGTTTGAAAGAAATAGAGATGAATTTAGCTTCTGATATGTTTGATTTTACAGCCCATTTTTCGAAACAGAGGGTCCCCTTCTAAAATACTGAATTTCCCGAGTTTCACGGTAAATGTTTTTTTAATCTCTTCTTTAGATGTCTAAATGTATGTACTTGGAAATGAAAACAACAAAATCCCAATCTGCAAAAGTGCATATTACAGTTCTAAAACCTTAATTACATATCCTATTATAATAATATAAGCACAAGAACAAAAACCTGTGCAAACACCTGAATTGCATAATAATTATTATTTTAAGTTTATCCAGAATATGAAGAATTTAAATACTGTATAATGGGTTTTTTTTCGCGATCATAATACTTTTGCTATTTTCGCGAGTGCCATGAATTTGCTAAAATAATAAACGCCAAAAATTCCCATTTAACTTTTGCGGAGTGCACTATATTCTTAAACTGTACGGTACGCTTGTTTAAAACTGCCTATAGTCCTATCTGAGGTGGTCACGGTCATTATTCCGCAGTTAAAAACATATTTTAAAAAACACCATTGTTATTCAAACGGATGTCAATTATGCTACGAGCAATATGGTTTATAACAGTTTGATAAAACTCAACTGTTAAATGCACAGATCTCGCACCATAGGAAACACTTCTTCTAATAATACTTAATTTTTACAGGTACATTTGCTGGTACAGGATTACAAGAACTATAGCAATATGAATGCCCTTCAACAGTAAAAATGTGAAATTTAATTTCTGCGGTCGGAAATTCGCTTAAATTACAACTGCGAAAATTAAAATTATGGCAAAATCGAGAAAATTTTCGGTTGCAAAAATAACCCATTATATCGTATAAGATACGCGATATACATAATATGTTGATGTGTCGAGGTATGGGGACATAAATGTTTGGGTTGTTATGTAAGAGGTAAAGTTCCTGTTTTCCAGCATGTGTTCTGGCCAATGCCCTTCAGTATTAAAAGCAGTAGATTATTCCCATTGTCTTAATGTCAGAAAAAAAACAACTCACCATAATCTGTATCTTTTTTAAGGTTGTCAAGGTACTGCTTTAATAAGTGGAGTACACAACATCCCCGACAAACAGATGACAGCATCGTCAGTACTGGATGATCGTCACAGCACTGCAAGGGCCCGTCTGAACCTGCCAGCCAATGGAGCTTATGCTGGGGCTTGGATCCCTCTGGTCAGTGACACAAACCAATATTTGAAGGTATGGACATCTTTCATTAAGCTTTTGTGTCATGTCACATAAAAGTGTTGTCTATCAGTTAACTTTTAGTGTAGGGTTTAATTTTGAACCTTTGAGAATTATTCATAAGTGAGAAAAAATGTCACTGTGATAGTATTTATTACTTTTAATAAGATCATTTTTTCCCTGGCATTTTCATGACCTTATATAGGTAATGTGCTGTGAAATGAATAAGCAACATTACAAGCATTAAGAAAAAACGCTCGTGCTTTAAAACAAACATTGGAGATGCTAAGCATTCAAATATTTTTCAGTGTAAATAAATGCTTGCCTGCTTTTAGGAAAACATGTTGCTTATTCGTCTTCCTTCCAAGTCTTAGTTTGTAAACCAGCAAGCAGTTTTTTGTAATGACTTTACTGATATTCTACATTATACTGTGTAAACAATTTGAAATAATCTAGAGAGAGAAAGAGAGCATGGGATTAATAATGTAATCAATTTCAAAAAGACACCTGATACAATTAATAAGCAAATTAGAGCAAGTCACAAAACGACTGCATGCTTTACTTTTCGAAAAGTCAGACTTTGGGCAAGTAGACATATTAGGCTTCTTTCTACTGGGGAGTGAGTCAGGAATTCAGTCTGATTCTACCCCACTAAAACTAGCCAAAAAGATTTTATTGATGTGAACTTTGAAAGAAAAAAAATCTGTACCCCACCCCTTAAAAACAACAGAGGTTTGTTCTACACTGTTTGTGCATGCAAAAAAGGTGTATCTATGGATTAAAGCATTTTTTTTCAGGTGGACCTAGGTTTCCAGGTGCAGATAACTGCAGTGGCGACCCAGGGGGCCTTTGACACTCAGGACTGGGTGACATCATACCAGCTTGCCTACTCTAATGATAACATCAAGTTTGTTAACTACTTTGAGGGAGGAACACAGCCAAGGGTATGCTAAAAGCAAAAAAAGTTTTTTTCAAGGGTGAAATCAATTTAATTTTCTTTCTTGCCAACATGTAATATAACCTAAAAATTAACAGCCTTAGCCCTCAACTCATTAGAAATTCTGAGGTACAACTTTAATGGCGTAGGTGAACATGGTTGCTATGTGATAATCTACACTTTTTGCTTTGAGATTAATTGCTTTGGTGTCATTTAAACCTAAGGACAAAATTTTGTACAAAACTCTGAATGACATACATGTATTTGCCTGCACAAAAATTCATGCAATATTACATAGTTAAATTTGACTTGAGTTTAAATTTGTGCAATTAACCTAGTGTGAAATATGTGAAAGTTAAACCTGTACTTAATAAAATTCTACCATATAAAATTTGCTGGATGGTCTGGATTTAAATTGATTCCTGATTTGTTTAAATGCATATTTATAGAATAAAGTGTAAAAGTGTTACTGGTTAATTAACATTTTTTTATTGAATTCAGGAAATTTCATTATGAAATTATATTGTCTAAATTTCACTGATACACAGCTGAAGGGGTTCAGTATTTTTCCATGTGATAAAAAACTTATTCCGTAACTACACCATTGACTTACCGGTATATGCACTTTATCACTAAAATCCTTAAGATCAGCCAGTTGTTAGAATTAATATGAGGGTTGAAAGATAGTTAAAATCTCTGGCCATTCCAAGAAACAATATCAAAGTTAGGATGAGATATGTACCAGTACATGTAGTTATATTTAAATTTTGTGAAGTTCTGTGCACCAGTTTATTTTCCTGTATTTGGCCCAAGGGCAATTACTAAATAATTAACCAAAGCGGAATTCATTAATATCAGTCTGTCATAAAAGAATTATACAATAGCATGAATGCATGCCCCTACAAATATGTCATATGTGGCTTTTAATTATGTAAAGGTTTGTCCCTATGAAATTAAAGGATACCACAGAATGTGTTAAATTGCTAGCTAAACACTTAAATTGTGTTTGTCTTCAGGTGTTTGAAGGGAACTGGGAGAATAGAATAGCAAGAAAGCACTACCTGCTGTTACCATTTATATCCCAGTACATAATGATAAGACCTCAAGCCTGGAACAACAGAATAGCAATCCGATGGGAACTGTATGGCTGCCCAGGTACTAAATGCTGTAATAATTTATATCTTAAAACATACCACTGTACCTTAACTAACCCTTTCCTGCATGTATACGCATTTTTACTCATGTGCGACCAGTGTTGATCCAGATAAGCCGGCACATTCTGTGCCGTCTGATCAGGATCTGCACTGGTCGCATTTTGGTCAGAAATAACCTAATGAATAAAAATGCAAACATTTTAGATCCTGATCAGGTGGCACAGATGTGCCGGCTGATCTGGATCTAAACTGTTCACCTACGCAATAAAGGTGTATCTATGGAGGAAAGGGTTGAAAACATAATACAAGTAAAAGCAGCTGATACACTGCAACTCCATTATATCGCGTACCTCGGGGTACAAGCCCGCCAACCGCGATATAAACGGAGCGCGATATAAGTAAATATTCGCGCTAAAACAAGGAGAATTTATTTGTTTTTGCTGTCAGATGCATGTATATCGCGGTGTTGCGTAATTAACACGTAGTGAAATCTATGGGTTCATCAGGGAGTACGTTCCGTGCTGGACAAATGTTTTTAAAACAACTTTTTTATATAATTTATTAAGTTTTATTTTTAATAAAAAGAAATTAATTAATGTACAAAACAAAGATCGCCGTCATCAATTTCCAACGGTGGTATTATTGTTTTCGGTACTTTCAAATGGTCGACGATCTGTTGGTTGGTCATGGTCGGCGATGTAAGTTCGTCGTCGTCCGTCGTTGATATGCTTGATATGTCGATGAGCAGGTAATGTCAAAACAACAATATGTTTTGACGTTTCCTGCTCATGCCTATTATGGTTAACAACTTGCATAAATTGTCGCTAATTTGCGGTTTGTCTCGTGAACGAAATTCTGCCAGTACAGTATTAGCTTGGTGTAATAAACAGCCTTCGCCGATAATGACGTAATACGACACGGAAAAAGCGTGCGTTTCCTGAATTTGTCACCCACGAAGAATGAAAATTGTAACTGTACAAAAAATTGGGATCCACGGACCAAGCGCGATATATTGGATATCGCGATATAACGGATCACGATATAACGGAGTTGCAGTGTATCAGCAGAGACTTCATGTATATTACAAATTCACTGGGTTTCATTTACTGAAAGGCATAGGGTTTGCATACAGACACTAGGCAGAAATTATGCAACATGATCAGCTGCTACAGATGCTGCCATTTGGTCAGGATCTACAGTGGTCGCTCACAAGATCAAACCTGTATATAAGAAGTAAAGGATTAAGTACAGGTATGGATATATGTAAGTATATTGTTTAAGCTTGTTTAATTATAATTGGAAAAGGCTATCAGAAATCCAAATTTTATTTATTCCCCCACAATATATAAATTATTTTTTGTCTAATAGGAGCAGCTTCAGGATTGAGGATAGGATGTTATGCTGACAACAATCTGGACCATGATCTACCATATGAGCCCTACACTGACCCCAGGGTCGGCATGTGGCCACCGATGTGTATTGACCACTGCTTCAGAAAGGGCTACTACTATGCTGGACTTCAGGTCAATAAACTGAGCAAAGTTCTTTTCTTATTTCCCACGGCCATGGAAAACTGACATCCACAAACTTCCCATTTCAAATAGATCATGATTCAATGACAGGCTGTGGTGTGTCAGGCCACTTGTAGAAATTGCACATGAACACTTTGATATCTTAGTTCACAACAGAGTTGGTACTTCTGCCATTTCTTAACTCTTTACTCCATATATACAGGTTTTATGGCATGTTTGACCTCTGTAGATTCAGATCAGCCAGCAGACCCATTCCATCTGATCTGGATCTACACTGTTTTCTTCTTGGTTAGAAAAACCTAACAAATCTAAAAGTGAACAGTGTATATCCTGATAATAAGGCATGGGCGTGCTGCTGATCTGGATCTAGGGATCTACACTGTCAACCCACATGTTAAAGGTTTATCTAAATTCTTTGGAGTAATAGGTTAAACAATGCTGATACTATATTATGGGTGTTAGTGCACATTAGAGTGCTTCTTTGATTTCTTGACAGCATATGTTCTAATTAACAAATGACTGACAATCTTCCCATTTGAAAATTTTTAAATAATTTTGTTGAAAAGATTGATGCAGATCAGATTGGAAATTTGATTTTGGCTCAAATTTGAAACCTCTTGATTATGCCATAATGCATTGATAGTGTGAGTTGTCACCCTTATTACTGTGGCATTATAAAATTTTGCTTGGGTTTAAATTAAAAAAATTTTGTGACAATTAATAAGCAAATTTTAACCCCATTGAAATTACTCCATGCAATAATATGTTTTAGTAGAAAATACAATTTATGCCATAGCGAAAATGTCACTTATAGCTTTTCTGTGAAAATTTGGCCCTGCAAAATTTTATGATACCACAGTATTATATACTCAACAAAAATAGAAACCTGACACTTTATATTTGGTGTATTTTCCTGGAATCAGATTTAAAGCTAATTGAATTGTGGTATGTAATAAAAATTGTGCATGTTTTGAACTTAATTATGCATTTTGATATTTTTGGTGCATGAAACAAGTGATTCAGTGGTTATTTTCTTTTGGATGGTGCAAAAATACATAGATTTTAAATATGCACCTCATACTTATTCAAAGTTACAGTGTCAGGTTTCTTTTTTTGTTGAGTATACATTGACATTGTAAATGTTGAATTTTTTTTATCAAGTAGCAGACTAATGGAGAGTTTGTCAGACATATAATAACTGACTGCTATGTTAATGTTTCAGGCCCAGTTCAAGTGTTTCTGTGGGAATTCCTATGGGAAGTATGGTCTAGCAACTGACTGCTCACTGTCTTGTTTTCCCAAGACCAGCTTCCAGTGTGGAGGACCCTCATCTAGCATGGTCTTCACTACTGGATTGAGTGAGTATTCTACTTTCAATAAGTTGCCTGAGCATCAGTTAAACTATGCAAAATGACTCTTCCTAGATTATAATATTGAGAATGGAAACCAGTTTCAAATCACAGGCATCTGATTGGCTGAAATGGAGACTTTTGTAGAACCAGAGCAGCATGTGAATCTGCATAGTACGATCAGAGTATAATACTGTTTGCTGATAAAACAATTTAATAAATTTCTCAGAACAACCCTAAGACTGGCAGAATTGATAAACAGCTCAGTCCATTACTGTAACACAAACCTTTTACTCCATATATACAATTTTTATAGCATGTGAGAACAGTGTAGATCTAGATCATTTGGCACATTTGTGCCATCTGATCAGGATCTAACTCTGTTATCATTTTGATTTATTAGGTTATTGCTGACCAAGAAGCAAACAGTGTGGATCCAAATCAGCTAGCAGATCTGTGCCATCTGATCAGGATCTACTCTGTTAATATATTTGTTTATTAGGTTATTGCTGACCTAGAAGTTAACAGCCCAGATCCTGATGAAATTGCATGGATGCACCACTGATCTGGATCTACACTGTTTGCACATGTGATAAAATGCATATACACATGTAGTATGGAGTAAATGGTTTATTAACCCTTTCCTGTACAGATCCACCTTTATTGCTAGGGCGAACAGTTTAGATCCTGATCAGACGGCACGGATGTGCCGGCTGATCTGGATCTACACTGGTCGCACACGCGTAAAAATGCGTATATATCCAGGAAAGGGTTAACTAAAGCTAATGGCTGTGTTTCAGCAACCCAGTTTAAAGTGTGCCCCGGAAACTGGAAGGAGTATGGGAACCGATGTTATATCCTGTTACTGGACATGAAGAGCTGGTATGATGCTAGAGCAGACTGCAAGATGGAGGGTGGAGATCTTGCCTCACCAAACAGCCAGGCTGAACAAGACTTTGTCTATAGTCTGCTTCAATATGGAAGTAAGATTACATTATCATGATATTTGTACCCTTTATATTCTATTAAGAATGTATTTGAAACTTTACTTGGTTTTAAATTGAACCTTACAAGTAACATTTAACTGATGTTGTGATAAAATTCATGATAGGGACAGATCAGAGAAGGAGGTCCATTGGGATTGCTCAAATTCCTTTTATTTTGGCTACAATATTTATTTTTCATGTTGGAAATTATTATGTAAATACTAGAGATGTCAACGGATATCTGAATATCCGGATATCCGTTCGAATCATCAGATATCTGGATCAAATTTGGCATCTGGATATTCGTTTGCAAAACTTATGCATTGGCCATTTTGCTAAATGATCTTTTTGCTGTCAGTGTGTATTCAAGCATTAGCACGTGAAACGGATTAAGGAGAGGTGATGACATGCAGTTGGACTATACAGTTTTAAAATGTGCTAAAGCATGATGCTATAGATAAGAACTTGATAATTATATTATAGCCAACGCCCGAAGCTCCTTCTATCCTTTTTGAGTAATAAAAATATCTTTATAACTTTGTTTGATCGGTTTAATTGAGAAAGGATAGAGTAAAAATTATGTAGGCAATTAAAAGGTTTGTCGGCATAAATCAATTGCGTCCGTTTGAGATCTTTAAAATTATTGATGAATTCAATTTGTATTCGACATCTCGATCTTGAATTATTTGCATCTACGGGCTAAACCAATTATTTTTTATGCCTTCCAATTCATAGTCCGCGACATTTTTAACAGTGAAATGATAATGAAAAAAACACAACAATCAAAAGTATATTTCATTCACACAGAACATAATCTTTTGATGTTCAAACTTTTTGTGATATTTATTTAACAACTGAAAATCGGTCATAGTTATTGTGCTTATCAAATGTTTAATTGTTCTTGTTTATCTAAATTATAAAATTTTTTAAGCCTTTATGTCTATGAAAATGAAGATTTAATACTGTATGGAAAGTAAGTTTTAATTCTGTCTCTAGAAACGACGGTTTTATTTGGAAACGACAGTTAAATCTCCCACACCTCCAACAATATCGCTATAAACAAAGTGTTTGTATCCGGATATCCGTTAGGATCGTTCAACGGATATCCTAATCCCTAATTCGGAATCCGTTGACATCCCTAGTAAATACCATAAGGCTGCTCCAGGAGAACCCCTTTTCTGGAAATTTTGCATCTGACCCTGATGGTCAACATGTTTGTGATGTATTAGTTTATTATCTGATCTCAAAGTTTTAGAAACATAGATGTTTGTCAGTTAGTCCATCCCTTGCATATCTCTTCTACATACATGTAGGATATCTTTTACTCCCTTAAAGGATTTCTGTCACCGTATTTCACAATTTTCACCAGATTTCTCACTTATATAAATATGAAACTATACTTGTAACTGTAAATAAATAAAGGTTATACGATACTTTTCGCATATTCATAGTTAGTGATGCAATAAGGCTTGAGTGTTGCTTCTTGATCATTTTGTCCTAATCATAAGTTTGCAACAGATGATGATCTGTCAGACGACCTAAATGTAAAGAGTGTTATGTTTAAGAACAATGACCTCTTTTCATCCTCATTATTTTATAAGTTTAACCTTTATGGCTTTATATTTATCACAAGTTCCAGATTAACCCTTTCCATGATATATACGCATTTGTACGCATATGTGACCAGTGTAGATCCAGATCAGCCACCACATCCGTGCAATCTGATCAGGATCTACACTGGTTGCATTTTGGTCTGAAATAACCTCATGAATCAAAAAACGAACAGTTTAGATCCTGATCAGACGGCACGGATGTGTTGGCTGATCTAGATCTAAACTGTTCGCCCTAGCAATTAAGGTTTATCTATGCAGGTTAAATAAAGTTCAAGAATTTGATAAACAATTTTCAGAAAATTTTCACACACAAAAGTTGCTTGACAATATTATACCCTTTAGATGGACAGGATGCATGGATAGGTTTCAACGATATACAAGATGAGTCAAACTACAACTGGGCGGATGGTAGACAGGTCAAGTACACAAACTGGGGCTTGAACCAACCCAGCCATACCCTGAATGACAACCAGGACTGTGTGCTCATGCAGACCAATTCAAGTGTAAGAGATCCTTGTTAAAATCATGGATTGGCTTAGGTTGTCAGAACAGGAAGACATTTTTAAATTTTAGGGAGAAGTCAACTAGGATTTTGGCTTTCTGTATGAAATATAGCGAAAAACTTTTCCATTGGTGGGGCAGAGGGAGAAATTCTGGATATTTCTTCCAAGTCTACTTCTTAGCCATTCCCTGTAAATATCAGTACTGTGTTAGATTGTTAAAAATTTGCAGCTTAACATAAGGTTCTGCAGTTTCAGTTGAAATAAAGGAAAATACTGCCCTTAATAATGAACGAGTGAAGTAAAAACAAAAAAACTAATTAACATAGCCATATGTGTTCTTTAAAGGAAGGTGGTCTTTGTGTTAAAAGATGAATTTGTTCTTTAAATTAATAAAAATGTGGTCTTTTTATCAACAGGTGATGTTTGTTTACAGGTGGTCTTTAGCACAGATTGGACTGTATTATTTTGGTATTAAGTCATAGACCTGTTGTATTTGCAGTCTGGTGGGTGGCAGGATGACCTGTGTGATGCTAACCACATGTACGTCTGTCAGCTAGACAAAGTGCCGTCCTCACAGCCCAGCGTGACACAAGCCATCAGTGGGTGTGAGAGGGGATGGGATGGCTACAGATGGTCGTGTTACATGTACGGGGATGCTGCTAGGACGTGGCAGGATAGCAAGACTGTCTGTGAAGCTGTCGGGGGATCGCTGGTCAGGATTGATGACTCGTAAGCTCCATGATTTGTTTGCTGACTGCTCTTGTTATCATTACATGTTCAGTATAGTGTTTTATAATTGAAGTACACCATGCAAACAATGTGCAATCAGGAAATTGACATCACTTGAGGCGCGTCACAGGAAAAGGTACCTTCGGACAGTTGACGTCAATCTTTGATATGGCGTCATAAGTTTGAGCTATGACATTACTTATTATGCATTTCGCGTAAAAATACCATTTTATTGTAAAAAAAAATGAGTAACAAAATCATATTTTGGTTATAAGAAATTGATTAATACATGGAAGTTCTTTCTAAATTTAGTAAAAACTAAAATATCTCTAAAATTGTCCGAAGGTGCCTTTTCCCGTGACGTGTCCCATTTCTTGAACTTGAGCAGATGACATTGTTTAAGACCCTTAAGTACGTATATAGGCATTTTATTGCATGTGTGACCAGTGTAGATCCAGGCCATCTCGCATGTTCTTGCCATCTGATCATGATCTACACTGTTTACTTCTTGGTTATAAATACTACAAAATCATTTTCTTTCAATTTCTCTGCTGTTTAATGTATTACTGGTCTTGATTTGGGACACACTTTGGCAGAATCACAATCATAACATGACATCATGATTAATTTGCTCAGGAAATTGGGACATCTTTATTATTTTGCAATAGAAAATGTAAAGCAAATCACTAACTCACGGCTGAAGATCGACCCCCCAAATACAGCATTATATCAAGTCTGTAGTATATTTGCCTTAAAATCATTTTGATGTCATTTCAACAAATAAAGTTAACTTTACAAAGACACATTTTAGAATTGTTGGGCTCATATTCTCACAATAATTTGAGCAAGATAGCTAAGCAGCTAATCAAGGCCAGTCTCTGTACCCAACTACCTCCTGCAAGTTTGAATCAAAATATTGTTATGGGCCCATATCATTTTGTGTTGGACAGACTTCATAAGGTGACATTGATTATGATCCATATGGTTAAGTCAATCACATAAAAAATTTAATGGTCGGGTCCTAGATTTATAAAAAAGGAAAATAAACAATAATTACAGTTTTTGATAGTTATCATTTTAACACTTGAACCTTTTTTATACCTTGTTAATTGTAGATATGAGCAGGCATACTTGGCCAGTGTGTTGGCTACCAGGACATCGAAGTATTGGACAGATGTGAATGACCTTGCCTTGCCAGGAACCTATCAACACATTGTAGGAAGATCTGACTTGTTGTTCACTAACTGGGCTCCCAATAAACCAGGTTTATATTATATACATGTCATGAAATAACTTTCACTGTACTGTTTATTAGTATATATGTTGAACTGTGCTCAACGGGGTGGGGGGGGGGGGGGGGGTAGGCAACATAGGCAGTGATACGCATACTGCTCATGAACTTGCTTAATATTTTCATATTTGTCGTGCTTTCAAAGTTCCCTTTTCATCTATTTCATAACTTTATGTCAGAATTATTTGGCATGTTAATGCTGACAAAGGTTTTGGTGATGTCATTGACATCATTTCCATACATATTGCTTGTTATGGAGAGTCGAAATAAAGGTTGAACCTAGACAAGGCATTCTAAGTTGTCTCACACAATATAGTTCATCCACCACAATACTGTAATGTACATTCCTGGCAGAATCAGTAACTCAATGCAGTCTTGGCTCTATTATTGAGCAGCTTTAGAAATATTGATAAGTGTATTAAATAACTTTTTACTCCATGGATAGGGTTAATATCCCATGTCTGTATATCTGCATAGTGTGATCAGGATATACAATGTTCACTTTCTCGATTCATTCGATTATTTTTTACCAGGAACCAAATGGTGAAGATCCGTATCTGACTGCATTCATGTAAATGTTGATCTTAAAATACCGTTCACCAGTGGGATACCAGCCATACATCCATGGAGTAAAAAAGTTACTGTCAAATAGTTGGGTCAAAAATGATAAGAGAGACAAAATTACAGATAAAAACTGTCGAATTATCTAAAAACATTGACTTTGAACAAAAATATATTGAACACAGCCTCTAACTTTATAAACATTTATGATAAATATGACATACTTGTCCATGGGAATTTTTGTATTAGGATTAATTGACAGAAGCTACAATACATTTTATATCTCCATTTTCTATTTCAGCTGATAGTTATTGATACACAGTAGTGATTTTCTCACTTCTAACATGTCTAAAGTAGCCAATTTTTATCAGCATGCATTGGTTAGATTAAACATGCATGCTTTTTTAAAATGGGCAGATTATTTGTCTTTGAAGATGGGACATCACAGTGTGTGGCCCTCGGAGGTGGTAATGTTACTGGACTGTGGTACAACCAACCCTGTGGTACTAAGCTTGGACTGGTCTGTGAGAGATTGAGAGATGGGTACACTCGCCCATCTTTACCTACTGCTACCACAACTCTTCCACCATGCGACCCTGGGCTTATACAGACATCAAGCTACTGCTACCAGGTAACAGTGTGTTACTGTGAACTCATAAATATTCATTAGGTACTACAGGGTAATTTTCGTGGATTTTATGGGTAGGTCAATCAATGAATTTTTCAAAAAATCTCCAACAAAATAATGAATTGTGAATAAAGTGATTTTATAAAATAAAAAAAAAACATGAATTTCAGTATGCAAGAAAATTCAGTTTTACTTTTAACCATAAAATGTTATTCCCACAAAAATTCATGCAGTTACAGTGTGTAGAATTTTAAGCTCACCTGAGCCAAAGGTTCCGAGTATATTAGTGTCAATTTTCAAATTTTCCTATAGAATTTTATACCATTGTCTTAAGGTACAAAGATTCAAACATTTGTCACCAGAGTTCATTCACTGCACAGAGTCCTGTGTTATCATATAATTTCATAGGGATCAGATTTTATGCAGAAGACATAAATCACATTTTCATTTTGATATACATGTACATTGACTCAGTTGTATTATTCTCATAATATTAGATATTAAGTGGTTAAATTTTACTGGGGTTTGATTTTGCATGTATTCTCTAGTGTTAAATACTATCTGCTCTTGTTTATTTTGACAATTTTTGAAAGCAGGCGATCTATGCCCTGTGATTCAAACTTTAGTTTTTTAAATGTCTTGATTACTTATGTAGGTGAACACAGTACCGAGTTACCTGGCTAGGACGTGGGAGGAGGCTCTGGATGACTGTGTCAGCAAGGGAGGTAACTTAGCATCCTTCCACTCAGCAGATGATGCAGACTATATATGGAGACAGGCTTTAGTGTATGTAATAGTACCTGACTTATACAGAAAACTAACAGTAGTTTCATTTACAATTTAGCACATGTGATATTTTGACATGAATGAAAACTTAAATTTGATTTTCCCACATTTTTTGCCTTTTATTTTGAAACTGAAAGTTATATCAGAAAGCTCACAAATTTTAATTTTAAGGAAATATTTTCATTTTACTCTACTACATATAAAACATCTTTATTGCTTGGGCAAACATTGTAGTTCCACAGATGTGGCGGCTGATCTGGATCAAGACTGTTTGCCAAAATTGTATATATGAGGTAAAGGATAAACAAATCTAAAAGCAAACTGTAAATCCTGATAAGATTTCACAAATGTGCGGACTGGCCTGGAACTCCATGTGAATAAAGGAATACTTTGGAAGAAAAGGTTTATCAATAACTTTGTTATCTTATAACAGGGGGACATCTGGCTCCTACTGGATTGGTCTCAATGATAGAGCAACAGAGAGTGGTAGGGCATCTTTTGTTATTTATCAGAGATTACTTTTCTTTAAAAATTATAAAGGAAAAATGTTTTGAAGTACCTTTTATGGGAGTATCCATTCATATATTCGTGTAATGAGTGTTTAAATAAAATCTTGAATCTTTCAGGTTAAAGTTTAAGTTTCAGTTGTTATTTAAGTAAAACAGTTTATAAAAACTCTAGGGATATTCAGTGATAGCTCAAACACCATTGACTCGAACACCACTTTTCTCTCGAACAGTTTGTCAGGTCCCAAACTAGAACTGTGTTTAACAATATTGTTCTACCACCAATCACTCACATTATCCTTAACTAGAACAGTCGATCACCAGTCAGGTCCCAATAGCTAGGTTTCAATGTTTTTGAACTACTAACTGCCGATCAAACAACCAATTGCCCGAATAAAAAAGCTGGTCTCGTGGAGTTCGAGCCATCAAAGTAGTTCCAAACAAGAACTCGCTTTAACAATATTGTTCTACCACCCATCACTCACATCAAAGCTATCAAAGTATGACTGTTAATCAAATCACGTTTTGCCTTGAGTTATGTAACATAGATTTAGTGTGACCTTTAATTATTTTTGTTGAGTGTACTGTGGTATCATTATTTTTCGCAAGGGTTAAAATTTTGTTTATTTTGTGCCAGGGTAATAATGAAAATTGAAACCATGTAATTAAACCATGTAATAAAAAATGTCTTAATAAAAAAAAACTATTATGAAAATTTATGCATGTGCAAATATATAATTTGTAGATTTTGTGCTACAAAAGTTCGTTCACAAGAAATTTAATGATAATAAGGTATATGGTTGTGTATACTGTATGATGCAATAATATTGTCATTGTAGGTTATGTCTGGACAGACAATAGTGCTGTGAATATGTTATACTGGAATGACAAGCAACCAGACAACTACCAGGGGGCAGAGGACTGTGTTGAGATCTGGGTGTCAAATTCCAAGTGGAATGATGCTAACTGTGGGGAGAGGAGGAACTGGATCTGTGCCATACCACGAAAGCCAGGTTATAAACAGTGCTTTGCCCCAAGATCATTAAACTAAATCAGGAGACCAGTCTCAAATCTCAAGCATCTGATTGGCTGAAATGGGGACTGGTGGCCATTTCAGCCAATCAGATGCCTAATATTTGAGACTGGTCTCCATTGTTAGTATTATGTTCTTGGGTCCTGGTTGCTTAATGTTACCTCACCGTAATGAAAGTATGGTACAAGTACAATTGAAATAAGAAGGAGTGGCCTCTTGATCAGGAATGACATAATGAATCTAAGGGCTTACAGTTTAACCCTTTCCTGTATAGATACGCATTTTTTACGCATGTGTGACCAGTGTAGATCCAGATCAGCCGGCACATCCATGCCGTCTGATCAGGATCTGCACTGGTCGCATTTTGGTCAGAAATAACCTAATGAATCTAAAAGCGAACAGTTTAGATCCTGATCAGACGGCACAGATGTGCCGGCTGATCTGGATCTAAACTGTTCGCCCTAGCAATTAAGGTGTGTCTGTACAGGAAAGGGTTAAATCCTGATCAGATGGCACAGATGTGCAATTTGATCTTGATCTACACTGTTTGCCTTAGAATTAGAGCCATATCCCATGGACTAAAGGGTTATATGACAATGTACCTTTGCTGAAATGTGTTGTTGTTTTTTATGAAAGATACTTTATTTTTCATTCTTTTCAAAAAAAGAGTAGTAAAGGTAGTTTTAATATAGAGACCCATAATTGGGACAACCCAAAATTATGAATAGTCCCATTATACGATTACTAGTTTAAAGTCCATTTTTACAGTTTTGCACTATTTTCTACCCCAAGAGAGGTTGTGGAAAGAACTGTTTTTTCTTGAAATTAATTATTTAATGTCTTTTTAATCTTTATTGATTGTTTTCCTAAATGAATCGAATACCATTTACTAAAACCGTAGGGTCAAAATAACAACAGTCTGTAATTAAAAGGGAGGTAATTATAAAATCGGATACTTTGAAAGGGGTTTATTTAAACAAATGTACTGTTGATTAATCATGTTTTCTATTTTTCCTACTAATGAGGGGTCCTATTAAAATAAAACAAGGAATTTAGAGCAAATTTCTGTTTGCTTGACCTTTTTATGCAAGAAATGCATTTTTTAGCAAAATTAAGGATAACTCTCGCCAAACTGTTCCAAAGTCAATTATTACAAGATTACAGCTTAAGTTGAAGACTGTTGTTGGCATATGATCATAAATAAAGAGTGAATTCAATGTCTTTCTAATATAAAATTACGGACAAAGAGTGACCAATTAGAACTTTTGTTGAGTGTAGATACACCTTTATTGCTTGGGCAAACAGTTTAGATCCAGATCAGCCGGCACATCTTTGCCATCTGATCAGAATCTAAACTGTTCACTTTTGATTTGTTAGGTTAAATCTGACCAAAATGCGTCCAGTGCAGATCCTGATTAGATGGCACAAATGAGCCGGCTGATGTGGATCTTCACTGGTCGCACATGTGTAAAAATGCTTATATATGGAGGAAAGGGTTGTTATACTTAGATGTATAATGTAACAAGGTTTGTTGCGGATTTGTCATATCTATCTTATATATTGCATTATTCTTTTGGGCCAAGTACACAGACAATTGTTTTTTTTTGTGATTTACGGCAAAACTGCTATAAATATATGTTCTGTTTTGGTTTTTTCAGGGAGTCATTTTACCACAGTAACCCCTTTGACACCTCCAACAACACAACCAGGTTAGTTGATTGACCAAAGTGTGTATTAACAAAGCACTATTTTATAACAGTACTGTTATAAAAATAAAAAATAGTGTTTTTAAAATTGCTAACCATGAAATGTATGGCCTGGATCAAAGACACATACATGCAAGGGTCACAGGAATCATGCAGAGATAGAAAGCTCAACAGCTGGCCCCAGGCTTTTATATCTGAAATAATAGTCTTGAAGTCTTTTCCTGCCTTAAAGAAAGCAAAATACCAACATACCCACTTGTAGGGCACAGGGCAAAACATTAAATAGTAATATCATCATCATTAACATCATCATCAACAACAACCTTATTAATAACAACAACAACTAGAAAAGTCATAGTCATCATTATCATCAACAACAACAATGACAAGAAGATGTCATCATCATCATCATCAAATGCATCGTTATCATCATCATCATCACCATCATCATCAGTACATTATATAACTGTTTCTGTGTTCAAGCTCCCTTGTGTAGCTCCCTGTCTGGCTCTGGCTGGGTTGGTTATCGCTCATTTTGTTACCTTGTCAACGATGGTAATGGAGACAATGGGTTGTCATGGCGACAGGCTTCCAAGAAATGTCAGCAGTATGGTGGTGATCTAGTCTCTATTCAGACCTATGAGGAACAGTTGTTAGTCTATCTTGTCTTGGTAAGAATAATTAATATATTGTTACTTATATTATATTAATTAACCCTCTCCTCCATAGACACACATTGATTGCGTGGGCGAACAGTGTCGAAGATCCAGATCAGCCGGCACATCCGTGTCGTCTGATCAGGATCTGCACAGTTTGCTTTTTGATTCATTAGGTTATTTCTGACCAAAATGTGACCTGTTCAGAGCCTGATATTCGTGCCATCAGATCTGGATCTACACTGGTCACACATGTACGAAAATGCATATATATGGAGGAAAGAGTTAAATCATGTGGTTTTCCTGAGATTGGGGACCAGTCTCAAGTCTCAAGCATCTGATTGGCTGAAATGGCAACCAGTGGCCATTTCAGCCAATCATGCTTGTAATTTGAGACTGGTCTCCAGATTTAGTTTTATGATCTTTGGCACAGGTCTTGGATCTCAAGCTTCTCAAGCTTGGTCAGTTCTAATTCTGTGGTCAGTTTTGTGCAATCAGCTTGCCTAGAACTTCATCTGGTTTCCATTCTCTGTTTATAGCCTTTAGGCAATGCAAATTACATTTTGAAAGTCATATTTCTCACAGTGTGGGTACACTAGTGAGCATTAGCTCACAGATCTACTTGTATTGTACTTTCAGTTAAAGAATATATCAGCCAATGTTGTGTGGATAGGACTGAATCAGCTTGACAGGAATCAGGGTTACAGGTAGCTATTGTTTATTTCTTAATCAACATGTACTTTAATGATTTAATTTCTTATCCAGTCTTCTATTCATTTAATCTTTGCATATATTCTGTTATTTAATTTTTTTAATATTTTAATAAGCTTGACTATGTTACATGTGAAAATTTACAATATTTCCTGAACAGATGGTCAGATGGGACAGCACTATCATTCACAAACTGGGCAAAAAATGAACCAAACGACTGGGGAGGTGAGGAGGACTGTGTGGACATCCTCATCAGAAATGGTCAGACTTTTCCCTCATTTCTAGTTGTTCTTAGAGGTAGTGGGATTTTGTTAGCATGATCATAGTTCAACACTGATCTGCCAGTTTTACACTGATCAGCCATAATTATACACTGTCCAGCCATAGATCTTCACTTTTCTACACTTATTAGCCATATTTCTACACTATTAATCAATTTACTATCAATACCAGTTATTTAAAAGATATGCCATTCAGTGTTTAAGGGCTGTGAATTTGAACTTCACATTAAACATACATGATTGTAAATGGGCTGTTTCAAAAAAATGGCTGGTTTGGGTTTTCCTGTTATAAAAATGTACAACAAACAGTTACTTCCATTGTCCTACTTTGCAGAGGTGTCTCATCATGCCCTTTAGAGATTTGTGAAGTTTCACCAAAATAGCACCATCCGTTAAAAAAATATTTTAAAATAATGGGCAAAAAATGTCAGGAGTGTGACAAAAAAGTGTGACACTTTTAAAAATCACATTTGTTCAGACCATTATTTTACAAAAAGCTTGAATAAAGACAAGTTTTAGTGTTGTTTTAGTAAAAGGTGCATTTATTAGGCATCAAATAAGGATAAAATTAATCATATTATACTTAAAGTAATCAAAATTTATGCTTTAAATGTGGTAGATTAGAAAATACCTCAAGAAAATCAATACATCTTTGCTTTATAAATTTATAGGACTTTAAAGATTAACAGTACATAGTATCATTAAGTTATATGTTTCTAGATGCAATAATTATAATATAATCACCTCTATTAAAATTATATTTGTCTGCAGCTCCCTTCAGAAGATGTCAGCTAAATTTGTCAGGGGTGTGACATTATGCACATATTGCAAAATTCTGTCCATATATTCTTTATAAGAAAACAAGAGCATGTTTTTTTCCTAGAAGTCTATGTCATGTTGTGTTAAATTGTGACAAACAGGAATGGCCTTAGTGAAACATTTTTGAGTACAATGCACTTATATGGTTGCCAGGAGCAGGGATTCTAAAATCGTCGGCAGATCGGTCATTGACCGATTTTCGGTAAAAATGTCCGATTGAAATTTCAAAATTGGTAAGAAAAATCGGTCATGAAAATTTCAAAGTCAGTATAAGTTTTGCCTTAGTGGCCCATAACTTGTTAAGGAAATTACCTACATGTACATTTTTTCACGCTTAATCCGCTATAAACCTGTCAATTACCGATTGCACAACTCTGCTACCATGACTACAGTCACTACACGCCGCTAGAATAGCCTGTGGCATAGATGAAACGGGAAATGGTCGGTCTCATTTTAACGACGGACGAGTTCATTTAATTTGCAATTGAACTGCGGCTAGTCAAAGGCGGGTAATTAACGAACTATATCATTGATGACCGCATTAAAAGACTCAGTATTTGTGATTGTCATAATTTACGAAAACAATATAACAGTTTGCAATTAAAGACAGATGAATTTGTTCGATGTGCTTAATTCTAATTGACCGACGACGGAATAAAATAAAAAGGACGTTTAAAATTGCTGTTACTCAAATTTTAAGAAACGTATATAATGCAGATTTTAATAAAAATTTTGCCTTTCACAAAAAAGTTGACTAATTTGTTAATTCCCGTAGTGACTTGCACAGCACAACGCATTTTCCTTACGAGTGACGTAAACGGTGCATATGTAACTTTTTACTTTCGGTTTCGTTTTTAGATTACCGATTTATTCAGACTTTAATTGATGACGGTAAAAATGTTATTTTGTGTGGGACGTAGAAAATTATTTAATTAAGATCGAACAATTGATCGGCGTCGGTGTGATTGCGGATGATATTGGGAGGGTGGGGGAGGGGGGATAATTTTGGCTGTGGTGGGTGGGGGTCGGTCGTAATGGCGGGAATTTCGGCGGCAAATGTCCGATTGGGATTTGGAAATTTTAGAATCCCTGGCCAGGAGTGTGACACACTTTCTTAAAAATATGAATTTTTTATCTTTATGCGATACCACCAGTTCTAAAGCACTTATATTTGATGCTTCAACATGTATTTTAACAGAAATGCACATTTAAATATTAGAAACAGTAATAATTGTATTTTAAGCACATAAATTAAAATCCTGTGATTTATTTAATATTGGTTAATAAAGCTCTATAAAAATTTTATTCTGCCACATATGAGTATAACTTGATTGATTTTGATCACTGAAAAGACTGTACAAACATATGGAGCAACCAGTTTGGACTTTTTATGAACTTAAATTCTTTACATTTTTTTCACTTCACTTGCAATTTTTCAAATGACAATATCTCAGCAACCAGTTGACAGATTTCAAAAATGTTGTCAGTTCTGTACTCAGTTTCAATAAGCAAAACATACAGAATAACAAGTTGGGAATTTTTATGAACTTTGTCATTATTTTTTTACTTTTCCAGCCATTTTTTTTACTTTTCCAGCCATTTTTTTAAACAGCCCAAACGCAAAAACCCCTTTAGTTTAAATTGCTTCCTAGCTGCAATTTTTCAGCTGGACCTTCCACATGTATGCGTATTACCAGTACTTGAGTTAGGCATACTAAATATTATTTTTTTTTATTGTGCTATGTGTAATTGAACAGGTTAAGAGATGCTGCTATTGCATTAGTTGACCTCTGTAGCTTATTTAGCAGTGTGTTATCAAGGAAAAAAGTGCATGTGTGTTGACATTATTAGTCAAAAGATTGTGCACTCTAAGAGATTGTGAGCTTCATTTGTTGAAGCCAAGTCTCAGAGCAAATGCTTTTATCATGAAATGAAAGAAATTCTTCACAGCAAAGTGAAGGATGAGTGTAAATATTAAAGTTTGAATGACCAAACAAGTTATAGATGTAGACATTAACTATTTACCATTTTGTTTTATCCAGGTCAGTGGAATGATGAACACTGCTCAGCAAACTTGGGCTACATTTGTAAAGTCCGGATGGGTGCTACCCCTACACCAGTGGCCCCTACTGCTATATGGGCCGGAAATTGTCCAACTGGCTTTCAGTTGCTGTACAACAGGTTAGCTTTCTTACATTTGTAAGGTTCCGACGGGCCCAACTCCCACACATGTAGCCCCTACTGCTATATCGGCTGGAAACTGTCCTATGGGCTTTCAGCTGCTGTACAATAGGTTAGCTTTCTTACATTTGTAAGGTTCCGACGGGCCCAACTCCCACACCTGTGGCCCTTACTGCTATATGGGCTGGAAACAGTCCTACAGGCTTTCAGTTGATGTACAACAGGTATGCATTTTAACCCTTTTCTTCATAAATACACATTTTTATGTGTGTGCAACAAGTGTAGACCAGTATAAATCCGTCTGATCTCGATTTGCACTGGTCGGATCTCAGTAAAAAAATAACCTTATGAATCTAAAAGCAAACAGTGTAAATTCTGATCAGATGGCACAAATGTACCGGCTGATCTGGATCTACACTAATTATCCACACAGTTAAGGTGTATCTATGAAGTAAAGGGTAAATGTGTCATATGGGGCACACAACGGGAAAAGGTGTCTTCGGTCATTTATGACATTTTATTTGTTACTATATTTGGATGGAATTTACAATTATTGTTTGTTTTCAAATAACTAATTAGTGATTCTGTAACACATTTTAACATCATAATGATATTTTTACCACGAAATGCATAAGAATTAATGTTGTCTGCTCAACTTTATAACGTCATTTCAAGAATTGACGTAAATTGTCCGAAAGTACCTTTTCCCATAGGATACCACTACTGAGTAGATAAAAACTCATGTCAGTACCTGTGATCCTTTAAATGCTGAAGAGGGAGATTAACATGATCAATCTTGGATATTTTGAAAATTATTGAAGGATTGAATCAATATTAAATTTTGATTGTGTTTATTTGGGTGTGGAAAACATTTGGATTGTTTCACTGTACCTACACTACCAATATCTGTTTCAGATGTTACAGAATATATGCGAATGCTGTAAACTGGACAACCGCCCAGTCTAACTGCCGGGCTCTGGGAAATGGCTACTCTCTGGCCAGCATTCTGGATGATATCACTAATGGTAGGCTCCTCAGAAATCACAACTGCTTACCGTCATTGTTCGAATATAAGCTGCACTCATGTTTGAGCCGCAACGCCCCCAAACATGATAGAACAGGTGAAAATGGTTTAACGAAAAGTATAAGCAGCCAAACCTGTGTATTAGCCGCACCCCCAACTTTTTACTTCCAAATTCTGGGGGAAAAGTGCGGCTTATATTCAAACAATGACGGTATGCTGTTTGATTTGATATGGGGCGTGTCTTGAGAAAAGTATCTTCAGTAATATTTTTTTACCTATAAATTTTTACTAAACAGCAAAACCCCTCATAATGTCCTCCCTAAAATTAAGACCACTTGATAATAATACCTCTCTTTCGATGTCCCTTTTAGCAGTTTTGCACTATTTTCTACCCCAGAGACCACCTAACCAAAAGGTCATCTTAATCCTTTCCTCCATATATACGCCTTTTTAAGCATGTGCAACCAGTGTAGATCCAGATCAGCCAGCACATCCGTGCCGTCTGATCAGGATTTGCACTGGGCACATTTTGGTTAGAGACAATCTAACAAATCAAAAAGTGAACAGTTAAGATCCTGATCAGATGGCACGCATGTGCCCACTGATCTGGATCTAAACAATTCGACCTTACAATAAAGGTGTATCTATGGAGGAAAGGGTTAATGGAGTGCTTTCACTGTATGAAGAAAAAGCTCACAATTATCTTTCTTTTTCTCAAGAGAAAGGGATTTTAATACTAATATTGACTATACATAAAAATGTTATTTTTATCTTGAAATGCATAAAAAAGCTCAATTTTATTAGTTCTTTGAAATCTTAACATCACTTTCACAAAGACACCTTTTTTTGTGATGAAGGGAACAGTTTGATCCTGATTATATGGCAAGATGTGATAACTGATGTGATTGCTTGTATTTTTTATAGCCTTTGTAACTACAATGATGGCTGATATGGCAGTGAACCCTTGGATCGGACTACATAAGAACATGGGCAAGCGGTGGGTGTGGATTAACAATGATGATAATGTTTACACCAACTGGGCGTATGGGGAGCCCAATGGGGGCGACAATGAACAGTGTGTACAGGTAAGTGTGGATCAACAATGATGATAATGTTTACACCAACTGGGAGTATGGGGAGCCAAATGGGGGAGACAATGAACAGTGTGTACAGGTTAGTGTGGATAAACAATGATGACAATGTTTACACCAACTGGGCGTATGGGGAGCCAAATGGGGGAGACAATGAACAGTGTGTACAGGTAAGTGTGGATAAACAATGATGATAATGTTTACACCAACTGGGCGCATGGGGAGCCCAATGGGGGAGACAATGAACAGTGTGTACAGGTAAGGGGATATTAATAAAAGACACAGGACATAACTTTTTTTCTATTCTTCTTGTCATGTTTTAACATTTTGCAGAGCATATTATTCATTAATGAATACATGCAACGTTTTATAGCAAGTCTTGCAGTGATTTCATTATAATAAGTTTGATCAAATTCATATAGCTATATGCAATCAAAGTTGACAAAACACATTTTGAGATACAATTTGACTTTAATGCACAATTTGCACCCAAGTGTCAACAGGAAATAACTTAATGTTAATCAGTGTTAATATAGCTATGGGATATGGATGTAACCATGGGAAAACTGTAGATTGAGATCAGCTGGCACATTCATGACTGTTCACTTTTTGATTCATTGGGTTATTTCTGAGGAAGAAGTGAACAGTGTAGATCTGATCAGATGGCACAGAATTGTTATCTAGCCAATCTGGATCTGGATCTACAAAGTGTGGCAAAAGTGATAAAACCCATATATACAGAGTAAAAGGTTACAAAAATATCTGAAA
Organism: Corbicula japonica; assembly: GCA_038501625.1. NCBI lineage: Eukaryota > Metazoa > Mollusca > Bivalvia > Venerida > Cyrenidae > Corbicula > Corbicula japonica. The sequence continues at coordinate 3,479,985 of JAZAYU010000032.1, forward strand.
ATTTTTCTACCTGTCACATTGATAGTAATGATCTCTTAGATATCTTGAATAAATTATCTGTTAGACTAGGATATGCTCTGTGTTTTAGATGTGGGGTGATTCTGGTAGAGCTGGTCAGTGGAATGATGCAACATGTGGCTATGCTACAGGATATGTCTGTATGACAACAAAAGGTACAATGTTTCTGTGGCCAAGGTTATAAAACTGAGCATGGAAACCATTCTCAAATCTCATGCATCTGATTGGCTGAAATGGCGACCAGTCGCCATTTCAGCCAATCAGATGCTTGAGATTTGAGACTGGTTTCAATTCTCAGTTTAATAACCTTGGAACATGCTTCATTCTACAAAATATCCCTTGACTCCTTGAGATATGACCGTCATCCTATGGACAAACATTGAAGAGCCAGATCAGTCGTAACATCCATGCCATTTGATCAGAATCTACGCTGTTTGCTTTTTTATTCATAAGGTTATTTTTGACTAAGAAACTAACAATGTAGATCCTGATCAGACAGCACAAAGATGCCAGGTGATCTTGATCTAAAATGTTTGCTTCTGCAATAAAAATCCATCTTTGGAGTCAAGTGTGAAGAGAACAAAACATAACTTTTTATAATAGTACTTAATAACCGGTAGTTTTATAACAGTTCAAATTAAATTATGTTCCATGTCATATGATAAAATTTCGTTCAATGTTTTCGGCATTACTCATTTGAAAAGATCTGTTTTTGGATGTTGTAAAGTGCTATGCAAGATTTAATGGTACATGTGGTGCAGCACATAATTTTATATTTACATTCCTATTGATTTTTTCGTTTAAAAAAATTCGGTTCATTTTGCATGAACCCGCATGACCCGTAATGACGGCAGTAACGTCATGGCTGTTACTATTGAAAACTCCCACGTATTACTCCCCCTTTTCACTTAATACTAATTTTTGAAAGCGTTCGACTTAAGTTTATTTAAAGAAAAAAATGAATAAAATGTAAATATAAGTAATGATTCTTATTTTGGTGCGGTTCATGCAGATTGGACGTGCACGCGAGAGCTGGCAAATTTACCATAAAGCGCTAGCGCGCTTTATGGATTTGCCAGCTCTCGTGTGCACGTCCAATCTGCATGAACCGCACCAAAATAAGAATCATTCCTTAAATAAACTCTATATTCCATGGATACTGCTTACATCCTATGTACAATCAGTGTAGGTTCAGAACAGCCTGCACGTTCATACATTCAATCTGCACTGTTATTTTTAAGATTCATTAGATTATTTTCTGACGAAGAAGTGCATAGTGCTGATCCAGGTCAGACTGCACAAATGAGTTTGCTGATCTGTATCTACACTAGTCGCTCATTGAATATACATGTAAGCCGTTTTCTTTGCAAATATTAATACTCTGTGCTGCATGATACTGCTCATAATAGTCATGTAAGTGATTACAGTTTAACCTGCCTCAGCAGCCACCTGCAAAAAGCAACCACCTGTCTTAAAAGCCAGTTTGAATATGTCTGAAACTGACATTTTGTTCTAATTTTTACATGTCTTTAACAGCCACCTGTCTTAAGTAGCCACTCCCTTGAGTGGTTGCTTTAGATAAGTTTTACTGTATAATTATCTGTTTAGTTATTGTTACATAGGGATAAAAGTTTATTGTTTTTATTTTAGATTCCAAGATCCAGACTGTAGAACCAGTCCCAAGCATATGTGACATCAAGCAAGGACAGATGCAGTACATGACCGGCTGTTACTTCTATCAGTCCACTCCCATGAACTGGACTGCAGCTAACAACCTATGTATTACACAAGGAGGTGAGAATTTGTTTTTAAAAGTCAAACAATGTCACAGAAACTGTACATTCAGATGGATCCCATACATTTGATTTCCCACCATGATCCAAACTAATCCAGATTTTTCATTTTCGATATAAAATATTGAAATCCCAATATTACCAGCTTTGTCCAAATATGCCGAAACTGTCTGATCAGTTTCATTGAGAGGAATATTGTTAATTTAGTCACACTTGTCAGATAATAGTTTTGTTTATTGAGAAATTGATTATTTGAATAGGTAATTTTTCTTGAAATCTCAAGTTAAGGTTGTGTTTTATTTGCTATCTTACAACTATTAGTGGACTTCTATTATTTACTAATTTTATATTTGCAGGATATCTGTCTTCTGTTAATTCAGCTTTTGAGCAAGCTTATGTTTATCTGACAATGAAGCAAAACAGTGCAGCCAAACTGTGGATTGGCTTGACCGATGTCCAGGTACACCAACATTTTGTGGGTAATTTTTAGGTTGAATTAATACTGTGAGCACAATAATTGTATTGGCTTATAGATTGAGGCATTACCTTACTAATACGCTTCTTTTTTATGATCTTCCTAAGCGATATTGATAAGGGTCCACACTATTCACTGTTTATCCTTTTTGTCTTTATCATTGGGATATGGCTTATATCCCATGTGCAACAATTGTAGATCCAGATCAGCCTGCACATCCATTCAGTATTATCAGGATCTATTCTAGTCACATTTGGATTCATTAGCTTTTTGATTACCAAGAAGCTAACAGATCAGACTGTACAGATGTTCTTCTAAAGCAGCTGTATCCCATGGAATAAAGAGTTAATCCATTATTAATTTCTGAAAAATGCCCCTAAAATTCTCAAATCTAAAGAAGGATGAGTTCATTAAGGGGTAGATCCTGAAGGGGTTTAGACGGTTGCCAAACCCCCTATTGGGGCAGCAATATTTAACTGTCTTGTTAAGGGGTTTTGGGCAGCATTGTTCAATTGTAAAGGGATTTGTGCCAGAAAGTTGAGAATTATTATTTAGACTGCCCCCTTTTAAGAAATCTTGCATCCCACCCTGCCATTTCATAAAAAAGTTTTACATCTCTAACCTACTCTAACCTATGCTTGTTTTTTTTGGTCAGCAACCTGGCTCCTACTCTTGGTCAGATGGATGGCCAGTGCTGTATACTAACTGGGACGCTGGTCAGCCTGTCGGTAGTCAAGGCTGTGTTATGGTCAACAGTACTGGACGATGGATTGAGACCAATTGTTCTGTCATATTACCATTTATCTGTAAAATATCTGCAGGTATGTTATTATGAGCACCAGGGCCCAATATCATGAAACTGAGAAAGGACACCAGTCACAAATATCAATCACCTGATTTAGCTGAAATGAAGACAAGTTTTCAGGTGCTTGAGATTTGAGACTCGTCTCCAATCTCAGTTTATTGATCTTTGGCTCTGTGCCCAAGATTATAAAACTAAATATGGAGATCAGTCTCAAATCTCAAGCATCTGATTGGCTCAAATGGCTGCCAGTCAAGCTCATAGACAGCTGTGTAGTTTTGGATAATGAAATTCCAGATTCGTAAATAGTCACTTGTAATTTTGTTTATGAGTAGTCAGCAGGGCTCTCACTAGAAGGAGACTTGGGAGAAGTAGTCTCCCAAAAGTGACCAGACTTCTCCCTCCTTTGAGCTATGGTAGAAGTCATTTTGTATAGCCTATATAGGGAATTATGCTGTTGACTGAAAAACTACTCTTTTATTTGGTGAAACTTTGACAAAACTTATCCCAGATTTGCAAGTCAAGTGAGAGCCCTGAGTCAGATAAAGAAACAGGTATTTAGCTTTGTGATGAAAATGTATCATCAGTACGAAAAATGTAGTATCCAATTTTGTGTTTAATGGTATACTTTGCACAAAGCAGTTTGCAGTTTAGTTCCAACAAAATCAGCTTGAGTTTAAGACCAAAGAAAAGCAAAAAGGATATATTCCAAAAATATCACTAAAGGCAAAAATATCAGAATATCTCTTGACAAAAAAAACAACATTACTTGATGTATTCCTATCTGTTTTGCATTATCAGCTGTTCCTACTCTGACGCCACCACCTCCCAATGGGTACTGCAGTCCAGGCTGGTACTCCAATGGTAGCAAGTGTTACTATCTGGGTGTAAATCGGCCCCGAACGGCCCTGGATGCCAGCTTCTACTGTCAGCAGCAACAAGCCACCCTCGTCTCCATTCACAACCAGACCGAGAACCAGTACCTTGTCAAGACAATGGCATCTCTAGCTCATCAAGGAGAGAGCTTCTGGACCAGTCTGCATAAATCTCTTGATTGTATGTAAAAGTCTTGTTACTGTGGTTTTAATATATTTTGTATGGGTTTAAATTTTAACTATTTTGCACTTGAAAAATCGTCGAATATAAACCCCATCCATATTACACTATGTAATAATACATCTTTATCAATAAATGCAATTGACAATGTGTGAATTTATGTCAGCATAAACATGTGATTTGTGCCTTTTGCACAAAAATTCATCTCCCTGATATTAAATGATTACACAGTGTTATTATAATTCTTCTTATTAAACTCTTTTGACGCTGAATTAATATATGATGGTTGTCCCAATAAATCCTAGACAATTTGAATAAAAAGATTCTGTAAAGGTTAATTAATCAGTAAATTTGCAGCTGGATTCCAGTGGTTAGATGGAACACCTGTGCAGTTTACAAATTGGCGTCCAGGGGAACCATCAACACGGGGATGGGCAGGTAACACTGAAAACTGTGCGGAAGTCTTCCTGTCAGATGGAAAGTGGAACGATGAAGATTGTAACTCACAACGACTCTTTATCTGTGAGAAACAGCAAGGTACGTCCTAGGATTTATTCTTATTAACCAAGTTTTCTTGGTGTAAAACACTTATTATTAGATTGCGGTAGGTCACTGGGCCGGCATCAACATTATATTAAGTTTTTTTGTTTAAGTTCACTATTTTTCAGTAACCATTCAAGTTGAGCTTTATACTTAAAATAGTTATCAGACATCACAATAGCAATTTTCAGGACAAGTTTCTTAAATCTTGACTGTACTTCATTAGTTATTCCCCATTTTTCACTTAAAATTCATGAAGAAAACCTGGTTTTGTCACATTGCTGCATCTCGTCATTCCATATTAAAGTGCTGAAGTTATTTGCAAATTAGTTTTTCATAGTTATACATAGTCTATTAGCTTATTTTCCTAAATGAAATTCTTAACCCTTTATTCCATGGGATGTGACTGCTCGCACATGGTCAAACAGTTTAGATCCAGATTAGCCAACAAACTCATATCATCTGGTCCCAAGGTTATAAAACTGAGCATGGAAACCAGTCTCAAATCTCAAGCATCTGATTGGCTGAAATGGCGACTGGTCGCCATTTCAGCCAATCAGATGCTTGAGATTTGAGACTGGTTTCCAATCTCAGCTTTATAACCTTCAGGCCTAATCTAGATCTATGCTGTCTTTTCTTGGTCATAAATAACCTTATGAATTAACAAGCAAACAGTTTAGAGCCTGATCAGGCAGCATGGATGTGCCAGCTGATCTGGATCTAAACTGTTTGCCCATGTGATAAAAGCCATATCAGTAGAGTAAAGGGTTCAATGAAAAACAGACGCCATTTATCAAGAATACATGTATTATCTTACATAAAAAGTAAATAACTAAACTAATCATTTTGTTTACCACTTTTCCTTATCTATGTTTTTATAATTTCAGCTGTAGCCAACGGTGTTGTGCCTATTGGATCTGGTGCTCCAGCAATTGTCCCTACCCCTTTCCCCTTTACTAGACCCTCAATCCTTCCTCCCCAGATAGAGCCTACCCTCCCCCAGAAGACCCCTATTCCTGTGTCCCAGGTTACCCCAGGTGTGCAGTCCAATCAGCCGTCGCAGCCTGCATCACAACAGCCTGGTGTCACTGTACCGTCCAGCACTCTACAGGTGATCCCAGACAATGCAAGTCCGCCAACTGATGCTCTACCCATCCTGAGCGTGAAACCCTTCACTGGAGGGAGTCTACCTCCGACTCTAGCACAGAGTGGGGTTACAGGTATGTTTCAGAGAAAAAATATGTCATCTTTACTGGTTTAACCCTTTACTGTATAGATACACCTTTATTGCTATGGCGAACAGTTTAGATCCAGATCAGCCGGCACATCTGTTCTCTTTTTGATTCATTAGGTTATTTCTGACCATAATGTGACCAGTGCAGATCCTGATCAGACGTCACGGATATGCCCGTTGGTCTGGATCTACACTGGTCGCACATGCGTAAAAATGCGTATATATTAAGGAAAGGGTTAACTATAGCTTCTCAATATTTCACAAATGTATTTGTTATTTCCCTGCTAAATGAAAATAAAAATTATATCTTCAGTAAAAAAAGGTAAACTTGTGGTGGGGGTTTAACCCTTTCTCCATATATAACCAATTGAGCACAGGGGCTAACAGTGTAGATCCAGATCAGCTGGCACCTCAATGCCATCTGATTAGGAACTACACTGTTACATTTTTAATTTATAAGGTCATTTTTGACCAAAAAGCAAACAGTGCTGATACTGATCAGATGGCACGTATCCACTGGCAAAATGCTTTGTATCTGAATGTTCCCAAAGATTTCTTTCACACTAATGTTTTTAAATCCACAAAGCATAAATGACACCTTGTTGTTGTTATATTTCAGAGGCAACCTCTAGCACTGGTTTAGGTTTGTCACCAGGGGCTCTGTCTGGCATCATTTTGGCATCGCTGGTTGTTATCCTTCTATTGGTGCTTATTGCCATGTACTGGCGTAGAAATACCTCTGCAGGACAACATACAAAGTTTGGTCTTGCTGATAAAGGATTCGATAATGAGATTTATGAATCAGAACACAATGCCGGTTCAGAAACTAATCATGGTGTTCATCTGCGCTCGATGAGTGAAACTGAAAGTTGACCAATTTAAATCAGATATATATTTTTTTCACTTTTGTGTTTATCATACATGTGTATTACATATCACATGTGAATGGAACCAGTGCAAATTTCAGCCCGATCGACAGGGGACATAGATGTCTTAAAATCTTAACTCTTTATCCCATATATAGAGGTTTTATGGTGCATGTGACCAATGTAGATCCATAGCATCCAGCACATCAGTGTGCCATCTGATCTGGATCTACACTGTTTGCTTTGTTGTAAGAAATAACCTTATGCATCTAAAACCATAATTGAAGCTTAACCCTTTACTCTATACAGTCAAACCTGTCTTAAGCAGCCACCCAAAGGAGTGGCTGCTGAAGACAGGTGGCTGTTAAAGACAGTAAAAAGTTAAAACAAAATGTCAGTTTAGGTCATATTCAAACTGGCTGTTTAATACAGGTGGTTGCTATTCACAGTCTCAAATCTCAAGCATCTGATTGGCTGAAATGGCGACTGGTAAACTTTTATAACCTTAGACACTGTTTTTAAAACTTGGATACTGTTTAGGGACTGGTTGCATTATACTGATAAAATTAAAACAATTTTTTTTTATTGTTATTTTATAAGAACAGCATCTCAATTAAAGCCAGTAATGAAATATTTAATTTTTGCACCTTTTTGAAGTTTGAAAATAAATTGATTGACAATTCAATTGACTATAATAGAATTTTCCCCAGTTACAAACAAAATTAGTCTAGAAATAGTTAGTTAATTGACCCACAGTTATAAATGCAGTAAAAAAATATAACTTATTGTTACAAGTTGGCATCCAACAATGAGTTGCAACCCCCTGCCTCCACTCATATCAACAAGCTAAATTTCAAGTCCATACAACCACTAAGTCTTAAAAGTTTAAATGACTTAAATCACTTATGCAATATTACTTTTAGAATATTCTCATATGTATATGATCATTTAGGTTGCCATTATATTTTGTTGCCATGGTCTATGCCATGACAGAGTTTTACAGTGTACACATCAATAAACTCTGCCAGTTAGGTCCTGTACTTGTATGCTACCTAGATTAATAATTATGAAAATTATTTTTAATGGCCTTTTTTATGGTCGAAGTCAGCATTCCAACCAAAAAATTGTTCTTTTTTTGTAAAAACAAAAACTGTATGTTGATGCAAGAAATCAGGATTTTTTAAGGGGCATGTCATTGGAAAAGGTTTATTTTCAGACTGTTCACGTCAATCCTTGAAATGACATCTTTAAGTAGAGCAGGCGTCTATGCCGTTTATGCATTTCTTTCCAAAAATAACACTATTTAGATAATCTGATGTTATTTTCAAATATTTTGACAACTAAAATGTAAAAAATATAACACTTTTTCACTTGACATGCCTCATCATATCGATAGTTAAGGGCAATGTGAAAGGGATATGTGCAAAATAATTTGTGTGCAATACTTGTAAAAAAATGTTGGTGCTTCATTTAATAAATTATTCATAATATGTAATTTAATCTTGCTTATGCTTACCTTAGGTTTTTGATTTGCTAATTTATTCTTAATGATATGGTTATGATGCGGTTATCTTCCTAAGATAGCGTTTAAATCGTAATGATACTGTTACGTATCAACCTCCCTTTCCTGTATAGTTACACCTTTATTGCTAGGGCGAACAGTTTAGATCCAGATCAGCCGGCAAGTCCGTGCTGTCTGATCAGGAACTAAACTGTTCGCTTTTTGATTCATTAAGTTATTTCTGACCAAAATGCGACCAGTGCAGATCCTGATCAGAAGGCACAGATGTGCCGGCTGATCTGGATCTACACTGAACGCACATGCATAAAAATGCGTATATATCAAGGAAAGGGTTAAATCATAAATATGCAGTTATCTTACTTTAAATACAGTTAGCATCCATTAAATTGACAAAATTGTTAGCTAAAACTCAGTCAAGCAACAATGTCCAAAAAACAGAAATGTGCCGTGGAATCTCCTCAAGGATGAATACATGTAAGAGCATAATCCCAATAAATTAAGACATGTATTGAAATAAGTAGAGCGAAATGAGTTAGCATCACCATATTAAACTTAAATACTATTCTGAAGAATATATGTTGCATAGAGTTTTAAGAGACCATTCTCAGGGAGCTAATGGGATAGACTCAGTGACTAAAAACTGACCAATCGCAAGCCCGGATTTTCATGTTGGTCTCCAGTTGCAGATTTATGACCTGCATATTCATTAATTTTTTATATGCTGCAAATTTTAGTGTTATGTAGCGAAAAATTGCAATTCCAACGACATAACCCTATACATGCATTTTTACACATGTGCCATCTGATCAGGATCTGGCAGTGGTCGCATTTAAGTAAGAAATAACCTAACAAATAAAAAAGTAAACAATTTAGATCCTTATCAGACAGCACAGATGTGCTGGCTCATCTGGATCTAAACAGTTCACCCATGCAATAAAGGTGTATCTGTGGAGGAAAGGGTTAAGTCATTAAACATTAACACTATCCTTCATTATACATCTTTTATTGAAAGGGTAAACATTGTAGATCCAGATCAGATGGCAAGGATGTGCCTGCTGATCTGGATTTACACTGTTAGCATATGCCATAAAAGGCATATGTGGAGGAAAGTGTTAAGGATGGTCAGAATGGCATTGTACTCTGATGTCACTAACACAATATCATAAAAGCATGGTAGTGCATTAAATTTTTTTTACCCCTATTTATTGCAAGACACAGCAATTTTACATTTATGACCATTGTAAACCCAGATTTTTACCATGTTCAGGGTCTTCATGGTTTGCTCTTTATTTAATAAATTTCTGTAAAATATCCCTATAAAGAATAATAGACTGGCTCAAACTGATGTAAGGGGAAGTCCATTACATTAATTCAGTAGGTAACAGGTTTATTCAAATTCTAACAGTAGAAAAGTGTTCAACTGTGATATGGGATTAACACCTTATCCAGTGTTGTAATCATACACTAATTTTGGAGGGAAAAAAAGCATGCAAAGCAAGACTTGGGGACATGTACACTGACTTGCTGGCCATGTGATAGAAAAATTAACACTGATGGGGATTGCCTTTTCTGCTACCTTTTCCATTGTGAAATGTAAGTTAATTGAGTTAAAATAAAAACATTTGTGGCAATTTAACATGTAACTTTCAATTTAATTTCAAAATGTGTGTCTGTTTTGAAATTATCCAAATTTGAAAATAATGTAAGCAAAGAAAGACTGGCATATTTAGTTGTTGTGGTCAGTTAGCATTGACCACAACATGCAGTAGTTGAGTACAGGTGGGCTGAACTCAAGTTAGTTATAATTTACTAGAATTGTTGTAATGGGATGAGAAAAATGCAGAGCTAGATACTATCCCAGCCTAGATAGCTGGGTGAGTTATACATCTTTCGTTTTTGATTACTTTTGTAAAGTGATATGCTTGCCTTCTATTCAGCCTTCCAGAGAGTTCACTTTCCAAATTTGCTGTTAAATGCTTCAATCGGTCCACTGTTGGGCACATAATTGTATGCAAGAAAATGTGCAACCAGACCAGGACTCGAACCAGGGCCCTCTCAGCATTGTGCTTTGTTCGGAGCTATCCAACATGCTTACACGATGGTTTGTTGATGACAGCACCTGAAAAAAAATTATTGTGTTCTTGAGCACATTTAGTAACATTACATTAAAGTGACCAAGAGTGACCATGTAACTTATAAACCACAAAGGGACCCAGTTTCAGCAAAAAATACCTGTAGATAGTGAAGTTGAAAATTTTGATCTACTACCATGTAATAGAACAGGTCTAGGAAACGGCTGTTTTTACGGAATGTCTGTAAATTTACAGACTGTCAGTTTATTTATAGATAAATATATCTGTAAATTTAAGGACAAGGGTGGTTTCAAAAGGTGTCGAAAATTTAAATCTTGGTTCTACAGCAAACTGGGATAAAAATGAATGAAAATCTACAAATAAATTAATATTTTTTATTGTAAATCAACATAACTTTTTTAAAGAGATCATTATTATGTTCAGATGATTGTGTGAAATGTTGTTATATCATTGATGACCATGTTGCAGAAGAAATAGCAGTGTAAACAAACTTCCACTATTTATGTTTATGTCCTATGCTATGCTGTTTGCTATCAGAATTAACAAAAATGCTTTAGATTTGTGAATATCTAAAATGTGTTAACTTTTGTATCAACCCTTGTCCATAAATTTACAGACACATTTATCAATAAATAAACAGACAGTCCATAAAAACAGCCATTTCCTAGACCTGATAGAAAGGGTGAGCAGCGCCATAAAATCAATGGAAGTCCAGTAAATTGACTGGTGTTAGGGGTGCCACATATATGTTCTGACCAGTACATTGCACCCCTAAAACCAGTCAATTTACCAGACTTCCACTGGGTTAATGGTGGCTGTGTGCCCTTTCTATTATGTAGTAGTAGACCAAAATTTTCAATTTCACTATCTAAAGGTATTTTTTGCAGAAACCGGGTCCCTTTGGTAAATCATATATGTTCAGTTCATCAAAGATACAGACTATGAAAATTAAAATATGTATTACTGATACATATTTTTTTAATAAAACCATCTGGACTGAAGGTTACAAAGCTGAGATTGGAAACCAGTCTCAAATCTCAAGCATCTGATTGGCTGAAATGGCGACCTGTCAGATGCTTGAGATTTGAGACTGGTTTCCATGCTCAGTTTTATAACCTTGGGCACAGGTCAGGGTCTACACTGTTTGGATATTTGCAAGCAATGAAAGCTAGTTTAGTTAATGTAATTTAACCCTTTTCTACCATTTTATACACATTTAAATCAAACAGTGAACAGTGCAGATCCAGATTAGCGGGCAAATCTGTGTTGTCTTATCAGGATATACACCATTTGCCTTTTGATTCATTAGGACTGGTGTAGATCCAGATCAGAGTGCATGGATGTGCTTGCTGATCTGGATCTACATTGGTCGCACATGCGTAAATATGCGTATATATGGAGGAAAGGGTTAAGTAAGTGAAGAGCTAATATTAACTGATTATCCCATGGATACAGCTTATTTCCCATGTGTGACCAGTGTCCATTTCAATCTGCACAGATGAGATCTAACTTTTCTCCTAATATCTGCATGTAGTGTTGTTTTAGGTTCAAATTTTATATTGTAAATATCCTGATCTTTGCTCTCACTATTCAGTATTTATTTTCTAAGCGAGAATTACCAAAACATGGGGAAAGTAAAATTTTGGATGGGGATGCAGCTCAGTTTTGGCCCCAAATCAAGCCTCAAAATAAGCCCCACAAAACTACTGGCATATATTTTTCATCTAATTTCCAGCTTTAAAAGAGCAACAATAGATGCATGCTGACTCGGCAGTTACCAACAGAAAACTACGGCTTGTTCTGCAGAGATGATACAGCTAATCACAGGATAGTGTGCTGACATGCTGTCCAAGAGGTCACCAGTGGAATACAGTACCAGTACTGAATAGATAATGACAGTTCTATATGCTGTCCTAGAGGCCAGTGGAATACAGTACCAGTACTGAATAGATAATGACAGTTCTATATGCTGTCCTAGAGGCCAGAGGAATACAGTACCAGTACTGAATGGATAATGACAAAAGTACTGTATGTTGTCCGAGAGATCAGTGGAATACAGAACCAGCAAGAGACCAATTGAAAACAGTACCAGTGAGATACCAGTGGAATACAGTACCAGTAAGATACCTGTGGAATAAGTACATGTACCAGTAAGAGACCAGTGAAATACACTACCAGCAAGATACCAGTGGAATACAGTATATGCACCAGCTAGAGACCAGTGGAATACAGTACCAGCTAGAGACCAGTGGAATACAGTACCAGCTAGAGACCAGTGGAATACAGTACCAGCTAGAGACTAGTGGAATACAGTACGAGCAAGAGACCAGTGGAATACAGTACCAGCAAGAGACCAGTGGAATACAGTACCAGCAAGAGACCAGTGGAATACAGTACCAGCAAGAGACCAGTGGAATACAGTACCAGTACTGTTGTGATGGGATAATGACAACTGTATGCTTGTAAGTATATATTTTATCAACATTTCTTTTCATTTTGATTTGTAATTTAACCCTTTACTTCTTTTATCCCATTGGCAAACAGTGTAGATCCAGATCTGCTGGCACATCTATGCAATCTGATCTGGAACTACACTGTTTGACAAAAATGAAAATTATCAAAGTCTCTCTACCAGCAAAATGCATTTAAACAAAACTTTACACAAGTAAATTTTACTAATATATCTCTATTTTACAGAGAACATAGAAAAGTGAGAACAATATAGAACAAGAGCCAGTCGGAAACGACTGCAAGCTCGACTATTCGAAAAGTCAGAATTATTAAGCACATTGTAACTGGGCTTCATTTAAACTGGGGAGTGATTCAGGAGTTTATGACACCTCCAACAAACACACATGAACAAAAGTTTCTTAATCCAAGTTAGGAAATAAATAAATTACACTTAATTTATTATTGTAGATTGTTTTAGGGTTAACACAACCCGGCCCATAAACCCCTGATCCGACACCCATCAACCTACTATCCCTGCCCACCTAAAGTGGTGTGGCGTGGTGAAGTACAGTATGGTATGCTGGTTGCTGGTGTTGTCATTGTTGGTGTTGTTACTGGCGGTGGTAGTGTTGTTGCTGGTGGTGGGGGTGTTGGTGTTGTTGTTGTTGTTGGTGGTGGTGGTGGTGTTGATGTTGGTGGTGGTGTTAATGTTGTTGGTGGTGGTATTGGTGTTGCTGGTGTTGTAATAGTATAGTAATAGTAATAGCATAGTAATAGTATAGTAATAGTAATAGTATAGTTATAGTAATAGTAATAGAATAGTAATAGTATAGTATAGTAATAGTATAGTATAGTAATAGTATAGTATAGTAATAGTATAGTATAGTAATAGTATAGTAATAGAATAGTAATAGTAATAGTCTCGGTCTCGACTAGGTCTGGGTCTCGGTCTGGGTCTCGGTCAGAGTCTCGGTCTGGGTCTTGGTCTCGGTCTGAGTCTCGGTCAGGGTCTCGGTTGAGGTATCGGTCTCGGTTTTGGTCTCGGACTCGGTTTGGGTCTCGGTCTCAATCTCGGTTTGGGTCTCGGTCTCGGTTTGTGTCTCGGTCTCGGTTTGTGTCTCGGTCTCGGTTTGTGTCTCGGTCTCGGTTTGGGTCTCGGTCTCGGTTTGTGTCTCGGTCTCGGTTTGGGTCTCGATTTGGGTCTCGGTCTCGATTTGGATCTCGATCTCGGTTTGGGTCTCGGTCTTGGTTTGGGTCTCGGTCACGGTTTGGGTCTCGGTCTCGGTTTGGGTCTCGGTCTCGGTTTGGGTCTCGGTCTCGGTTTGGGTCTCGGTCTCGGTTTGGGTCTCGGTCTCGGTTTGGGTCTCGGTCTCGGTTTGGGTCTCGGTCTCAGTCTCGGTTTTGGTCTCGGTTGTGGTCGCGGTCTCGGTTTTGATATCGGTTTTGGTCTCGGTCTCGGTTTGTTTCTCGGTCTCGGTTTGGGTCTCGGTCTCGGTTTGGGTCTCGGTCTCGGTTTGGGTCTCGGTCTGGTCTGGTCTGGTCTGGTCTGGTATAGTATAGTATAGTACGGTACGGTACGGTACGGGTACGGGTACGGGTACGGGTACGGGTACAGTACAGTACAGTACAGTACAGTACAGTACATCTGTTTTAAACATTTTCTAAAGCATTACATATGAAAAACACTAACATTGAACCTTTAACAATTATTTATAAGTCTTAATTCTAATTTCAAGTGAAAAGGGGCAAAAACCAAAAATTCTAAGTCGAAAAAGGGCAATAATTTGAACAAAATTGAAGTTAGAGTTATGGTTCTTGGCATACAAACTTCAAATATGATGATGAACAAGTGTTGAAAGTTTTAAAGCTGTAGTATAAGTAGTATGGAAGTTATGGGTTTGTACAGTAGCTTGCATGCAAACTTTAACCTGAAATCTAAGTCAAAAAGGGGCATAATTTGAACAAAATAGAAGTTAGAGTTATGGTTCTTAGCATACACACTTGGGATATGATGATGATCAAGTGTTGAAAGTTTCAAAGCTGTAGTGTAAGTAGTATTGAAGTTATTAGTTTGTATAGTAGCTTGCACGCAAACTTTAACCTGTAATTCTAAGTCGAAAAAAGGGCCATAATTTGAACAAAAGTAAAGTCAGAGTTATGGTTCTTGGTATACACACTCGGGACATGATGATGAACAAGTGTGCCAAGTTTTAAAGCTGTACTATTAGTAGTATTGAAGTTATGAGTTTGTACAGTAGCTTGCACGCAAACTTTAACCTGAAATTATAAGTCAAAAAAGGGCCATAATTTGATCAAAATGAAAGTTAGAGTTATGGTTCTTGGCATACACACTCCAGACATGATGACGAAGAAGTGTGCCAAGTTTAAAAGATGTAGCTATAGTAGTTTTTAAGATATAGGTAGGTTGCACGTAAACTTAAACCAAAGCGGGACGCCGACGCCGACGCCCAAGTGAGTACAATAGCTCGACATATTCTTCGAATAGTCGAGCTAAAAATAGCTAGATCTAAACATTTCCTAAAACACTATTTACATCTTTACACATTTCAAATGAGATATTTGTAATTCCTTGTAGACAGCCCTTAAAGATTGTAAATGCAGTCTTGTAAAGACCATCCTTTAGTCGATTTTTTTTGCATGTGTAATCATTATAGATCCAGATTAGCAGGCACATCAGACCCATCTGATCTGGATCTAAACTGGTCCCTTTCCCTTTTTGGTCAGAAAAAACCTGATATATCTGTTTTTCTGATGGTTATTGTGGTCTTTACTGATATGAAACCCAAGAAAGGTATTTGAAATAAATTAATGCTACATAGTTTACAAAAATGTTGTTGAATTAATATTAAACGTACATGAAAACAAACTCTCGTGAAAATTGTGCAAAAAAAATTGAATAGGTGCAAAATTTAATCGAATATCCAAGTCAAAATGTCTTCATTTCAGAAATTCCACAAAGAGACTGTCTCATTGAATGAGGATGGTGTATATGTGTAGTCAAAAGTCACAGAGATGATGCCTTGATGAAACAGGTTCTTAAGTTTGAGGTAAGTGACTAAGCCTTTAACCCTTTCCTCCAAGTATATGCATTTTTACGCATGTGTGATTAGTGTAGATCCAGATTAGCCGCCACATCTATGCCGTCTGATCAGGATCTGCACTGTTCCCATTTTGGTCAGAAATAACCAAATGAATCAAAAAGCGAACAGTGCAGATCCTGATCAGAGGGCACAGATCGATCTGGACCTACACTGTTCACCCACGCAATCAATGTGTGTCTATAGAGGAAAGGGTTAATTTCCAGTAGTAGCTGTAGCATTTACTGTGGTATCATTTTATTTAGCGATGGCTTAATTTTCGCATATTTTGCGATCAGGCCAGTGCAGGAATTTAAAACCTAAGCTAAAATTTAACAATATAATTCCACATACGTATCAAAAACCTGCTGATGTCCAAATGGACCTTCACTTTGTATTTAGTTGCCAGTATCACTATTAGATATAAATTTGAGGTATTGAATACTTATATTAATAAAGGAAATAAAAAAGTTATTATCGTTGAATTTCTTTTGGAATATTTTTAATGTTCCTTCAAAACTGTTACGACAATTAAGTCTGTGCAATTTATAGGTCATGTCACGTTTTACCAAAAAGTATTGTTGTCATCTGTAATTCTGTTATCTACTGGTAACATTTTTTGTTTCCATTTACCCTTTTTGAGTAATTGATTTGCAATAAAATGACAATTTGGAACTTAAAACGGGTATGCAATTTAACATGTCATTTATGTTATGAATGGACCAGGTAGATGGATCAAACGGGTCCTATGTCAATTAGCGGTGCCAAATAAACAGCGGTCCGATATTTCACTAACACGAAGTGGTAATTGACAGGGGCCAACTGACACATGATTAGCTCACATGTTCAAATAAAGAATAGGTATTGATAACTTTTTAGTCAAATATTGATTATAATAATGTTACATAATATTTTGTTTTAAAAAATTGGATTTGCGCGAATTTACATCCATGCGAAACAAGTCTTTTTTGTTGAATTGTGCAAAATTTCGTGCTAGCAAAATTAAATGACACCACAGTATCAGATTCTCAGCTGTGCCCAAGGTTATAAAGCTGAGCATGGAAACCAGTCTCAAATCTCAAGCATTTGATTGGCTGAAATGGCGACCAGTCACCATTTCAGCCAATCAGATGCTTGAGATTTGAGACTGGTTTCCAATCTCAGCTTTATAACCTTCAGGCCTGGCGTAGACACTGATCAGTCTGCATATCTGCACAGAGATCAGGGTCTAATCTCAACACTATTCAGTTAACTGTTAATAATATCACTTTATTTTACCATTAAGTTAAACATATTAATAGTTTTCTGTAAAAAACCCACAAGGAACAGTGAATTTCTAATCATCGCAAAAGGTACACAAGCACATATTTTCATCATTTAATGAAGTCACATGCACACCCTTTTCTCCATAAATACGCCTTTTTACACGTGCGACCAGTTTAGATCCAGATCAGCTGGCACATCTGTGCTGTCTGATCAGAATCTGCACAGGTCACATTTTGGTCAGAGATAACCTAACAAATAAAAAAGCGAACAGTTTTGATCCTGATCAGATGGCACGGATGTTCCGGCTGATCTGGATCTAAACTGTTTGTCCATGCAATAAAGGTTTGTCTATGGAGGAAAGGGTTAATGAAGTCATGTGCACACATTTTTATGTTATGTTTAGAAAGTTAGTAAATCTTGTTTTATTTCAGAAATTCTACCAAGAGATGGTCTTGTAGAATGAGAATGGCGAGTGTGTGTGTGGTGTCAACAGTCACAGAGATGATGACTTGATGGAACAGAATCATAAACTAACAGTAAGTAACCTACCCATTATAAAACTGAGCATGGAAACCATTCTCAAATCTCAAGCATCTGATTGGCTGAAATGGCGACTGGTCACCATTTCAGTCAATCAGATGCTTGAGATTTTAGAATGGTTTCCAATCTCAGTTTTATAACCTTCTGACCAGATCAATTCAACCCATGTCCTTGAATAAGTGATATTGCAAGAAAGAACCCTTATCACTGCAAAGGTGTTTAATTCTTGTTAATGTTAGAAAAAAAAGTGCAAATAATGGAATTTCCAAAACTTATTTCTCCAAAATTTTCGGTGTCTACAACTTAAGTTGACATCTGTCGTCACTTACATCTGGGCAGTCCCCTGATGCATCTGGCTTATTGCATTATGGGTAAATCCAAGTAGCTTTCTTCTGCACTGGTTGTTATAAATTATAATGTTCTGTCCTTAGCTCTTGTTTTCTGTTGATCTTAAATCTACTAAATGGGATATGATTTTTATCCCATGTGTGACCAGTGTAGATCCAGATCAGCCGGCACATGAGTTGTATGATCTGGATCTACACTGTTTGCTTTTAGATTCATTAGGTTTTCGCCATGAAAAGTAAGATCAGGGCCCGTGATTATAAAACTTTTTTCATGCTCAACTCAATTTTGTGCTCAAACTTAAAATGTCTAAAACATTAACACTTTTCATAAAAAAGGGAATAACTATGTGTTTAACAGTTGTTGTTGAGGGCAATTTGTCAAATATTCAGTTTAAAATGTTATATTTTATATAATGAACAGAAACAAAGCCATCAAATTGTCATGCTCAAATTGAGTCGAGCATGAAAAAAGTTTTATAATCACGGGGCCAGATAGCAGAGAGTATACACAATGATAGTTTGATGTAGGATGTATCCATGGAAAAAACTTAGGTTAATTAAGTCATACATTATGTTTACAGTGCTGTTGGGTGACACATGAGGGCAGCAATATATAAGAAAACACACTTCCTGTTTGCTGTCAGACATGCTCAAATTGAAATCTGAAATGAGACAAAGGCAAAACAGAGATTGAACAACCATCACAGAATGGTATGTATTCTATACATAAGTAAACAACAATTGAAAGTTCTACGTGCACACTTTGTACAGGTTGATTTTCAGTCATTGACTGAACCTATTAGAATAAAGAACTATCAATATGTTTTAAAGCACCAAAACAAAATGAAATTTGTTTAACAGGACTGAGATATCTTAACAAACATACCTCACAAGTATGCTTGAATTTATTTCTCATGTTAATGACAATTGTATCGTCCAATTTTTTTCTTTTATCATCTTTGCATCATCAATGTTGTGGCATTAAATTCCATTTCGATGAAATAATTTTTCTATAGCTATATTTTTTACTATATATAAGGTATTATATTCTATTTCGCTTAAATAACTTCCCATTACGATACAAACAGTCAACACCTGTCTTTAGCAGCCACCCAAGGGAGTGACACAAAGTGGCTGTTCTACACAGGTGGCTGTTAAAGACAGGTTAATATGAGAACAAAATGTCAGTTTAGGACATATTCAAACTGGCTGTTTAACCATTTCCTGGACATATACACACTTTTACGCATGTGCGACCAGTGTAGATCCAGATCAGCCGGCACATCCGTGCCGTCTGATCAGGATCTGCACTGGTCGCATTTTGGTCAGAAATAACCTAATGAATCAAAAAGCGAACAGTTTAGATTCTGATCGGACGGCACGGATCTGCCGACTGATCTGGATCTAAACTGTTCGCCCTAGCAATAAAGGTGTATCTGTACAGGAAAGGGTTATGACAGGTGGTTGCTAAGACAGGTTTAACTGTATATAGTGCTGAACATGCCGAGCTGAAACAGTGTTATCTTTATAATCCATATTGTGTTCAAGTAGCTTTTAAGGATTACTTTTTACTTTTCGCAACATTTTAACGGCACTTTCTCTGTCTTCAGTCCTTAACCCTGAACAGAGCAGATCCTGATCAGACAGCATGGATATGTCAGCTGATCAGGATCTACACTGGTAGCACAGGTGTAAACAAGTTTATATTTGGAGTAAAGGGTTAAACATTCCATATTATCCCTTTCCTGGATATATACGCATTTTTACGCATATGCGACCAGTGTAGATCAAGATCAGCCGGCACATCCATGCCGTCTGATTAGGATCTGCACTGGTCACATTTTGGTCAGAAATAACCTTACCAATAAAAAAGCAAACAGTTTAGATCCTGATCAGACAGCACGGATGTGCCGGCTGATCTGGATCTAAACTGTTCGCCCTAGCAATAAAGGTGTATCTATACAGGAAAGAGTTAAGTGATTTTGCAGTATTAGCTGCCTAGCTGGCTTTGACCTAGTTTTTCAACCAATGAAAGTAACTAAAAAGCATGATAAATTATTATGCAGAGAAATATCAAACTATTTTGATTGGTGGTTATTTTTACTTGAGGCATTTAGCAGTCACTAAATGTTTTTTTACAATTACAGTCGCCATTCTTTTACAAACAGTTCGAAACAAAATACACATATATCAATGCTGTTTCAGAGGAGTTTAACCCTTTCCTCCATATATACGCATTTTTATGCAAGTGCGACCAGTGTAGATCCAGATCAGCCGGCACATTTGTGCCATCTGATCAGGATCTGCACTGATCTCATTTTGGTCAGAAATAACCTAATGAATCAAAAAGCGAACAGTTTAGATCCTGATCAGACGTCATGCATGTGATGGCTGATCTGGATCTAAACTGTTCTCCCTAGCAATAAAGGTGTATCTATATGGGAAAGGTTTAACAAAAACAATTCTGCATTCAAAAAGGATTTTCAAACTGGATTTTCAAAGTGAATATGATCTCTGAACATTTTTCTTCAAAACTCCTCACAGTGATTACTTCCCCTGACAGTCTCAAATACAGTGGTTAACTTTTCTGAGTCTCAGATACTCACACTGGTTCCTTCCCCTGATGGTCTCAGATACTGATGAGGTTAATTTAGTTCTCATGCTGTTTTGATATTTTTACTGAAAATTTTAGTTGGTTTCCTGAATTAAGTCCTAAGCAAGAGAGAAAAAGTTATAAACATAATATATTGAGTAAAGAAATAGTAGCTTAACTTCATTTTTTTATATAATGGAAATTTTTTCCACCAACACTATCTTTTTATACGCCCGTCGAAGATAGGTCATATTATGGGAAAACCCATTGCAAGCGTCCGGGCAGCATCCACAGTGATGACCCCTCAATTACTCATTTGTGTCCAATCTTCATGAAACTTGGGTATAATGTTTATGAGCATAACTTATCTCTGCCAAGTCCGATAAGCAGCCAAGTTGCTTCAGGCACTTCAGATTTATGGCCCTTTATTTATACAAAAAAATGGCAAATTAGCGACTGGCATATTTTGTGGCACTTTGGCACTCCTGTTTTAAAGATATTTTTTGTTTGAAAATATTTCTTGTTTGTGATGTACATATGAAAATGATGATTTCAATCTGTCTGTCTTTCTTGTCTGTCAACAAAATATTTAACCAGTGAAGGTCCTCACTTGGTGGGCGGGGAGTGGATGCTTAATTTTTACTGTCTCTTGTTTCAAAATTGTTTCCATCAAAATGTTTTTGTATTGCCTGCATAGGAATCATACAGTCTGGCAACCTCATAGTCATAAGCTGCATCCTGTAGTCCCCCAATCTTAATTGAAACTTTATGTTGCCTATTAATTTAAAAGTACTTGTCCTATTCACTTCATACCATCATTACGATCAAAGCCATCAGTGGCAGCAAGAATGTTAACACCTGTTTCAATATTGTTTTAGTTATGCCCCTTTCAAATGCCTTTAACATGAAACCATTTTTATGTTGTCTATAACTTTGAAAGTACTTGTCCTATTCACTTATTATTTGGAATATCTCATCTTCATCAACAAAGCCATAGGTGACAACAAGAATAATAACTCCTGTTTCGTTTTTTTTTAGACATGTCCTTTTAAAATGCAATTTTAGGCGACACACTTGTTTAAAGGAACACCAAATTCTAGTTGATTGAAATCTTTACCACCTTGAATCAGCTACTGCAATTCAGTTTTTTCATATCTATGGGCTTGTTTTCATGTAATTCATGTAAAGGCCATGTAATTTTACTGATAAATTTTAGTTATAAATATTACAAAAGAAAATTACATAAAAAAGTAAATAGCACATGTATTAAAAACTATGTTTCTATCTTTAAATTACAAATTAATCCTTAGTAAAGCCCATATTTCATCTCGTATAATAATGTGACACCATGTTCAGTCCTATCAGGGTCTACACACTTCAACATTCAGAGAAGCATTACAGGTGAGATCCAATATAAAGCGGTCCGTGGGGTCCAGACCCTCAAACCGCATTGTTATCGGATCCGCAATATTGGAGGGACAAAGGAACTTACGCTAATCATAAGTCCTTATATGGCGGATGTAACATTTCCCTGGATAAGCATTGTAATAAATGTACACAGTTATTTATCTTTACATTTTTAGCTGTATTTTGTCTAAGTCTTCGGACACCAAAATTATTTTGCCAAAATAATTTTTTTCAGCCTCTTAAAAATATGATACCGAAAACATTTCTTCTTCCAGTAATACGCAGAGCATCGTCACATTAAATAACACAGACTAATATGAACGACGTAAATTTCTGACCATGCATTTTAATTTACGATGTTTAAGTCTGATGTTCATAATTTTATAACGAGTAAGAAATAAAGTGAATGACATACATTTTTAATTGGGCTAATACTTGCCGATAAATATCGGAGAAATGATACATGTACATTGCCTAAAATCATCAAATTTAGAACTGCTATGAACACCTGTTCAACACCTGTTTATTGACTTTTTGATCTAAAATGTCAGCGATGCTTGTGTATTTAACATAAAAGACGCCGGCGTCAACTTGAAACGGTGCGCACCACTCAAAAATCGTTGACGCTATTGTACAAAAGAATTTCAACCCATCAACAAACTAGGATGGTTTCATTTCTTAATTGATCAGTATTAATGCATCTAGAAAACATTATAGATCCTTTATGAACCTGTTTTATATACTTATTTATATTTTAGAATTATTTAACCTTTCCTCCATATGTATGCCTTTATTTTGTTGGCAAACAGTGTAGATCCAGATCAGCTGGCACAGTTGTGCCATTTGATCAGGATATACACTGTTTGCTTTTAGATCCATTGGGTTATTTCTGACCAAACAGAACACAGTGTAGATCCTGATCAGATGGTACTGATGTGCCAGCTGATCTGGATCTACACAGGTCACACAGGCAATAAAATGTTTATATATGGAGTAAAGGGTTGAGTGGTCCTGTAGTAATCATTATGAGTGCTCTGTGTTGTTTATGTTTTCAGGTCAACTGAAAGAGAGGTTTGCATTTACCAAAGATGACCCAGCAGATTTCATAGTCTATGTTGACATCTCTAAAGAAACTAAATCCATAAAATGACATTAATGATAAGTTATATTTATATAAACGAATGATTTGATTCTGTGGCTAAAAGATGGCATGTGACATAAATTTTATCAGTGATTTAAATCTGTGGCAAACCAAGACATTTGAGTGATATGATTCTGTGGCTAACAAATGACATAAGACATTTACAAGTGATATTAATCAGTGGATAACAGAATGACATGATATTAACATATATCAGTGATTTAAATGTGTGGCTAACAGATGACGAGACATTTACTTACATTTATGAGTGATCTGATTCCATGATGTATGAGTTTATTGCGATTTATATTGATTGCTGTGAATGCTGTATGTGTATACTACCATTTATGTTTATTGATGTATGTGTTTATTGCCATATATATTAATTGCTGTATGTTTTTATTGCCATTTATATTGATTGTTGTATGTGTTTATTTCCTATTATTTGATTGCTGTGAATGCTCTTTGCATTTATTGCAATTTACATTGATTGCTGAATATGCTGTATGTGTTTGATGCCATTTATATTGATTGCTGAGTATGCTGTATGTGTTTATTGCCATTTACATTAATTAATGAGTATACTGTATGTGTTTACTGCCATTTACATTGATTGCTGAATATGCTGTATGTGTTTGATGCCATTTATATTGATTGCCGAGTATGCTGTATGTGTTTATTGCCATTTACATTAATTAATGAGTATACTGTATGTGTTTATTGCCATTTACATTGATTGATGAGTATGCTGTATGTGTTTATTGCCATTTACATTGATTGCTGAGTATGCTATATGTGTTTATTGTCATTTACATTGATTGCTGAGTATGCTATATGTGTTTATTGTCATTTACATTGATTGCTGAGTATCCTGTATGTGTTCATTGCCATTTTGATAGATTGACAAGTATACTGTATGAATTTATTGTCATTTGATTGCTTAGTATACTGTTTGTGTTGGATTTCTGTTTATGGTATATTGTGTTTATTACCATTAATGTAGGTTGCTGAGAATACGGTATTTGTTGACTGCCATTTTTATTGATGGTTAAGTATACTGTATGTGTTAATTGCCATTTTAATTGAATTGATTGCTGAGTATAATTGATGTTAAAAGTTGCTATGTAGCTCACTTTAGCCTGAGGCTCAATGTGAGATGTTGTGATTGAGATTTGACCGTATTATTCCACAGTTACTTCTCATCTCATCTGTTATTTGTACATTCATAGATAATACTTGTAAGCAGATGCCTTATTACCATATGTGCACATTCGCACAAAAAGGTCACTTGGTCACACACACACATTCAGGCACAAAGGTCACATAGGTAAAGAACAAAATTGGGAACATGGGTCACATAGGTAAAGAAAAAATCAGGAACATGGGCCACATACGTAAAGAAAACAATCAGGAACATAGGTCACATGTTCAAAGGTCACATAGGTAACACATTCAGGTACACATGTCATTTAGATCACAATCAGGAACATAGGTCACATGGGTAAAAGATGCAGGTTCAAAGGTCAAATAGGTAACACATTCAAGCACAAACAGATAACAAACATTCAGGTACCAAGATTACATAGGAAACAAACACATTTAGACATGAAGGTCACATAGGTTAAAACATTACAACACTTACATCACATGGGTAACAAACTCTTTCAGATCTGTTAGTCACATGAGTAAGAGACAGAAAGATTAAAGTGTAGCATAGTCAGATAACAGACAAACACATATTGACATAACAGATGACAGACAACAAAGTGTACCACAGTCAGATAACAAACAACAAACGCATACTGACACACAGATGACATACAACAAACATACTGACACACAGATGACAGACAACAAACATACTGACACACAGATGACAGACAACAAACACCTTCTGACACCCAGATGACAGACAACAAACATACTGACACACAAGTGACAGACAACAAACACATACTGACACACAAGTGACAGACAACAAACACATACTGACACAAAGATGACAGACAACAAACACATACTGACACACATATGACAGACAGCAAACACATACTGACACCCAGATGACAGACAACAAACACATACTGACACACATATGACAGACAGCAAACATACTGACACACAGATGACAGACAACAAACATACTGACACACAAGTGACAGACAACAAACACATACTGACACACAAGTGACAGACAACAAACACATACTGACACAAAGATGACAGACAACAAACACATACTGACACACAAGTGACAGACAACAAACACATACTGAAACACATATGACAGACAACAAACACATACTGACACACAAATGACACACACAAACATACTCACACACAGATGACAGACAACAAACATACTGACACACAAGTGACAGACAAGAAACACATACTGACACCCAGATGACAGACAACAAACACACACTGACACCCAGATGACAGACAACAAACACACACTGACACCCAGATGACAGACAACAAACGCACGCTGACACTCAGATGACAGACAACAAACACACACTGACACCCAGATGACAGACAACAAACGCACACTGACACTCAGATGACAGACAACAAACACACACTGACACTCAGATGACAGACAACAAACACACACTGACACTCAGATGACAGACAACAAATGCACACTGACACTCAGATGACAGACAACAAACACACACTGACACCAAGATGACAGATAACAAACACACACAGACACCAAGATGACAGACAACAAACACACACTGACACCAAGATGACAGATAACAAACACATACTGGCACACTGAAGACAGACACCAACACATAGGTACTCCCTGATCATCACAGAGGTACAAACAAAAGACACAAACATGAACATAAACTGGCTAAGACAACAAGTACATGCACATACACAAAGAAGAAGCAGACATAAACAAAGCACATATAACAGATATACAATTTAAGCAAGACCTGCCTTAGTTCTATTAAAGAAATCAAATCATTGTTTATAAAATCATTGTTTACCATCATGAAACACAAGGTTATTTTCAATAATATTTACATTCCTATTGATTTCTTCGTTTAAAAAAATTCGGTTCATTTTGCATGAACCGCATGACCCGTAATGACGTCAGTAACGTCATGGCTGTTACTATTGAAAACTCCCACGTATTACACCCCCTTTTCATTTAATACTAATTTTTGAAAGCGTTTGACTTAAGTTTATTGAAAGAAAAAAATGAATAAAATGTAAATATAAGTAATGATTCTTATTTTGGTGCTGTTCATGCAGATTGGACGTGCACGCGAGAGCTGGCAAATTTAACATAAAGCGCTAGCGCGCTTTATGGACTTGCCAGCTCTTGCGTGCACATCCAATCTGCATGAACCGCACCAAAATAAGAATAATTCCTTAAGTGTATTCTAATGGGTCTTCATAACTGGTGTCTTAAAAAGGTAATTGTGGTTAAGGCAGACATTTGTGTTAAATGACATAATGCAAACAGAAAAAACTGTGGTGAGTGAACAAAGCCATCACAGGTGTTTTACTGTAAAAATTACTTGAATTACTGTGTTTAGCTCAACAACTCAAAAAAACAATGTTGGTCCTAAACTGCTAGACCTGTCATTTGTGTCATAATGATATTTATAGTTTGTAACTACTGCTACAATGTTCTAGTGGCTATTATTAACATTATTAATGTCTAAAATTGATGGATATCATGTTTTCGTTTTAATGAAGTGAATGATGCACCTTAAAGAAAAATTTTGGAATTTTCCATAGATTACTGAATAATGAGCACATTTGATCCAACTTATTTGAATAGTTGAGCTTTATCTGACTAGAATGTTTTGCTGCACTGATTTTTCCATGGTTGGATACCAACTGCTGATTCTATTGCACTTTACATTCATCATGAGGAATGTAGAGTAACATAATAGAATCAGCCATAAGTATTCAACTATGCAATTTTGAATTAAGATTGAAATATTCAAATATGAGACTTCTTACCAGTGGTGAGAATGATCATACACATGCACTCAACCCTCTCCTCCATAGACACACCTTTATTGCATGGGCGAACAGTTTAGATCCAGATCAGCCGGCACATTCCTTCCGTCTGATCAAGATCTAAATCGCTTTTTGATTCATTAGGTTATTTCTGACCAAAAAGTGACCAGTGCAGATCCTGATAAGATGGCATGGATGTTCCGGCTGATCTGGATCTACACTGGTCACACACATGATAAAATTCGTATATATGGAGTAAGGGGTTAAGCGCATGTGTATGATGAACATTCCCACCATTTTTAGTCAATTTCATTTCAAATAAATTTGCAAGTTAGTGCAGCAAAACTGATGTTTGACATAGTGCTAGTCAGTTTTCATTGTTCTTTGTAATCTTATGAAATAAAATGTATTTAATTTCCATTTTCATCATTAAAATGAACTTTTGCTCTTTTCCAGCTTTTATTTTTTTCAGGTTCCATTTTTCCTTTACCATCCAAGCTTTTGGAACCAACCTTGCTTGTCATGGCTTAGGCTGTTAGGCCAGGGTTCGAACCTGGGACCTACTCATGAACATTTAGGCATAGTTCTGAGTTGCTCTACCAGCTGAGCTACCCAATTGCTTTGCCATGACTAAATAAGGTTAGAACAAAAAGATACGATTGTAAAAGAAAAACAATCCTGAGAACAAAAACACTCCACTTCCCTCTATGACTAAAACAGCAAGGTACAATATTAAACAAAAATATAATAAATAGAAAATCAACAGTCTCATTCACATTTACGAAAAAAAAGTCTCTGAATGGCCAGTACATATACTTTTCACCTTATACCAAAGGTGTAGGTAGCTATTAAACTAAGAAAATTATTAAATGCTGAAATATGAAATCAACAATATCTCATTAACGAAAAAAAAAAAGTCTCTGACCACCCAGAGACTTTTTAGTGGGAAAAATTTTGCTAAGTATAGATATAATCAATGAAGTTTAGGGGATAGCCTTACTATTACAATAAAATACAAATTATTGGATGTTTTCAAGAATCTTGTCCATGAAAAGAAAAAATATTCCTAATTGGCCAGAGACCTTTCTTTATTTTGATTGAATTTCAAAGTAAAGAAATAATTTTCTTATGATCCAGAGATGTTCAGCCTTTAATTATTTAGATATCATATAAAATTATTTAAATGCTATCCTTAGAAGAAAATAAGGCCGGTATTCCATAGTTTCGTGAAGTGTGATCCGTGTCCGCTATTTTTCACTCACCACAGATATATTCCATACCTCCGTGTTTTCCGACGTGGAACGGACACGGAGGTATGGAATATACCCAGCGAAATCTTTGGTGAGTGAAAAATCGCGGAAACGGACGCAGACATGGAATACGCATCACGGAACTATGGAATACCTGCCTAAGAATCTTGTTTACAAATAAGCAGCCAGAGTCGTTTTCCTATCCTCTGGAAATAATTGCTTACTATCCCTTTACTCCATATATAAATGTTTTTACGCATGTGCGACTAGTGTAGATCCAGATCAGCCAGCACATCTGTGCCATCAGATCAGAATCTACACTGTTCACTTTTTGATCAGAAATTACCTAATAAATCAAGAAGCAAACAGTGCAGATCCTGATCAGACACAATGGATAGGTCGGTTGATCTAGATCTACATTGTTTGCCCACGAAAAAAGTGTGTATTTATGGAATAAAGGGATATTACAAACAGGTCATGAGGTCCAATTCTGTTAAAATATTTAGATTAATCAAACAAACCAAGTTTAATTGAACAGCAAGAGCAATTTCATTTTCTTTTCTCTCCTTCCTCCATTATAACATAGAAGAAATATTGAGAAATGGCAAAGTTATGGCCAACATTGTTATCATGTAAAAATCCAAGTACAAAAAGGGGCCAGATAACACACTAAAATTCCAATAATATTGCATGCAAACAAAATTTAAATGACATCTTCATAACCTTAATAAATAAACAAAACAAAAAAACAACAATGAATACAGGTATCCAAAATAACAATATTTTAAAGAAAGAAAAACAACAGTGCATAAATACATTGAACTGTTAAAAATTAATATGAATTCAAAATTAATGACTATTAATTATCCAATTTAATTATATCAAACCTTAAACTTATCAATGTTATTTTGGATACCATAAGTAACAAATTCAGAAATAGAAGAAGTTTTGTGTTTATATGATTGTGTTGATGGAATCTTGTACAATGTAGGTGTATCACTTCAAGTGAAAAAAGTCCATGGTACCAAGTGTGCCATATTGGACTTTTTGTATCTATCTATCCAAAAATGTCAACATCTTATTTGGTATCTTCATGCCAGGTCTGCCAGCTCTCATCTCTGTCTCCATGTCTCAAGTTGCAGGATATCCATATAGTAAACTTACCACAATAACGGTAATAATAATAATAATAATAATAATAATAATAATAAAATTAATAATAATAATAATAATAAGAAGAAGAAAAAGAAGAAGAAGAATAAAAGTAATAATAATAATAATAATATTATTATTATTATTATTATCATCATCACATTATAATACATGTATTATAATGTGATGATGATAATAATAATACACATACACATGTATGTGTATTCAAATAAATAATGATAATAGTAACATAGTCAGATGCCAGATTTCTAGCAAGGGGGGATTGTTTTGGGCAGCCCTAGGGTAGTCACAGGATAATTTCCATCTTTCTAGCCAAATCCCCTAAGAAAATTAAATACTGATACCCCCAAGAAAAATTATGGTTCTAGCAACCCCAGTTAACCCAAAATTGACCTGCCTCTGAATAATATAAATACATTTAAGTAGAACTGTAGCCAAATTCTAACATATACCCTTGAACGCTACATATATACTGACTGCCAATGAAAATGCAACACTTTATTTTTGGATTTTTTTTTATATTTCTAAAATTTTAATAAATTTGCATAGGTAGATGTGTTTTAAAATCAAGAGATGTTTGTAAAACATGTAGACACACCAAAATCCAACTGCATAGTTACCTGCTCTTTTTTATTTAAGGTCACTGTAGCCTTGACCTTTGACCTACTGACCTGAAAATTACTAGGGATCATCTAGTTATGATGACTTACCTCCCTACTGAATCTGAGGACTGTATGTCAACTTGTTGTCAAGCTATTGATCAGACAAGGCTGGTTACAGACGGATGGACTGACCGACTGAAGAACGGATGGACCGACATGTGCGAAGCAATATACCCCTGCTTCTTTGAAGGGGGGCATGATAAGTAACCAATCGATACATTTATGGTTCACTGAATTTTTAAACTTTCTCTCCTCAGGTTATCCCGTACAGAGGCGTGAAACTTTTGTTCTGGCATGTAGACATGCATGAGTAGGCAATAGAAAATTAATTCCTAGATTCTCATCCAAATTTGGGAAAAAAATGGGGCGGGTGGGTGGGTTTTCTTTTTAATTATCATTCTCTCAGTTCCTAACAACTCTTGTGTAGTGCAAAGATAAATAAGAGTCTAGGCGACTATGAATTGCCAAATCCCACTTAAATGTTTCATAATGCATTTTCATACTCTACCGATTCGTACTCGTAATGTAAATTTTGATGTACGCATTTTTTCAAAATAAAAATCATTCGGGCGGAGAGATTTTTGAGGAGCGGGCAGGGATGAGAATCTAGGAATTAATTTTCTTTTGCCATAATCTCAAAACAAGTCATTACTGACGGCTACACAAATCCAATCTTCAGTCTTCAAGTTTTACTCTATGCAAATGTGATAATGTCAAGGCATTCAGACAACCAGTGACATGAGGTTTTGGGCAAGTTCCAATTATGGATTTGTTCGCCGTAAACAAGTACACGCTTGGCCCAACAACATCTTATTGACTTTAAATCACATCTACCTTTGCCAATGCCAATTTATTAAACTTCTACACACATAAAAATATTCCAAAATAAAGTGTTGTGTTTAATTGGCAGTCAGTATATTTGTATTGCCATGAACACCTGTTAAGACTCATGTATGGGCATCAGAAACCAGATTTGTAATTGGGTCGATTTTGGTAAATCGGATGACCGGATTTGTAATGGATGATTACACAAACCAGTGGTGACGGACGAACAAGACATTCACTATGTACCAAACTCTCTGAGTTTGCGTCAAATAATATCATAAATCAGAATTAAGGTTATGATGTCATTTAGTTGAATAAAAAGATATTCTCAAATTTTTGCAATATAATTAAATTTTTGAAGCCATATCAGTCAGTTGATATCCAACAATGAATAATTTTATCATAAAACCATGAAACTGTATTTGCAAAAATAGAAGAATATCTTAATATCCCATTTAACAGTTTAACAGGATGTACTCACAGGTCTTCTAGAGGTCTTAGAACTGTATCTTGATTCATGTCCCATTAGGTGCAAGATCATCTTAGGAATGAGTTAACATGACACACCTGCAAAAATAATGTCCACATGTATAATCAAAAAGCATGTCCTCAAACATGTGTAATGAACAACTTTCAAAGATTACAATTCTCAGT
The DNA here is from genome assembly GCA_038501625.1 of Corbicula japonica. Taxonomy (NCBI): domain Eukaryota; kingdom Metazoa; phylum Mollusca; class Bivalvia; order Venerida; family Cyrenidae; genus Corbicula; species Corbicula japonica. The sequence continues at coordinate 3,511,787 of JAZAYU010000032.1, forward strand.
ATTGCCAAAACTTCTCCATTCAAAATCTGGATATTTTTAAATTCTGACTGCTACATGTCATAGTAGTTGCTACTGCGAAGACAACAATGTGAAGCTGCATTATATGATGATGGAGATTTATTATTATTAACAGGGCTTTTTTCACTTCCAGGGGAAGGTGCCCATACCCTAAAATTTTGGGGAAAATAGCATCAATTTTTCTTTTAAGGGGAATGAAAAAACCTGATGTGAAGTTACTTTTTGGGGGAAACTGCAATGATTTTCTAAGGGGAAGGTACCCATTAATCAGGTCTAGGAAATGGCTGTTTTTACGGACTGTCTGTAAATTTACAGACTGTCAGTTTATTTATAGATAAATGTGTCCGTAAATTTATGGACAAGGGTTGATACAAAAGTTAACACATTTTAGAAATTCACAAACCCAAAGCATTTTTGTTAATTCTGATAGCAAAGAGCATGACTTAGGGCATAAACAAAAAGAACAGAAGTTTGTTTACACTGCTATTTCTTCTCCAGCATGGTCATTAATGATCTAACAACATTTCACACAATAATCTGAACATAATAAACATCTTTTTAAAAAAGTTATGTTGATTTACAATATTTAATACTAATTTATTTGTAGATTTTCATTCATTTTTATCCCAATGTGGTGTAGAACCAAGATTTAAACTTTTGACAACTTTTGTAACCTCCCTTGTCCATAAATTTACAGACACATTTATCTATAAATAAACTGACAGTCTATAAATTTACAGATAGTCCGTAAAAACAGCCGTTTCCTAGACCTGTTAATGACCCATGCTACAGAAGGAAAAAAAGCTTTACTTTAATTGATTTCATTTCTCCATAATTTTGCAATTTAACCCATTACTGCATATTTACACTTTCTAATGTGTGTGTGATCAGTGTAGGTCCAGATCAGCCGGCACAAACATGTCCGATCAGGATCTGCACTGTTCACTTCTTCATGTTGCAACCATTCTCTGTCCCTAAAAAAAAGATCATTACAAAGGCCCTTGTAGCACTTCTGACTAGTGGAAGGTCAGATGCAGATTGGGTGTTTGTTTAGGGTAGCATGACAGGGGCATAGCTACTAGCTAGTCCAGCTCTATTCATGCGGATTCATAATTGTGCAAGGGTCACCCTTCCCGAAAATTTTGAAAACAGTGGCATAATCTAATCAATTTTCAAGGGCTATTTAATATAGATATGACAAGGATTCAGCCACTAACTCGCATATAGGCAGCTACACTTGTCCTTTTGGGACGGGCTGTTTCTAATGTTGATATAACTTGTAGCCCAACCCATTTGATATTTATTTTATTTATTTGATTGTACATTTACATGTGTGTGATGTATATAAAATAGAGCAATATGTTTAAACGAAACACGCGTGCTTAGGGTATTTACATGATGATTTCCAACTTTCTGGTTCTTTCAAATACTGGTGTTCAAAAAGAGGTTGCGAGTAACCTCACTTAAATCAAATCTGGATCCGCCCCTGATTCTTTTGAAATTCAATGTTCTGGACAATATTCCCGGGCGCCATTTAGATCAGTGTAGATTTCACAATCATCCAGCACACCGCCACAATATTACCGCCGCCGGTCTGGGTTCCGTGTCGTCTCTCACAGTCACATATCAAATAAACTGAAATGCCATGTAAACTGATATTCTTACAGAACAACAGAAACTGAAACTAACTTTTCTTGTTATTCCTCTAATGAAATATTAATCACAACTGTACTCCATTTTTGTCCGCATTTCCCGTGCAGCACAACGACACTGTACACCCGCGCTCACACAAATAATGATAACAAGGGAGAGTAATCGTACTGACTTAAAAATTCTTTTGACGGAGTTTGTTCCCATTTTAGAATTAAGGGAGAGTAATCGTACTGACTTAAGAAATATTTTTGACGGAGTTTGTTCCCATCTTGAAACACTTATTTTAAATAAAGTTTTATTATAAATTGCAAAAATCTTTGCTAAAAGATTATTTTTTTGTGTGTTTTCAGGCTTGAATAAACTGTTATTAATTACTGAATGAAGCTATTTGATTTGTGAAAACTGAGCACAAGATCATAAAACTGAGATTGGAGACCAGTCTTAAATCTCATGCATCTGATTAGCTGAAATGGCGACCAGTCGCCATTTTAGCCAATCAGATGCTTAAGATTGAAGACTGTTCTTCAGATTAAGATTATATTCTTGGATAAATGATGTTATAACTGGGTTTGGAATCAGGTGGTGTTTTCTACTTATTGCCAGCACCTTTTTGCGCTTTTCGGGTAGCCTGGATTCTGGCTTGCATCGCTTGGGGACACAGTACACTTGCATCATGTTAAGCTCGTTCTTCCTGCGACGGATTTTCGAGTGCAATTAGAAATTTATGAAAAGTTTGTTATATCAAGACAAATTTAATATTAACATTCAAACAGTTGATGTTAAAAAAATTACAAACGCAAAAATCGAAAAAAGGACGGAGTACACTTGTAGCGATTTTTAGGATCAAATATGATTTCTGTTAGTATCACATATTACTTTTGGATTCACGATTACTTATTTATTTGCCAACATCTCACTGGTTTTGGTGCGACAGATAAGTCGGTGTCACGAAAAGTAATTGCAAGTAACAACATTCACTATTACTTATTAATTTATCAACATCACAATTATTTTGAGGCGAAAGATAGGTCAGTATCACGACTCGTAATTTGAAGTTGTAAGTAACGCGCTATAGACACTACTATGGCTTCAGATACAATATATTCAGTCATGATTTTACGGACAAATCGTTATTATATTGTTACAAACAGATGAATATTGATAATAACAGGAGACAATTGTTGAAAAAAAAAGAATTTTGTTAGAAAAGTAATAAAATGTGGTACCTGCTATGTTGAAATTGTAGAAAAAATGATAATTTAATTTTCACAGCTCATCATTAAGACAACTGTACTACCTGGGGTATGAATTACCTTAAGCAGGCTTGATAAGATGTATTGATTAATCAAAACATAAGGAATTTTAATGAAGAGCATCGCAAATATTCGACGTTCATACTTGGCCTAATTATTCTCTTATCAGGCCTTTACCATGGTGCAAGTAGATTCATAAAGATATCAACTTGAAAATCAATTGAACGATCTTTTGTTATCTTACCGAACGTATCGACCTCAATTTCAAACAGCCTTCTCTAATCTACCACTTCGCCGCCATTTATCATTACTTCGACAGAAAAAAAATATATTTAAACATTAGAGCCGTGCAAGTTCACTGCTAAACTGCAAAAAACTATCATAGAAGCAACAGATTCTAATGAATAATTGGATTAATGTAATATGACATTAGGTAAGGAGTTTAGTTTACCCATAGTCTTGTAAAAATTTTATCAATGATATGACAAGAGACCATCAATGGTATTGTCAAATGATAGTGCCTCTAGCTGGGAGCGAACCCGCACCGTCACGGCGACAGCGCATAGCCAACTGAGCTAACCGGGACAACACCCAAAAAGGTTGATCGGATAGCCCTGATATACGTAACAATCACTGCATGACATCGGTAACGGGTTATTTTACTGATAACAGTACTGACTATATGTACGGGGAGACGTTTTACGGCCGCCACACTGCACAAATAGCGCTACTGTGAATATTCAAATGATAGTGCCTCTAGCTGGGAGCGAACCCGCACCGTCACGGCGACAGCGCCTAGCCCTGCAATTCTTGCGACGCAACCAACTGAGCTAACCGGGACAACCCCAAAAAAGGTTGATCGGATAGCCCTGATATACGTAACAATCACTGCATGACATCGGTAACGAGTAATTTTACTGATAACAGTACTGACTATATGTACTGGGAGACGTTTTACGGCCGCCACACTGCAAAATAGCGCTACTATGAATATTCAAACATTTTACTAATGCCTATCCCAATGATGTGCCGATTTCCTGCATGTTGGCACTTGGCAGTGAAGAATTAGATTAGGTTTCCTTCAAATGTTTAGTAAAGTTCAGGTTTAATGCTATCTGGTTATTCCTTTTGACTAACGGGGTTTAAAGTAAATTTCTGTTGGTATATATACAAAACGTTACATACATTGTTTTTCATTTACAGACACTTCAGGCTAAATAATGGCAACACGAACCGTTTGGGATGTTAGCACACAGGAGTTTTCTGAAAACTTGTCACAAGTTTTAGAAGATATAGGAATTAATGTGGACATAATGCAAATGAGGAGAGAAACATTTCTGCTTCTAGAAGACTTGTATAAAGTCAGTACTGGTGTCTCTGTTACCCGATTCTTTGGAAGTCAAACAGAGGCCTCAACAACCATAGATCTGGAATCTGATTTTGACCTGCTTTATTACAAAACATTTATTAACATTGTACAATCTGCCAATGAAGTGGACTGTCGAAAGGAGAACTTCCTGGTAGTGAAAGATAGTACAACAGCTCCCGGTTACTGCCGGCTTCATTTTATCATTGGTTTTCGTACAAATATACCGTTAGTACTGATGTGTTTCGCTTATGACAACGGAAATCTGTGTTTTCCTAATGAATGCATATTTACAGACTACAAAACCGTATCACCTAAGATTCGAATAAAAAAATTACGACGTGGCCCTTCGAATATTTTATCATTTTACCAACAAATCGATGACATTGCTGCTTTGCATTTCGTCTCATGGCCAAACGAGAGTAAAGCTTGGCTATCAAATGCAGCTGAAAAGAAATGGCCATCGGAAGATATGATGAAAACGATAAAAGACCAGACATGTTTGTTGGTACCAGTCGGGCACAGACAAAGTGACCGCAGACAGTACGAATGGAGAATTTCCTATGCAGAGACAGAAAGATATTTGATGTTTAGTTTGAATATTATACAGCTTCAGGGCTACGTTATGCTAAAATTGATTAAGAAACGATATTTAAGTAAGAAGGTCACAAGCTATCACCTTAAGATGATATTATTTTACACTATTTCACAGCTGACTGATGAAAAATGGTCAAGGAAGTCGCTATATGCTTTCGTTATACGATGTTTGAAAACGCTTTCTTGGTGTCTACATTCAGGGAACTGTCCAAATTTTATCAACCCGGATGTCAATTTATTTATAGGAAAATTCTCGCTGAAGCTCAGGAAAGAATTGCATCAACGGGTAGTTACTTTGATTGAAAATGGATACAGATATATATTTAGAATTGAATTAGATGACGTTGGAGACAGACTTAGGTCCAAATGTGCGAAGCAACTAGAATATAACGGTTTACTGTCGAAAGACGAAATTTCTTTACATATCAAACATACATTGCAATATGCTTTGAAGAGTTACAAAGGATGCATTGTGCATCGCGCTTTTAACTCAGATGATTCTTATGATATATTGAGAATTATTAATTTTTTAAAGCATGGAACTCTACAAGAAAATGCTGCTGCTATGATTTTACTGCCAGGTGTATTAGGACATCTTGCCGCTATTGAAATATCAGAATGTATTTCGTGCGGAAACTCCGTAAATGACAGTTTGATTTCGTTCTTAAAGTTTGGACGCATTTTTGATGAAGTTTCTATTTCATTAAAGCTGGCAACTATTTATTACAAAATTGGAAGGATATATGACGCAATCGAAATTTTGAACGATTTAGAGAGTGGTAAACATATGAAAAGGTCTAAACTACATACCTCATGCTGGAAAACACTGCCAATATGGTCTGGAGGTTATTTAACATTTGATGTGAAATTTTCACACTGTGTACGGTTTCTTCGACAAGAGTTGCCGATATGCCCGAATTACCTGGTATTTGAAATGTTCCGTTCAACTAAGTATGACAAAATGTATAGATTGTATGAGATAGATAACTATATGGATACAGCTGAGATAGACCCGTTGCCGTACTTTTTCTGGTTAAAGTTCCTACTTTTTTCAGCAGTTAATTATAGAGCTCATGCTAGGGACGCATTGCTAGATCTGGTCGAAACCCTTCAAAACTGGATTTGCCTAAGTCATCCCGAAACTGTATTTAATCTCATCGGTCAATATTTTGCAAGTCGCGGACTTGTAAAGAACGCGTTTAAATGTTACAAGTGGTCCTTGAAGATTGAACCAATAAATAACGCTGCTAAATGGCTTCTTGCAATATTGTTGTATGATCGTTTTCGCCAATCTTGTTTTGAAACATGAACATGAGTCGTTTTTATACTGTTAATGGTGCTTTCGGTGATACAAATCATGCTTCGATATCTGAATCTGATAAGTTAATATCAAAACTGTCGTACTATAATCTACTTGTTGAGTTATGTTTCTCATAGTTTTTATCTTTTATCGCACTTATATGTCGTCAGAATTTATATTGGTATTATATTTATATGTAAATAGATTGTTTAATGTTTTGCAGTGTTTTCTTCTAGACTGTATAGTGTATACATGTATAAGGAGTAAACGATTAATTGTGCGTGGGAATGAGTGGAGGTTTATCTTTTAATGAACAGTATCATCTAAAAATATTTCTAAGTTGTTGAAGTTGTCCTTTGTGCTCACTGTTGAATGTGTTATTTACACCTGCAGCTGTGCCATATATAAAGTATTTCAATTCTTCATACTCAGGTGTATTATTTGACATTCTACTCCATTCATTACCCTTGTATACAACTTGGATACTGTTCTTGGACTCCTTTCTAGCCAGACATCATTCTGGTATAAAAGTGGATACTTTTAAAATATTTTTATATTGTTATTTTTAGAAGAACAACATGTGAAAGCTGTTAAAAATATCGATACATGTATTTTTTCACTTTGTGAAATTTATAATTAAAATGTTTGTGCAGCAATTTGATTGAATAGAATAGAACGTTGCCTAGTTTCAAACAAAATAAGTCTAGAGATAGTTAGATAATATTTATTTGATTCAGGGTTGTAAATGAATTAAACAAATGTGATTTAATGTTACTAGTTAACATCCAACAATTAGGTTCAGCCTCCTACCCAGTTAAGGGTTGAATAGGTATTTGATATTTTTCATTTGGGTATGGAAAACAGCTGGGTTGTTAAATGTGTGTGATGCCCGAAGTGCTGAATTCAATACAGAATGTTTACACTCCAACTTCGTCCTCTATGATGAAGTCTCATTCATCTAACGAATCATAATTTCTGATGGTAAACAGTATGACCTACTACTGTCAAGGTGGCCATAACACGTGGTTTATGATGTCATTTTTCGGTATTACGGCTAGAAAAACCCATCGATTAAAATCTTCGAAGCCTTGTAAGTATTTTATAAGTTCACCATATTCGACGAAATTTTGCGCATTCTAAGCGGAAAGTTGAACATCAACCAACGGTTGTTAATTAATTTGTCGCACTGTGTCTCCTTTAGTGATTCGGGGCAAATACTGATAATGTTTTTTTATTATTCAATTTCAGTATTTGCCCCGTAAAATTGGTGTCCAGGTGGGCTCCCCCCTCGAAAAAACTTTATTTAAAATAGTTTTTATATATTTCTACTCGCAATCCAACGAACTTTGTGTTGTTGTCAGAGGGTGTGGTACACATTCAGGTAATCATCCACCAAACTTCCTCCCCCTCAATATTTCTTTTTTTTTATAGTGGGGATGGGGAAAGACTTAGATCAAACTCCTCACTAAATGCCCAGTTCAAATGATGCCCCATTTAAAATGTGGTTTTATATGTCTGCTTTATTATTATTTCTTTATTTCTGACTACTTGAATAGTCAAGAATGAAATCATTACCAACTGGCTCTTGTATGGCTGTTTTGCTGTTTATGGTGCATTCACCAAGACGAGGTCCCTAAGACCCATACTGACTGCATAAAAACAATGGTAGTCTTTTTCCTTTTTTTTTGATGAAAAAGGTTCCTATTTTTTCCTGCTTTTTGAAAGAAGTTCACTTGACAGCCTGTAATTTAACTTCATGATTTTCATTAACTGCATACTTCAGACCGTTTATTATGAAATGTTTCAGTGTAATGGACTTGTTAATTGTCGGGATATTTACAGGCCTGATGCCCTTAAAGTTGATCATTTGTAAAATAGTTGATGATGCCCTTGCTTGTGCGTAAGATGACACGATCATGTTGTTTGTGAGCCACATGTTTTCTGAATAAATGTAACAGTAATATATTTTCAACCTAAACCAAAACAATTCATTTAGTTTCAAGGTTTATAATAAATAAAATAATAAAACTTAATAAAACTCATAATTGACAGGTATACAAATCTCTTGACGGAACCTTGTCCTTGATGGATCTACTTTTCACCCGTTTTCCTGATGGATCTTTTTACGAAAATCGTCGGGCAATTTATGTGTGTAAATATTAGGATTGAATCAATATTTGATAGCATGCATCAAGTAAACTTCAAAGTTTGAGCTTCCCATTCACAGTTAAGGGTGGGGTACTTGAATGTCTTAGATGAGGCTAATAATAATTTACTTGCTAAAATGCCTATAAATGACTAAACTGAAACGAATTTGATCAAACATCTGCACATTTTAGGAACTATGGAACGCCTAAACTGTTTTATGTTAAGAAAAACTATTATGCTCGGTCAACTTTCATTCTGTTGAGTCCAAGAAACGATATGCTGTGTGATAATTCTAATGTGACCTGTAAGTGAAATATAATGCTATGTTATGTTAATATTTGTTAAAGTCTAAAGAACGTGTTATTGATTGCTGTGTTTAGTTAAAGCACTGTAATACTGAGTAATTCTTTCGTTATGTTCAGTTGCAATGACATGCAGTTGGGTAGTAGATTTATTATGTTCAATTATGATAATGTTCGGTCTAGTGAGTAATTCTTTATGTTCAGTCATTAAAATATACTGTTGAGTAGTTTCAACATTATGTTTGGTCTAAGCAGTGATTTACGGAGTGATTCTTTCATTATGTTCAGTTGCAATGACATGTTGTTCGGTGGTAGAAATAACATGTTCATTTATGCAAAATATCTGTCAAGTGAGTAATTCATTTTGTTCAATCATGGAAATATACTGTTGAGTATTTCTAAAATTATGTTTGGTCAAAGCAGTTTATCACTGAGTGATTCTTTCATTATGTTCAGTTGCAATGACATACTGTTGGGTAGTAGAAGTATCATGTTCAGTTACGATAATCTCCTGTATATTGAGTAATTCATTATGCATGTTATGATCAATCATGGAAATATACTGTTGAACAGTATTATCATTATGTTTAGTCGAACATAAAATTTATGACTCAAGACCTAACAACATTACAACCGAAAAAATGAAAGAAACACTCAGTAATACACTGCTTTGACTTAACATTTTTGTAAGTGAACAATAAAAAATACTCACTGGACAGAATATTTTCATAACTGAACCTAATAATTGTTCCACTTAACACCATATCATTGTAACTGGACATTATTAAAGAACTAATCAGTAATATACTGCTTCGACTAAACATAATATTGAAACTAATCAACAGTTTATTTTCACTATTGAACATAATGCGTACTCACTAGACAGAGCATTATCATAATTGAACATAATAATTTGAAGAATCATTCAGTAATTCACTGCTTCGACTAAGCGTTACGTTGAAACTACTCAATGGAATATTTTCATGATTGAACATAATGCATTACTCACTAGACAGAATATTATCGTAACTGAACATCATATTTCTACCACCCAACAACATGTTTCTACTAAACACCACTGCTTCGACTAAACACACTGATGGTACTGTTCAATAGTATATTTTCACGGTTGAACATAATGAGAACAGCACCAGACAGAATATGAACTCAACTAAACATAATAATTGTGTCACCCAACAGCATGTCACTTAAACTGAAGATAATGAAAGAATCACTAAGCAATGCTGTAACACTGCTTCTACTAAGCATAATTATTGTTCTATTAAACAGTATATTTTATGTTTGAACATTTTTATAACGCACATGAAAGAATATTATCGTAACTGAACAGTGGCAGTTGACTGAGCATAATAGTTTTTTTTCTAACAAAAGACAGTTTATGGTTGCGCGTGAAGTAGTGTACTGCGTTAGAAACTCTATAGGTCAGAGACCACTAAATAGTTTCCCATAGACTTACATTATAAGATTTGGTCCTCCTGTGATTTTATTTACACGACTTGTTCCAAAACTACCCGAGATTTGCATAGTGGCACTCTTGAAAAATGCAAAAATGACCAAGAATTGGTGCCTTCACCGACTCATTCTCTCAGCATTTTAAACCGAAAGTAACCACCCCCAGAATGTAAACAAATCTCTAACCCAAAATAAGGAAAGTACCAACTTCTTTAAAGTGACACAAATCACCTTTCAAACAGTGTTTTAAATAATCATTTTTATTTTTAAGTATATAATTAAAGTCATCTTACATTTTTGAAAACAAAAAATTATTTCTATTCTCTATAGTTTTGGCCAATGAATCTTTGAAAATAAATTAAGCCCGAATCGTCCCTAGACAAAATTGTCCAATCCGCACCAGGCTTTTATATTTAGTGTACTCTGACCTATAGCAACTATGTCTTCAGATACAATATATTCAGTCATGATAGCACTATGTAAGAATATTACATAACATTTAATTTGTTTACTTGTTTTCTACCCTCTGTATATATAATAAGTGTTGATATTTGAAGATACTCTATATTTTTGTCCTGATGAGTGTCCAGGCACCTTTAAAACCATATCTTAACCAACTCTACACATTACGATATGTTGAGGGAATTACATTTTTGAACAACATGATGAAGACAAAAAATATAAAAAAATAAAATACTATTAAATATAAGTATATTTTAATTTGTATGACTTTTTAATGGAAACATTGCTTTATTGGAAAATAATTCCAATATAAACCTATGAATCGACGAAATAAAACAAATGGTATATCAACACATTATTATAATGATTTTACTTCAACAAAAATAGATATAATAATCATGGAAATTGCATGGTTCATTTGTCTGTACAAAATGTGTTTCAAACGTTAAATCTTATCCGATTACCTGAATCTGATCTCGATTTATAAACAGTAAAAAATTTATATAAATCCGTCAGAACTTATTTTTTAGGGCGAGAATATTGCTACAAAAATACAGAAACCATCATTAAAGCAAATGTGTGTGAACTAATGAGACATTTTATGAGTAAGTAATGCGGATCCAGAGGGGTTGCTCGAACACACATTTTGGATAGCAATATTTTATTTTTATAGGGGGTTGGGTTGGAAAGTTGGAAATCACGTAAATTTCCTTCAGCTTCCGAAAGCAAACCCCCTATTCCAGAAATCTTACATCCAATCCTGTTTTAACAAAAAAGTATTTATGGCAATATGAAAGAAATTCAAATAAATTTCTAATCCTTTTCTTTTAACATTAATATAGATGTTAATTTGGTCGAACTTAAACATATTTTAAACCTTAATACCGCAAAAGTACGATAATTAAATGCATTTTTCGGCGTAGCTGTCTAAGCTCACTTTTGACCTAATTTATTAACCAATGAAGTGTTGTAAATAATACTTGTATTATATTATTATGCAGCGGGAAAATTAAATAAACTATTTCGATTGTTCGATTGGTAGCTATTTCCACTAGAGAGGCATCTAGCAGGGTGAAGAGGTATCTAGTGGGATTTTTAAACAATTAGTTTACACTGTTTGAAACGATTATTGCTGTGACGGATAGATCTTTACTATTCTCTTGTGATGAAAGATGTTGAAATGAGGCACACTACAGAACTCGTCATTGGCTAGGATTATTTGTCAACAACAATACAGTCACTCTTTTATATCAACCTATACAAAATGAAAGTGAAAGTAAGTGGAAATGGTTTAAAGAAAACGATGTTACACCTTCACTGTAAAGCTTAAAATTTAAGTAATAAAATCTGCGAGCTTGAGTTATTGTAATATTTGTGAGTTTTTAGTTAATGGAAAATTATCCCAGCTCTTTCAGTAGTTAAAATGTTTACCCGCCTCTTAAATCGGGCAGCTGTATATAATATGCTACGCGATATAAACAATGAGTTCGCAATTTCAGTCTTGAAGTCTTCACTAAATATATTTTATTCTTTCAGCAATTGATAAATCATCTGATACATTATGTTTTAAGAATTATTCTGAATAAACTCAACGAAGGCCTTTTACAATACGTCTCTCATTCTTTATCGCGACTGAGGATTTTACAATGTGCTTACTTGTCTTAAATCTGGCAACTACGTGTAATATGTTACGCGAAAAAACTTCGAGTCGGCTATTAAAGCAATTGCACTCAAGTCAGATCTAAGAACATGTAAGCGTAACGGTTTTCAGTAGATGATTCTTATCATATTGCAATTAAAGCATACAGATTTCACAGAGAAGAAAGTTGTGGTATATTCTAGAATTGTTTCATATTACTAGGAAATTCTCTTCAAGTTTTGAAGAAAACACTTATAACTAGTGTTGGGATATCGGTTGCAAACCACAATTGATCATCAGTTGGAATCGGTTGCCACTTCCGATGTGATTTCACCGATTATTAATCAGTTTATAAATCATATCTGTGTTACATTAACAAATGGTTTCTAATAAGTAGCTTATATAATATCCCTTATTATTGTGTGTTTGCTGCTACTTTCTACATAAACTTTGATAAAGGTTGGTGTTTCTATTACAAAAAATAAAACTTTTTTCGCGCGTTTTTATTAAATATGCACTGATTAGAATGAATGAACAATGCTTAACAAAGAATACACACCCCCAAAAAACGTTGTTGATAGCACTTAATGCCCAAAACGCCCTACCAATTAATTTCAATAATGACTAGTACAAATATTGACCAAGATATGTTTAATTGTGCAGTAGTTTACAGCCAGTGGTATACATCGGTTGAAATCGATTATCGGCATCGGGAGGTCCTTACTGATGATTAATCGATGTATTTCGATCACCGGCACATCACTACTTATAACTCCTTATTATTGTTTATTGCTCACAATACGTCTTAAGATTATTACTGAATTTCTTATTATCTTGGTATTTAATACATCTTTTACTTACTTGTTTTTATGTTTAAGGTATTAAATGTTTAATAAAGTAAAGACCTTTAAAATCCGTTTTTCATAATTATTAGATTCACATTTATAAACAAAATTAAAATCTATTTATCTGTTCTTTAATTTGTGTGGGAAGTAATTTTACATTCAAATCTAAGTAATTTTAATAAAAAGTCTTTATGAAGTATTAATACCAGCTACAAACTACATCAATTCAAATACAATCTACGCCGTTGATCTTTTTTAAAGATATTTCTTGTTAATGTTGCATAAGCATTTGTCATATTACAGATTTATCACACCTTTTCATTAAAAATTTGTTTTTATCAATAAAATGCATCTTTCTTAAGCAGGCTTGATAAGATGTGTTGATTAATCCACACTTAAGGCTTTTTAATGAATAGCATGGCAAATATTCGACGTTCATACCTGGCCTAATTATGCTCTTTATCAGGCCTTTACCATAGTGCAGGTAGATTCAGAAAGATATTAACTTGAAAATCAATTTAACGATCTTTTTATCTTACCGAACGTAGCGAGATCCATTTCAAACGGTCTTCTCTAATCTGCCAAAACCGCCATTGTGTCATGCCTTCTACAGAAAAAATAAATTAAACTAACAGAGCCGTGCAAGTGCAAGTAAACTGCAAAACACTATCATAGAAGCAACAGATTCTGATGAATACTTGGATTAATGTGATATGACATAAGGTAAGGAGTTTAGTTTACCGATGGTCTTGTAAAAAATTTATCAATGATATTGATATAAAGCGAAGTTTTGTTTTCGGGTGGATGTAATGTGTTTAGGGGTAGAGCAAGTAAATAAATCCACTCCGTTGTAAGGCTCGCAATAATATTTAATGTGAAGTAACAAAATCACAAAGTTCACCAAGAAAAGGTGAATCCAAGTTATTAAATAATCACAAAGTAAGAAACACTAAGTCACGAAGTTATCACAGTAGGCAGTTAATTTAGCTTACAAAAAATATAGTCACTAAGATAAAATGTCATTAAGTTGTCTGTTGTATGTGAATGTTGTATATGTCAATGAAAGAAGATGCATATTTATTTACCTGATGAGGCATCAGATAGTAGATAGTAGAACATGATTATGTCAAAGTGTCAGAATCTGAATTGAAATTATTTCTGCTTTCAGCAACAGATCTTTTAAATTGATATAATAGACACGCTTTTTGATAAAGTTTCGCAAATTCAAGAAATAAAAATTTAAAATTAAATTCTTAAATTATACTACATAAAAACATGCCAAAATATGCCAAGGGACCATCATTAGTATTGTCAAAGGTTTTCCTAAGGTCTATCCCAATGATGTGCCGATTTCCTGCATGCTGTCGCTTGGCAGTGAACAATTAGAGGAGCTCTCCTTAAAATGTTTAGCAACGTTCAGGTTTATTGCTATATGGTTATTCCTTTTGAATAAACGGGTATTATGTAAATTTCTGTTGTTGTATATACAAAACGTTACATACATTTTTTTCATTTACAGATACTTCAGGCTAAACAATGGCAAAACAAACCGTTTGCGGTGTTAGCACACGGGAATTTTCTGAAAACTTGTCACAAGTTTTAGAAGATATAGGAATCAATGTGGACATAGTGCGAATGAGGAGAGAAACATTTCTCCTTCTAGAAGACTTGTATAAAGTTAGTACTGGTGTCTCTGTAACCCGGTTCTATGGAAGTCAAACAGAGGCCACAACAACCATAGATCTGGAATCTGATATTGACCTGCTTCATTACAAAACATCATTTAACATTGTACAATCTGCAGATGAAGTAAAATGTCGGAGGGATAACTTTCTGGTAGTGAAAGATAGTGCAACAGCTCCCGGTTACTGCCGGCTTCATTTTTTCACTGGTATATATATACCGTTAGTACTATTCTATACCATTCCGCCTATGATGTATTACGCTTATGATAACGGAAGTCTGTGTTTTCTTAATGAAATCATATTTACAGATTACAGAACTTTATCACCAAAGATTCGAATAAAAAAAATACGACGCGGTCCTTCAAATATTCTTTCGTTTTACAAACAAATCGATGAAATTGCTGCTTTGCCATTCGTCTCATGGCCAAACGAGAGCAAAGCATGGTTATCAAGTGCAGCTGAAAAGAAGTGGCCATCAGCAGATATGATGAAGGTGATAAAAGACCAGACATGTTTGTTGGTACCAGTCGGGCACAGACAAAGTGACCGAAGACAGTACGAATGGAGGGTGTCATATGCAGAAACAGAAAGATATTTGATGTTTAGTTTGAATATTATACAGTTGCAGTGTTATGTTATGCTAAAGATGATTAAGAAACGATATTTGAGTAAGAAGGTCACAAGCTATCACCTTAAGATGATATTATTCTTGACTATTTCACAGCTTACTGAAAAAAACTGGTCAAGAAAGTCGCTTTTCGCGTTCGTTATAAGATGTTTGAAAACACTTTCTTGGTGTTTATATTCAGGGAACTGTCCACATTTCATTAACTCGGACGTCAATTTATTTAAAGGAAAGTTCTCCCCGAAGCACAGGAAAGAATTGCATCAACGAGTTGTAATTTTAATTGAAAATGGATTCAAATATATATTTAGAATTGAAATAGATGAAGTTGGAGACAGACTTAGTTCAAAATGTGCACAACAACAAGAATATACAGGTTTGCTGTCGAAACAAGACATTTATTTACATATCAAACATACATTGCAATATTCTCTGAAAAAATACCAAGCATTCTTTGTGCATTACGTTTTTAATTCAGATGTATATTCTAGAATATCGAGAATTTTTTATTTTTTAAAGCACGAAACTCTACAAGAAAAGGCTGCTGCTATGATTTTACTGCCAGGTGTACTAGAAAATCTTGCCGCTATTGAAATATCAGAATGTATTTCGTGCGGACACTCCCTAAATGACAGTTTGATTTGGATCATAAAGTTTGGACGCATTTTTGATGAAGTTTCTGTTTCATTAAAGCTTGCAACTATTTATTACAAAATGGGAAGGATATATGACGCAATCGAAATTTTGAACGATTTAGAGAGTGGTGGACATATGAAAATGTCAAAACTACATAACACGTGCTGGAATAGACTGCCAATATGGTTTGGAGGTTATTTAACATTTGATGTGAAATTTTCACACTGTGTACGGTTTCTTCGGCAAGAGTTATCCATATGTCCGACTGGCCTGATATTTGAAATGTACCGTTCAACTAAGTACGACAAAAATTATAGATTGTACGAGCTAGATAACTATATGGATACAGCTGAGATTGACCCGTTGCCGTACTTTTTCTGGTTAAAGTTCTTACTTTTTTCAGCAGTTAAACATAGAGCTCATGCTAGGGATGCAATGCTAGAACTTGTAAAAACCCTTCAAAACTGGGTTTGCCTAAGTCATCCCGAAACTGTATTTAATCTCATTGGTCAATATTTTGCAAGTCGCAGAATTGTAAAAAACGCGTTAAAATGTTACAAGTGGTCCTTAAAGGTTGCACCAATAAATAACGCTGCTAAATGGCTTCTTGCAATACTGTTGTATAAATGTTTTCGCCAATCTTCTTTTGAGACGTGAAAATAAGTCGTTTATACTATTAATGGTGCTTTCGGAGACAACATTCACGAGTTGATATCTGAATCAGATGAATTAATATTAAAACTGTCGTACTATAATCTAACAGAATTCCAAAAGGTCAAGCATAGTTTTGAACTTTTGATCATACGGGCATAGCCTTAAAATAGTTTAAAAGCAATGACGATCACACTGCACAGACTGGTTTGTAAGCGGGCTAGTTTTGCTGGTTCAAACAAACGTCCTCGAAGCCTAGAAAGCCAATGACCCATCATATTTATTTAAGGTCTTTTGACAAGTCGTTAAGTGGTTAAGGTTATGTAACATTTTTGTATACAGCTTTATAGACCGTGAGTTGAGTCGTAAATAGTCCGAAGATTTTGTTTCACAACGTTTCTATTTTATTTTCGCACTGATGTCTTCAGACATTATATGGTTATGATTTTCTTTATAAATAGTTTGGATGTTTAGTTGACATGTTTGATTTTTAATCGGGGAAGCAGGATACAGGGAAGTCTGGTGACAGCTCCAGATTTATATACATGCATTGAACTTTTAAATAGTGTTTACAGAGCAGCATTCAAACTTCTGATTAATAAACAATGTTATGGTAACATTTTTGATATAAAATAAAATATTACCGATCTGTTTTTAATATAAGCTACAGGAATAAAAAAAAAGATGTTTTTGTTGAAAATTAACATTGTTGGGATCTTAATTAATGTTCCAATATTTTTGTGTTTGTGTTATTCATAGTGTAATAAAATTCTGTCGAGATAATGACAATATACAGTCAAAGTTGATAAAGAAGACAAATTAATCAAAAGTATCTTGCATAAGTGTAAGGTACGGATTGAAACAGTTGTTTAGCCGAGTTCCGCTTTCAACGGTTCGCACGTAATGACATATTTGTCTATCTTAACCAGGAATGAAGATAACACATATATAACAACAACAGAAAGGTCATAGTTTAACGCAGAGAAAACAGAAGCAGCAGCAGCAGCAGCAACAACAACAAAAACAAATAAACAGTTTATTTGATCTAGCAATATATTGTAACTTGTCTTTAAAGCCCCAGCCCTAAACTTAAGTATATACTATTGAAAAATCATATTTTTCCATATAGACTCCGATATATAAACTCTCTAACAGAACGCAAAAGGTCCGATCGAATTCTTTCTTATAGACGCGATTTTCAATGATATTGTTAAATTATCGTTAACTAACGTTTAAGAAGCTAACAATGATGCAGCTTTTTTATAATGGAGCTATATTTAGCACCGACGAAGAGACCACTTCATGCGCGATCTTGATTTCTGTGACGTTTTGGAAATCCTCATTTCGCTTTTAGTCGCGCGGACCAAATTGATTTAAGTAAATTAAATTTTATAAGCCAGAACTAATGCTGCAAATTTGTGCCTATAGTTCCAAATACATGTTATATTTCATACAAGAGCGGGTTAAATTGGAGTAATGCCGCTTTAAATATCTTATGTTCAAGTGATTCTTTAATTCGAAATTTATTTATTTAAATTACTGTAGCGATAAGATTTGGTTTTGAATATAATGGCAACCATTTTTATAGATTGCTTGTTCGTACTTGGCCATATCGTTCTCTTATCTGGTTATTACCATGTACGATTAAGAAAGATACCAACTTGAACATCAGTTTACTGAAATCGTTATCTACCGAACTTTGCTACATCATTTACAACACTGATTACAAAAACGGTCATCTCAGATCTACCCAAAACGTCGCGAGTGTTCAATACCGTCGATTGCCAGATATATTTTACAAACAATACCGTAACAGAGCAAGTGGAATGCAAACACTACCCAACAAGTTTTGATGAAAACAAGCTTTAATGTGATATCACTTAAGGTAAGAAAAGATAATTTTTTTGTTTTTACAAAATCTTGTTTGAAAGTTACGTCTTTCCCAGAAGCCATGTTTAAATCCCTTTTCTGTACTGTTAGTATATTGGGCCATTTTTGTCTCGTCCAGTTAGACAGAATTGATACCCAATAGTTTCAGATACTTGGAGTAGACTTCTTATTGTCCTACATAACAAGTAAAGCCTGAATTACTCCAAAAAATTGCAGATGCCATGATGTTTCTGACTTTTATAATGGTGTATTTTTAATATTTACAAGAAGGGATTTTTAATTAAGATAGGGTATAAAACGACTCCAAGCAGTGATTGATAAATGTACAAAACAATAACTATTAAACATATTTAATCTTTCAAACAATGTGAAAGACATCGCTTAGTTGTTAAACAAAGTTTCTACTACACAGAACTTAACAACATTTACTTGATAAGTCTCTGTTTTAATTTGACATGGTGTGGTTATCCAAGCGTTTTTATGAAACAAATTTCATTACAAAAATCAGCGGAGTTTGTTTTCCAATGATATTGTAAAAATGTTACCAAATTGAATGATCTGCCAAGTGACCATCAAGGGTCTTGCCAATGGCTATTCCAATAGTGTGCCAATTTCCTGCCCCTGTTCAATGACATTTGGCAGTGAACAATTAGAGAGGCTAACCATCTGTAAATTTAAAAAGAAAGGTTACCAACATGATATTTTACAGCGCTCTGCATGCCTGGTGATTAACCCTTCTACAGTTGATCATTATGCTTACCTCTTTGGTTGCACGACGGTGGCAGGGGTTTAAGAGTTTATGAAGGTTTATGGGGAAATCTTTTCTTAAAAGAACCTAGAAGCTCGATTTGTTTCTTTTATCCCTGTCATCGTGTTCTTGCTGATTTTACTCCAGGAGCTCTGGTCTCGGTAAGATCATTGAGTACCCGATCTTTGACTTTGCAATGCTATTAGATTCTTATGTTTTATATGTTTGTGTGCTTTTGCATGCAACATTGTTGAGCCAATTAGTGGGTTGGAGTTGTTTCACCAAGACAACTTGTATGTGTTTTGCAATATGAGAACCTGTTGGGGCAAGTGTGAGGTTGGTGCACCCTAGAACCTGGTTTAAACCCCCAGTGGCAATTTGATTTGCCACTGACCGTTCCAAGGCGGTAACCCCTCGGGTTCTCATTTTTGTTAATTGTTAGTGGTGTCTCTTTTGAAACTGACCATTTTATTAACCATGCTCTCTCCCTCTCTCTTCTTGACTGTGTAGAGAGGCTGTTTTTTTCTGAATGTGGCGATTCCTGATATGCATATTTCACCTTTTCATTAAAATGTTTAGTAACGCCCAGGTTTATTAACTCATACGTTAATGCTTTGTGACCAATGAGGGATAATGATATTTTCTGTAGTATGTATGTAGTAATAAGTTCAAATGTTACACAGATTGTTTTCCATTTACAAACACAGAAACCAAGCTAAACAATGGCAACACGAATCACAAATGATGAATTTTCTGATAACTTGTCTCAAGTTTTAGAAGATATAGGAATCAATGTGGACATAGTGCGAATGAAGAGAGAAACATTTCTCCTCCTAGAAGACATGTATTATATTAATACTGGTGCATTTGCTGTTATGCGATTTTTTGGAAGCCAATCAGAGGCTTCGACAACCATAAATCTTGATTCTGTTTTTGACATGCTACATTACACCAAATTAGCTAAAGTTGTGAAATCTGCTAGTGAAATGCAAAATTTAAAGTTGAACTATTTGGTAGTTAAAGATGACACAACAGCTTCCGGTCATTGCCGGCTTCATGTTTTCTTTAGGTGTGGTGATAGTATATTTGCACCGTTTGGTCGCCCTTACCAATATATGAACGACAATGGTAATATGTGTATCCTAAATGAATCCTTATTTACCAAATACAAAACGTTATCACCAACAAACATTCCAAATATAAAAATACGACGAGGGCCTTCGAATATAGGATCTTTGTTCCATCAACTGCATGAGGTTGCGGCTTTGGCTTTAATATTATGGCCAAATGAAAGTAAAGCATGGCTATCAAATGTAGCAGAAAAGAAATGGCCGTCAAAAGATATGATGAAGATGATAGAAGATCAGATATGATTTCTGGTACCAGTTGGGCACAAAGTGACCGGAGAAATACTGAATGGAGAATTTCATATGCAGAAACAGAAAGATATTTGATGTTTAGTTTGAATATTATACAGCTTCAGGGCTACACAATGCTAAAATTGATTAAGAAACGATATTTGAGTAAGAAGGTCACAAGCTATCATCTTAAGATGATATTATTCTTCAGTATTTCACAGCTGACGGATGAAAAATGGTCAAAGAAGTCGCTATATGCTGTAACGGCCGAGCACTACTAAAAATCATTTAATTTACCTTGTTCAATATAGATTCTAGTTGGGATGATTAACCATCATCAAGAAATAATTATTCAACCCCCAGTGGCAATTTGTTTTGCCACTGACCGTTCCAAGGCGGTAACCCCTCCGGTTCTCACTTTCGTTATTTGTTTGTGGCGTCCAGTTTGAAACTGATTTTTGTAATACCATGCTCTCTTTTCCTCTCTACTTTTTGGCTGTGTGGGGAGGCTGTGTATGCTGGATGTGGCCATTCCTGATATGCATATTTCATTTTATCACATTTAGAACCATTTGCAAATTCGTCAAACAGATTCACAATTCATCAATCTCTATGTAATTCAATGCATTTTAACATCTTCAACATCCGGGCATTTGGTAGCTTTTAGACCACACCGTAGAATTCATAAAATCATCAAATACTCAATAGTCTGCATTAAAACCCACACCTTGTCTATTTTGTTATAATTAATTATCAAGTCTATGTTTTATGCAATTATTTGTTTCTTTGTTTTGACACGTTGTTTGTATTTTCATTTTATGCGAAAATAACAATTCACTTCTTCAACTGAATTGCATTCTGGTACCTGGCATCAAAAGCCGGGACCCAATCAAGACTATAATAAATAGAGCAACAGAGAAGAAAATTCGCATTCATTTGCCAGCTCTTCACCAGAGCGTTTCTAAAAATAGCCTACTACACTGCCAAGTGTACGGTGACGGTGTCACCATTGGCGGGACCAGTGGCAGACCATTGGCAAGAACCACAGGCAGATCTTTGGCAAGACCAAAGCAGACCTCTGGCACGACCTTTGGCAGACCATTGGCAATGCCTTCGGCTGACATTTGACAGAGTGCACTTGGCATATGGCAAACCAAACGTAACTAACCCTAACTTCATTTCATCAAATTATAAAGCACTGTGCATAACAGTCTCACAAATGAACAAGTATTACCAAGGGCGAACGAATGTCGTGAACAACAAAGGCACCCAAACACTATCACTCCAAAGTGACCCTGTCAATTGCAAATAGCTCCATCGGTTATTAAGACACAGTTCATACACTGTGCACTTTGCTCAACTGTAAGCGCCAAAGTCGCCTTACCAGTTGTCATATAGCTACCGTACCGAATAGGGTGAATCGCCCTCTCGTAAAGTGTCATTAGATACTATCTTATTCAGGACCAAGCATCCACCTTGTCGTATTGCTAAATATACCGACAATTCCTGTTTCACCAGAAACAGAAGCCCGTACATTCTAGTGCGGATGAGGTAGCCTGTGTCACTGCGCACATTTACATAGCCGATGGCTCAGTCACTTGGTCTAAGGACAATCAGCTGGCAATTACGCGTACTGAAGTTCCTTTTGACCCAAGTGATCCACCACAAACATAACGTGCCTAACAGTTGTTCACCATTTATTCACAAAGTTCCAAGCTCAGTGCACCTTTCAACACAAATCGCTTAAGGCCCTCTAGCAAGTTATCTGAGGCGATCCCACATTTTCGAACAACGTGTCATAGTGTACATATTGTATAGTCTTGTACATTTACCAATCATCATTGGAGTTGTTTTGTACTCCGTCCAAATTGAGAATCCCCCTGTAAATATATTCCCATAACCGAGTACACCTGACGCGACACGTTACAATGCTTTAGTTATACGATGTTTGAAAACGCTTTCATGGTGTCTACACTCGGAGAACTGTCCACATTTTATTAACCTTGAAGTAAACTTATTTAAAGGAAAGTTCTCGCTGAAGCACAGTGTAATATTGTTTGTGTAGTGGTCTCGAAGTATTCACAAGTTTCAATATATTAATAAGACAATAAAGTCAAAGAACACAAGCGTGTTTTCTCTATGAAGTTTAATATGAGACTAAAATGGCTTGTGCATGTATCTGACATTTGGTGCGGGATCAGCTACGCATGCGCAATTGTTTTTGTTATGAAGCATATCTTATTTACAAATCCACTGATCATTGGTGTACAGTTTGTTTGGCTTTACAATTCTACCTGATCGTGTCTGAAGAGGGCAATTTTCGTGGTAATTGCTTGGCTTGTTGCTAATAGCTTGGTCAGAATCATGATCGGGATCGGAGGTTGATGGTATCTGTGGGGTGCTATCTACCAAAATGTTGGGTGAGAAATCTGTGATTTCTGGAAAGGTCTCAGTAGTTTTATTAAGCAAATAGGATCGGTCATTGTGAATCCTAATAACTTTGGCGGGTTTCCACGTGTTTCCTACTTGCATTCGAACAAATTCATTGATCTTGAGAGGTGAAAGGGGTTTTGATGATTTGTCATAATAAAATTTTTGCTTAGATTTCTCCGCCTTTTTGGTTGATTGTACATTACCTGGGTTAACTGTCTGGGGTTTGAGGTGCTGTTGTGTAACAGGTAGAATAGATTTGGTTTTTCTGCCCATTAACAACTGTGAGGGAGTGTATCCTGATTTAAGGGGTGTATTTCTATATTCCAAAATAGAAATATAGGGGTCTTTGTTGCTGTCCTTAGCCTTTTGTAATAATCGTTTTGCAGTTTTAACGGTGTTTTCTGCAAGACCATTTGATTGAGGGTTATGGGGGCTTGAAAATACTTGAGTGAAATTCCACTCGTGCGCAAAATATTTCATTTGCTCGGATGTATATTGACCAGCATTGTCAGACATCAGAGTGTCGGGAATGCCGTGTCGTGCAAAGTGTGCCTTTAATTTTCTGATGACTGTACTGCTTCTCATGTCTGGTAGCAAGTCTAATTACTGTAGACATCAACTGTGACCAAGTACTCTTTGTTATCCCAAGAAAATATGTCAGTAGAAACATATTGCCAAGGTCTTTGTGGTATGCTGTGTGGAATCAGCGGTTCTTTTTGATTTGAGTGACGATATTTTTGACAAATTCCACATTTAAGTACAAAGTCTGTAATTTCTTTCGTCATTCCAGGCCAAAATAGTGCGTCTTTTGCTCTCCTGACTGTCTTGTCAATACCTAAGTGACTTTGGTGTACTGACTCTATAATATCATGTCGTGCCGACCTAGGGATGACGATGGTCTGACCTCTAAATATCAGGTTGTCACAACAAGAGAGCTCATCCCTGTGGTTCCAGAATTCAAGGATAGTCCGATGACAGTCTGTTCTGGAGTCTGGCCAACCATATTGTATAGTCTGTTTTAAAGTTTGCATTTGTAGGTCAGTCTTTGTTGCAGATCTTAATGACTGAAGGCGGCGGTCAGTAATCAGTAAGCCTTGCATAACAGTGTGAACATGTAGATCAAGACCTTCAATATTGAACTTGTCAGTCATAGGCTGTCTGGAAAGTAAGTCGCTTATCGGAACTTCTTTCCCGCTCAAATGACGTACGTCAAGGTCGTATGTTTGTAGCTGCAGAATCATTCTTTGCAGACGAGGTGGCGCCGCGGAAAGTGTTTTTTTTTTCATAATAGCTGAAAGCGGTTTATGATCAGAGTGTACTGTCACGGGTCTACCGTAAACATACTGGTGAAAGCGCTTACATCCATACAGTATAGCTAACATTTCGCGCTCAATGTTCGCGTAACCAGATTCTGTCTGCGTCAATGTCTTTGACGTATACGCCACTGGGCGACCATCTTGCATAATGGCTGCGCCAATGGCATGTTTTGAAGCATCACATTCTAATGTAACAGGCTTTTTGTGATCAAAGAAAGCCAGCACAGGGCTCTGAGAAATGAGCTCCTTCATTTTGTTAAACAATGTTAAATGCGTCCGTCTGTGCATGATCCCATACGAATTCGATGTCTTTTTTGAGTAATCGGACTCGTAACTTCAGCAAGGTTTGGTGAGAATTTCTGGAGATAATTAACCATCTCAAGAAGTGTTTCGAGCTCAGTCCTATTCTGTGGGACACCTAGCTTCGTTACTGCTTCTATTTTAGAAGGGTCTGGTGTAAGTCCATTCGAGGTGATTAGGTGACCAAAGAAAGGTACCTCTTGAACTGCAATAATGCATTTGTCGGGATTGAATTTTATGCCTTTGTTTTTCGCTCGTTCTAAAACATTGCGTAAGTTCGCGTCATGTTCTTCTCTAGTCTCACCATAGATAAGTATGTCATCAACTATTGATGTCATGCCAGTCAGTCCTTCGAATATTTCTTCGACTTTGTGCTGAAACAAGTCGGATGACGCAGAAATACCAAATGGTAGTCTGAGCCAACGGTAACGACCAAATACGGTACTGAACGTCGTAAGTAACGATGATTTCTCGTCCAACTTAATACTCCAGTATGCGTGTGCAATGTCTAGTATACTGAAATATTTTGCATTTGTCAGTCGTGATGTAACGTCTTGAAGTGTAGGCATAGGATAGTATGGTCTTCGGATTGCGTCATTTAGCGCTTTGGGATCAAGGCATATTCTAAGTTTGCCAGTTTTGGGCTTCTCTACTACAACCATAGAATTCACCCAATCTGTGGGTTGTGTAACCTTTTTTATTATATCATCTCGCTCCATTTGTTGAAGCTCTGTTTTTAACCTCTCTCTTAGGGCCTCGGGAACACGCCTAGGAGGGTTGATTACGGGCACTGCATTTGGCTTTAAATGCAATTGACTTACACCAGGTATTACCCCGATTCCTTTGAATAGATCCCCATATTCCATCATTACTTGACCTTTATCTAGGACAGGGCTAGATGCAAGTTTGGAACTTTCCACCGAATAGCTCGATCCGACCTAGCTTAATGAAAGCTTGAAGACTCAAGAGAGGAGTAGCGTCACTGTCTACTAGGTAGCACACTGACTCAGTGACCTTGTTTTTGTGTCTCAAAGATAGAGTGATCATGCCCTTTACGGGTAATGCATTTCCGGTGTATGATGTTAACTGATTATCTGGGGGCCTTGATTTAAACATATTTTATTGCCATTTCATATGTAATGCGATAACATACATATTTGCAATTGGTTTGGGCCACAAGTGCAGAACTCACGTTAATGACGGCCCTCACCCTACAATTTGATAAATAACATTTGAAAAGGCACAGAATTATCAAAATAATTGTTTAGCTGTGATAACACATGGGTGGAACTACGCATATCAATTGCGGTGGACAAACATTGTTGGAACCTTTCATAGTAAATGTAGACATTTTATATATGAGCACGCTGCTTAAAATCGTTTAGTGTCTTTAATAAAATGATGGACACATTTAAATATTAATTGATTATCAGCAATTGTTAGTGATCTGTTTCCAAATAGTAAAAGATCAATATTAACATCGAAATTTTGAAGAACTCGTAGCAAAAGAAATCTTTGGACATTATAATTTGAACATATAAGAAAAAAGTGATTTGCATCTTCAATACCGTTGTTGCAGCTGCATGTCGGATTGTCAGTTAAATGATTGTTATATAGGTCACTATTTAAGTTGCTGCAATTATTCCTAATTCTGGCATGTAATACACTTTGCATTCGTTTCCCAGAAACAAAATACTCTGGAATACTACTAGGACTTAAGTACAATTTTTTTAGTTTTAATTTAAAAGTTGAAATAGTTGAACAAGATTTAATGTCAACAGGTAAGGAATTCCACAATTCAGTTGCAGACGGTACAAACGATTTTGCAAATAGGCTGGTTCTCCTTGCAACAGAACTGAAGTGTTCAATGTTTCTCAAATTGTAGTGGCTTACATTTCTTACGAAGTCGGGAAATATATTAGAAAATTCATCAGGGAGCAAGCCCTGGTTAAGTTTGAACATTATACAAAGTTTTTGCATTTTTCGTCTATCATCAAGTGACATCCAACCAATTTCGTGTATAAGATTGTTAATTGAGACAGATCTTGTGAGTCCAGTTACGATTCTAGCGGCTTCGTACTGTATTCTTTCTAGTTTAATTTTTTCAAATTCTGAACACCCGTCCCAAACTGCAGAAGCATATTCTAAAATTGGTCTTAAATATGAAATATATATTTGATTTAATGTTTTTCTGTTCATTTTAAATTTAAGGGCTCGCATTAAACCTAAAACTTTTGAACATGAAGTAATAGTATTGTTTATGTGATCGTGCCATTTGCCATCGTCGCTTAAGGTAACACCTAAGTGTTTATGATGCTGAGTAAAATTTAATTCAACATTGTTAAATATGAGTTTGGGTGGAACTGCTGTTTTTGAATTTGCTATGAATAACACCTCCGTTTTGTCTGGGTTAAATTTAACTAACCATTGTTTTGACCATGCTAATATATAATGTAGATCATGGTTCAAAATTCCTTCTAGGTCTGCGACGTTAGACGTTGTTTGGGCAATTGATGTGTCGTCAGCAAATAAGCGGGCAATACTTAGTAAATTATCGACTATGTCGTTCACGTAAACTAAAAAGAAGAGAGGACCTAGTATAGAGCCTTGAGGAACACCCGCGTTTATAGCTTTGATAGATGATACACTTTGACCTACAATAACCTTTTGAGATCGGTCAGAAAGATAGTTCTCAATCCATCTAAGTAATTGACCGTTTATTCCATTTTGACGCAATTTAAACAACAAGCCTTTGTGCCAAACTCGGTCAAATGCCTTAGATATGTCGCAAAAAATAATGGCGGATACTAATCTATTGTCTAAAGAGTAACAAATTTGGTTATATAACTCAATGAGTTGGTATACAGTCGAGTGATTGGGTCTAAAGCCACTTTGGTTTTTGTAGAGTAGGTTGTTGATGTTCAAAAAGTTGTATAAATGTTTGTACACAACGCGTTCCATAACTTTACCAACGCAACTTAAGAGGGAAATTGGACGGTAGTTAGAAGGAATATTGTTGTCACCTTTTTTAAAAAGTGGAATTACAAGAGCTTTTTTCCATATATAAGGGAATATACCAAGTTGGATTGATCTATTAAACAAAATACATAACGGTTTACAAGTGGATTTACACGTTTCTTTTAACATTTTATTACTAATACCA
Source organism: Corbicula japonica (assembly GCA_038501625.1). NCBI lineage: Eukaryota > Metazoa > Mollusca > Bivalvia > Venerida > Cyrenidae > Corbicula > Corbicula japonica. The sequence goes on from JAZAYU010000032.1 coordinate 3,539,648, forward strand.
TCCTCGCCATTCGCCTTTTTTGTTTGAAGATTTGATAAAGTATCACAAATTTCTAACTCAGATATGTTTAAAGTAAAAAGGGAGGCCAAAGTTTTAGGGGTAAATTCGGGTAGATTTGCGGAAGAGTCGTCAATATTTGAAATTGATACAAAATAGTCGTTTAAAGTATTTGCTTTTTCACTGTCTGTAAATGCGTATTGATCTTGACCATTCGGAAGAATTGTAATTAAAGGTGGAATTATTTCACTATTCTTGTTACTTTTTACGTAATATTTCAATAATTTCCAATATTTTTTAGGATTTGTTTGTTTCGCGTCAGCCAGAGTCTCATCAATTGACGAGAAAAAAATTTCTTTCGCGTGTGATTTGAGGTTATTTACTTTGTTTCTTAGTTTTTTATATTGTAACCAGTCTGACTCAAGTTTTGTAATTTGTGCTTTTTTACGTTGTTTATCTTTTAATTTCATGAACTTACGAATTGTAGAATCAAACCATGGTTTATCATTTGGCCTAATTAATACAGTTTTGTTTGGAATACATTGTGACGCTAATTCTAAAAATCTGTCATGAAACTGTTCACAAGATTCGTTAATATTATCATTGTTCAAAAAATCCCAATTCGTGGTGGTGACAAGTCTATTTAATAACGCAAAGTCAGCTTTGTTATAAAACCAAACACGGCGTTTATAGCATCTGTCAAGACTGTACGAAAAAGGTATCAACACAAAAGTACCCCTGTGATCACTTATTTCAGGCGGCACTGGAGTGACCCCACTATATTGAATATCGATATTATTTGAAACGATAATAGGATCAATTAACGTAGAAGTATTGTCCGTAACTCGTGTGGGTTCTTTAATAATATTTTTTAAACCATTTAATTCTAAAATATCTATTAATTTCCGGTTCCTGTTGTTAAGCTGATCTTCATTTATGTCACCGACTAATATTAATTTCGGACAGTTATCTAGAGATTTTTCAATGCATACATCTAAATTATTCCAAAATTCGACTGGGGAATTCGGCCGTCTATATAATGCACAAATAACTAATTGCTCACTTTTATTGTTAATTTTTATCCAGATAGATTCGGGTAATAAAAAGTCATAGTCGATGATGATGCTTGACGATATTTTGTCCGAAACATAGATAATTATACCCCCTGAGTGGCAAGTCACATCTTTACGATATATATCTTTAAAACCTTCAATATGTAAAGCGTTGTTATCTAATGACTGGTCTAAGTGAGTTTCGGTAAAGCATAAGAGATCAAAATCTGAAAAATTTTCTTGTAAAAAGTTTATCTTATGTCTAATGCTTCTTATATTAAGATGCAAAATTGAAAGGCTATGGTTATTTGATTGAGTCATATTTTGATAAAAGATATACAAATGTTACAAAATAATACAATAAGTGTAAGCGTGCGATATGTAATACACGATGGCCATCGACGGAAAACTCCAACATTTAAATCACCCGTATGGGATAAACACAACACAAACATAATAGTAATAATAATAATAAGTGAAGCTCCGACGATAGCCATTGTAAGCAGAATAGAAAAGTTCCAACAAGTCCACCACAATAAAGTCTAAGTACAACAATAAAGTAACAAAAAGTACTATAAAACAAGTGACATGTACAGTTGCATCCATGTTAATGAAAAAAAAATTTTTTTTTTGCTAGCGGTGCCGATGTTACTGCATATATATATATTGGAATCAAATTAAGGAATAATCTCGAAATACTTCATTGTCTCATTAAAAATAATTCAGATCGTTACAAATTAAAATAGTTACAAAAGTACACATTTAAATAGATTGTATTGACTTTACAAAAGGTATCTGGAGAACTTTTATTTTCAATGTTAAAGTATTGTCAAATAGTCCAAATAGTGACGTTCGACTTACATAAAGTGTAAGTAGGGTACATGTATCCTAATATTGATGAAAACGTTCCTTCCAAATAACCATCTAAAATGCACATGTACGTACGCATTCAAAAGATACAGTATCGCTGAAATGATGCCATTCAAATTGGATATATTGCTGCACCTGTACAAAATAATTCGGATATTTCGGTTTTTATGAAATGTTGCCATTCAAATTACAATATAATGAATGCGCATGTCTAAGCGCATCTAATTGTTAAAGTATAATTGATAGAGTTCCATCCGAGTTGTCGTGTATACCATGTACATGTACAACGTATTTAAATGGTTATTAATAAAAATAGTGACTTTCAAATTACCATGTAAGTAGTGCACATGTGTAAACGTATTGAGATATTTACGTAATACTAAAAAGTGCCATCCAGATAACAGAGTAATGCATTTTTACAAACGATTTCAAACGTTTAATAGGTATTACTAAATTAGTGCCTTCAAATTTACCATGTAAATAATGCTCATGTATAAACACAATGGAATGTTTAAGTATTAGTGAAGTAATACCAATCAGATAATTGTGTTATTAATGCACATTCCCAACGCAATCAGTATTACTGATTTTTTTTGCCATTCAAAATTACCCTGTAAACAATGAGCATGTACAAAGGCATTTAATTATTTAAGTATGTGTAAAGTATTGTCATTCTAATTACATATAATTAATGCACATATACGAGCTCATTCGAATGTTCAAGTATTACAGAAGAAATGCCTTTCAATTTACCGTGTAAGTAATACAAATGCACAAACGCATTCGAATGTCAACTTAAGAGTTAAACTGAAATAAAACGTGCAATTACCGTGTGGTTAATGCAAGTGTACTAGCGCATGTAGATAGTTTATCAATAAGCAGATAGTCACGTGACAAACATATTTAGTTCGGATAAATACCTTTAGAAGGTTATGTAGTGTTCACCCTGTATAAAGAAATATTGAAGTTGGCTCCAATATTTCCAAACACCAGGGGGAACAAGCGTGACTTGCTATATACAGTAACGCAAGTAATACTTCGGCTAATTACAATCTAATGAACAGGTAACATTAATGGTATTTCAATAAATACGATGTTAGGCGCAGCTCAAGGAAATGGCTGGCCACTATTCTGTTACGGTGATATTAGAAAACATATCAATATACTGTGAATTTGAAATTCCCAAAATACCTTAACAAACTAAACAGAGAGCGCAGATATCCTTATATTTTCCCCCAAAAAAATCAAAGCTCTCTTACCAAAGGAAAGTAATAGTTACCGTTAGAGGATATTGCTTAATTTCGGTAAGTCTTAAGTGTAATTTTCAAGTTGTGCGATTTTTGTAACCTAAAGAAAAAACCAACAACAGCAAAACAACACTACAAAAGAACTAAAATAACTCGAGAGGTTTAAGGAAATTACGCTCCTGATTGTGAGATTTATAAAACAACAAACAAATAAGCCCCACGAACTTCTATAAATTTTTTACATTTGATTTAAAGTTTAGTGCAAAGAGTGTTGTAAACAAAAAAAACAACAACAACAACAAACAAGCAGAAAACACACTGTGAGCAAAAAAGCACAGGCATTGAATTGCCTCCCTTTGTGATTGTAAATGGTTAATCGTTTGCTGTAGCATCATTAAGACTCGCGGGATGTCAATCCATGAATAATTCGCGCATAGTTCACGCGCGAAACTGATTCCCAACCATATTTAACTATTGAAAATCAAATTCAAACGCATATATGTATGCCCACGCGAAAGTGAGTTTGAGTAAACAGTGCGAAATTGAACCCCCGCGAACCTCAAAGACACAACAGCAAGATTACCTACATCTATAAATTAACAAAGTTAATGTGCTGACACATATCGTTGACTAAAAACTGCCGTCATCGCCGAACAGATCTGGTACCACTCCAGTAAGTGAGTCAATGTCACGTTGGCATGTTACGCGTTTAGGACGTTGCGTGGCTGACGACTTTGCGAACACGTTGCCATTATACGTCCAGTAAGAATGAATAAGGTTTGAAGATTTAGCTGACATCAGTTTCTTCACTAGATTATAGTTAAATTTCGTGAGATCTTCTGTAATGAAAATCTTGTCAGGGTTGCCTTTTAGGTTCCGTTTACCTGCCATAACTCGGTGTTTCACAGATGGTGTCATAAACTTTACAATGAGTTGCTTTTTGGATAGACCTACAGGATGACACGTTTCAATGTCAGATGACTTAAGAATGAATTTGCTTGGATTATCTCCATTCTGAGTAGATCCTTCTGTAGATGCAGTGTCTACGTCTTGTGGAACTTTTAATGAAGTATCACTTTCCGTAATGGTAATGACGTCGTCAGCAGATACGGAAGCGGATCTGGTGTTTCCAGATTTGGGTTTAGGATTAAGTATGTTGGTGTTAATGAATGATGCAATATGGCAAGCTAAATCATCTTCTGTCGTGATCTCCTCAGGCACAGGTAGATTGTTGATTCGAATGGATTTTCGGCGACCGTATTGCTGAAGATCATTGAGGTCGTTTTCGAGAACCTGTATGCGTTGTGAATTAGCACTAATGGTTTTTGACTGGGTTTCGATTAACACAGATTGTTTGATAATCACCTCCTCTTGTCGTTTTATTGTATTCAACAGTTTGTTGTTACTTTCGAGCAGAGGCTCAACTATGGACTTTTCGTAGCGTGCGATAGCCCCTTCCATGGATTTCTCAATGAGAGATGAGAATATAGGGGTGAGCTCTTTCAAAAGAGAGCTATCATGAAATGCTTGAAGAATCGTTTCATTTGTTGAAACTGTAGACGATTCAAGACTGTGACTGTGAATGTCAGGTAGTGAGTTTTGACGTTTAAGAGTTGGTGACACGTTTGATGAGCTCTCTTGTTCCTTCCGTTTAGAGTTGCGACCTTTCTTCCCAGACTGATTCTTTGGGGTGCTGTCTTGCAACATTGTGACGTGCGGCGTGCGACGTTACCAGTGCCAATACAGGAATTTCGTAGGCCAATTCTAACGAGTTTAACGAGTTAAACGTAAATCGTAATATTACTTACGCACCAAATTTGTCACTTCTTACACGAGTAGCTAACAACAAAAGTTCACAAAGTTTTTAAAGTCCACAAGTTTCCAGTTTGCATATGTTTACAATATGATTCAGATTTGTGGCATAATATTAGCTTGTCCAGCTTAAATTAAACACTAAACATTGGTCAATATATGTGTATTCAATAGTTTTCAACACAATGTCATCACATTGACCGCATGGCTGCTAATCCTTTCAAATTCTATTCACACGTTTCTCGATGTAAAATGTCCTTTTATTTCACAACAATAATGAGCCAAAGTTAAATATTTTGTTCACAGATAACGTTGGTATATAAAAAACACGTTTAAACTTAAATTCCATATCGAAATTCCATTTTATTTTCCATCGACAACGCTCAGCAAAAAACGTGACTACTCCATTTCGCGCCTTTTTTTGTCTGGGGGCCTTATAGGAAGCTCTAATTTAAGTTTGCTGTAATCATGAAGTGGTAGCACAACGGCTGAACTGCCTGTGTCTATCTTAAATCTAATTGGGATGCGGGAGGGACCGACTTCAATCTGTGTGAATGCACGATCAGGTGAATTAGAAAGCATATTTACCATATCAATGCAATAATCTGTTCCATTATTGTCACCACAGTAATCCGTCACTAATTCATTATCTCCTGAAACGGCGTGCACTTTCTTCTTTAAATTTTTAGACCGACAGACACTCGCGAAGTGGTTCTGTTTTCCACATGCGTGACATTTCTTTCTTTTTGCCGGACAATTTTCACTTTTTGTTTTGTGCTTGTTGCTTCCGCAATGTCCACACGTTTTCGTTGACGTCTTCTCTGTTTGGCGTTGTTGGTGCGTACCTTGCTTATTCTGACGCCTAGCACTTTTGGCCTTAGCCCCGACGGTGTGAACTTCCTTATCTGTCATCAAGCTCAACTGCTTTTGTGAGTATTCATGCGATTGCGCTATTTGCACTGCCTTGTCCATGGTAAGAGCTTCACCAACGTTGATTAGCTTCTCTCTTATTTTGGCGGAGTTTGTCCCAAAGACAATCCTGTCTCGAATCATATTGTCCAGGTCGGGAAAATCGCAGTCTCTAGCTAACAATCGTAGTCGCGTGACAAAAGAGTCTTCTTCGTGTTGCACTTCATTAAAGAATTTGTAACGAGCGAAGATCCGATTCAGCTTTGGTTGCACATAAGCTTGGAATCTTTCGTAGTAAGTGTCCAACTTTTAGGGATTTTCTGCTGTGATGTCGTTCCAAGTGGCATGTATGTCTCTGCCCTTCTCCCCAGTCCAAATCAAAAAAGCAACATATGCATATCAGGAATCGCCACACTCAAAAAACACAGCCTCCCCACGCAGCGAAAAAGAAGAGAGGAAGAGAAAGAGAGAGCGCATGTTTTATATATGTATGTCAATTCAAATAGGACGCCACAAACAATTAATAAACAAGAGAACCTTTGCGGATACCGCCTTGGAACGGTCAGTGGCAAAACAAATTGCCACTGGGGGTTTAAACCAGGTTCTAGGGTGCACCAACCTCACACTTGCCCCAACAGGTTCTCGTATCACAAAACAAGTACAAATTGTCTTGGTGAAATAAAGATATGCGACTTTTTCTTCCTCGCTTTTTTCCTTAAGCGGCCCAGCAAAGATGAGTTCCACATGCCGTTTAAATTTCTTCCATTGTTCTGGAAGGTTGCTGTCTGACCAGTTCATAGACGGCTGTGATAGTCCAACTAAATCCATAATTTATTATTTCAAATTTGCGAAATAATGGATGTCATGTATGATTGTATGTGTTGTAAGTCCAGTTTTTCTGACACCATGTAATATTGTTTGTGTAGTGGTCTCGAAGTATTCACAAGTGTGAATATATTAATAAGACAATAAAGTCAAAGAACACAAGCGTGTTTTCTCTATGAAGTTTAATATGAAACTAAAATGCCTTGTACATGTATCTTACATTTGGTGCGGGATCAGCTACGCATGCGCAATTGAAAAAGTATAGTTTTATTCAAACATATTACACACAGGAAAGAATTGCATCAAAGAGTTATTACTTTGATTGAAAATGGATACAGATATATGTTTAAAATTCAGTTAGATGAAGTTGGAGACAGACTGAGGTCAAAATGTGAGAAGCAACTAGAATATACAGGTTTACTGTCGAAACACGATATAGCATTACATTTTAAACATATATTGCAATATTCTCTCAAAAGTTACAAAGGGTACTTTGTGCATTATGCTTTCAACTATGACCTATCGTTTTCATTAGGTATACTATGGAGGTGTATCTATTTTTTAAAGCATGGAACTCTGCGTAAAAAGGCTGCTGCTATGATTTTGCTTCAAGGTATATTAGGAAATCTTGCTGCTATTGAAATATCAGAAAGTATTTCGTGCGGACACACCATAAATGCCAGTTTGATGTGGTTCTTAAAGTTTGGACGTATTTTTGATGAAGTGTCTATGTCGTTAAAGCTGGCAACTATTTATTACAAGTTGGGAAAGATTGATGATGCAATCGAAATTTTGATCGTTGTAGAGACTGGTGGACAGATAACAAAATCTAAACTATCTACATCGTGCTGGATGAGATATGCACAGTGGTATGGATGTTATTTAACATTTGATGTGAAATTATCACACTGCGTACAGTTTATACGGCAAGAGTTTCCCATATGTCCGACTGGCCTGATATTTGAAATGTATCGTTCAACTAAGTATGACAAACAATATAGATTTTACGAGATAGATAACTATATGGATACAGCTGAGATTGACCCGTTGCCGTACTTTTTCTGGTTAAAGTTCTTACTTTTTTAAGCAGTTAAACAGAGAGCTTAAGCTAGGGACGCAATGCTAAACCTGGTAGAAACCCTTCAAAACTGGGTTTGCCTAAGTCATCCCGAAACTGTATTTAATCTCATCGGTCAATATTTTGCAAGTCGCGGAATTGCAAAAAACGCTTTCAGATGTTACAAATGGTCATTGAAGATTGCACCAATAAATAACGCTGCTAAATGGCTTCTTGCAATACTGTTGTATAAATGTTTTCGACAATCTTGTTTTGAAACAGGAAACAAACTTACTGTGGTACCAAACAATTTTGCAGGGACAAGATGTCGCACAAAAGTGACTTTTTCAACTTTTAGATTTTTAGGTTTTTAAAGTTATACTAATACTAGCTCTCTTTTCCTCGCTTCTTTTTCGCTGTTTGGGGAGGCTGTGTTTTCTGAGTGTGGCGATCACTGATATACATATTTCACCTTGTTAAAAAGAGCTTTCAAGTATTTTAATCCATATTTTTGATGCATCTTTTAAAACAAAAGTTGTCTCAACGTTATTTATTTAAAGTATTTTTTTCCTATTAAGTGCGAGTTGTAAATATAAAACATAAATTGCATTGCATGCTAATTCAATTTCAAACTTTGTAATATAATCATATAAGCTTTTCATGTTATTGAACGTAAATTATCTTAATACCATTTTAGACACAAATCTTAGGTCGCTGATCTTTTGTTGCATATAAGTCCGATAATATAATTGCTATGAATATATGAATAACTTAGAATTTTACAGGTTTAAAAAATAACCCATACCTTTCCGGGAGAAGTTAGGGCGAAGGGAGTTTGTTGGCAGCTCCAGGTATATATATAGCTAATTTTTAAACATTATTAACATAGCAGTCTTGAAAGGTCTGATGATTGAAGAAAGTTATGTAAAGATAATCGATGTCCAATAAATAATACAGTACTATTTTTTTTATAAATATCATTTGCACGGTCAGGAAAACATTAACTTTCTTTTGAAAATATAAATTATTGCAACCTCAAACCATTTGACTTATAGAATGTTTTCAATTTCACTAGTGTAAACACTGGTAAAAAAAATAATTTTCTATTGGCGGTCAGTATAAATAAGATCGTGTAACATGTGAAACTACGAAATGTCAGCGAATAATGTATGATTATTGATTACCAAGCTAAGCTAGAAAAGTCTTCTTATTTTCTTTTCTATCCAAATTATTGAAGTAAAAGCTACTGAAATGGGGTTTTTGTCTAGAGATCTGATATGTCACGGATTAACGTCAGTCTAAATGTCGCGCGTGGGACTTGCCATTACGTTCTGCTTCCTGTTATTTCAAGTTTGGTACGCCACGGGAACAGAGCTGTACATTCGGTCATATTTTTGACATTTTATTTTTTAATTAATTTGGAAATTACAATTATGTATTATTTAATAACAATATCGTATGATAAATTTAATGTCTGATAAATTGCGCCTCAAACAAAGCTTGTAGACCGAATTTTAATTGCGAGCATAAAACTTTTGTTGAATGTAAATTTCCGACTGCAATTAAAATCATGAACGACGAAGTGTTATGTGAATGTTTAACATGATACACAAATGTTTAATGTCAAACGTCGTCTTTGTTTTTGAATGTCAATCGTTGAGCTTGAATTTAATCGATTTTCGAATGTTGAATTGCTTTCGAATGCCTAAATCAAACTGAATTTAAACTTCAAACTTATAATTAAAAACTGACTGGTATTTATTACAAACATCACATTGCTGTCGAAATGTCAAACTACATTCTCAATGTGGAATTTCGAACTGATTTAAAATGTCGAATGCCGATCTGAAATTTGAATGTCCAACTTCGGAATGACTCTGAATGTCAAACGTTAAACTGGTTTAAATATCGAACGTCTAAACTTGGAAACCTATATTCGTACGTCGTCAATATAACTGAGTTGAATGTAAAACCAAGAACCGCAATTTGAATGTCGTTGGTAGAACTGAAAGACAATGTCGAGTGTCAAAGTAATTTTAAAACAGTACCAAGTGATTTTGAATGTCGAACTAGTTTTGAATGTCAAAACGTCAATCTGAAATTTTAAATGTCGAACGTCGCACTGAATTCGAATGTCAACATCGGGCAGGCTTCGCAATGTATTTGCTTTACTGAAAGTCGATTTATTTCTACATAAAATTTTCATCATCTTTATAATAAATAGTTAAAAACAAAAACAAAGTTTGTCAAGCTAACCTATTTCTGCGATCTTCTTTATACTGAAGTTCAAATCAACGTGAATTTAAAACAACAGGAAACAAAAAGCAAATAACAAATGAAGTTATCACTGGAACTAAAGACAACCTTGGACAGAACATGCAACACTTGCCATTTAATTGTTTCCTCTAAGAGAGGGACATTGTGAATTACGGCAGTCTGTAATGCATCAGACTGTCTAAACACGTAATAACGATTCTTGGCACAAGCATTATCTAATTTGTTTGTTACGGCGTTTATAGCATTGATAGGATTAGAGCGCTACAGTTAATCAGACATTGGAACAGATGTAAAGGGAACTTTGAAAGCCTCCAAACAGACAAATATACACCTGGAAAAAAGTTAAGCACCCCCTATTTGTTTTCCGTTTATTTTTAACATATTAAATCAAAATTTAATAATTTTAGGTTTCAAATTTTCTTCACTATATTGTTAAAGGGATGAAAGCATTCAGGTTAGAGGCTCGGTTACATCAGGAATGGCGACGGATAACGCAGCAGCAGATCAGAAGGCTTACAGGCAGTATGCGTAGGAGGGTTGCAGCAGTTATCCAGGCAAATGGCGGATACACCCGATATTGACATTTATCTGTGATACGAATTTTGTTATGATGATAATTGATCTACTGAAGTGAAAAATGAAATAAATTCAGTGTTTATGAACTCTGTATGACAATACTTGTGAAGGACTGAGATATTGTGAAAAAGTCATATGAATTTCAATGATCTCATTTGTTAATAAAATTTTGTTATTTTTTTATGATATTGTTTTATTCTGACACATAATGATCAATATTATCCAAAGTAGTTCACAGAAAGGAAAAAACACATGACAATTTCACATTGTGAAACTTTGAATATAGGTGGGTTGAAAAAAAAGTCGGGGGTGCTTAACTTTTTTCCAGGTGTATAAATATTGCAGGCTCGGTTCGATTGAGCCTGTTTATGGACAGTAATGGAAATGCATATTACTGCCCACGCCGCCTAGCCCTGGGTTGAGCGCAACTCAATATTTACACCAATAAACAATACAATTTTGATCCATCTCAAACGATGGAATGCATATGACAGTTGCATATTGAATAGTCACTGGCCATTCCAACCCCTCGGGTTCTCGTTTTCGTTAATTGGTTGTGGCCATTTCTGATATGCATATTTCACTCTTTTTCGGCAAATAATGCATATGATAAGGTTTCCCATGCCCATGCATGTGTCTTGTTAGGTGCGTTTAAAGTACTCTTTCAAGATCACAGTTGGTGTTTTGTGCCATGTGGCGGCAACAAAACAATCGTCGCTCATTAAATCAGAGCTATAATCAACTTCAATATTTGAAGGTCCATAAGTGCGATACTGTTTGTCAACAGTACTCCCATTGTTTTTCTATATTTGGATTTTTTTTTGCTTTTTATATACGAGTTTTCGATATCCCAGTCAAAATAACGTTGGACATTGGTATATTACAACAAACATTTACTTCTTATCCTTTTAGAGTTATTAGCAATATGGGCCTGCTTGCATGCGAAGGATTTGTGTTCTTTAATCCCTGTTAAAGTTCTATTTTATTAAGCCCCGACGGGGGACCATACGACATTTTTTCACGGAGGCGCCCATCACTTACAGATGACCTACGCAAACCATCATTAGATCTAATAAAAATTCAAAGTTTACTTATGATGGTATTGAATTGCGCTTTACCAAGGGCTAGGTTGGGTTGTTATTCGCCTTTCGTTTACTGCCTACGAACTGGTTCCAAGAAACAGAGTCTGTAATATTTTAATTCGCCCAATTTGAAAGCTCCATTTTCATCTATTCCGTGTTATGGAAAATTTTGTTTCTAGGAATCTCAGTCAGTTCTGATGCACCATAGAACACTCACATTATCTGTTAATAAATGGCTGTACAAAATCTAACATGAAAGATGTCTGGCAAGATTGAGAGCTTGTCGGTTAAGATATCACAAGCTAATAAAACATTGTTTTCTTTATGAAAACATCGGGGAAAATAGTTAAAGGTATATAATCATTTAAATCTGTTTAAATTTTCCATAAAATAACTGGCAGTGAAATAAGTTATTTCACAGCCAGTTATTTAATGGAGATTTAATCTATAAACTTAAGAAAGGAACGAAAGGATAATGCAATATTAATTCCTCCCGTTTATTCGTAAAACAATCTGTCAAATAACGTGTTGCAAAAGTGATTTTGAACTGCACCTGTATTTTTGAATTATATCTGGGTATCGGCGATAAAACTTGCAAAATGTTTTCAAGAGATCCCTAAAACCTTCTTAAGATATGATTATATTCTTGATAAATATTCGTAATCTTGCAGGCAAGAGTGGGACCTATTTCTGAGTAATTAGGATGTTTACCGACTGCTTTACCGAGAAATACTACAATTACACGACTGGACGTGACATTTTGATAAACCTAACAGATATTGATGATTGTCGGAACCAATGAAATCTCATAAATTCATTATTCTTGACCTATCATTACATCATACATTAATTATTTTACAAATTATTTGAGACAGTTTGGAACGCTTTTGTGATAGACTTGCGTGATATCTGAACAAGACAACATCATGTGTTTACGATTCTTTACTTACTTTCTCCGTGTATTTTTCGGATATAATTATATGGGTTTTCAAATCATAACAAAAACATAAACTTCCAGACAAAAGGATAAGTCGTATGTCATATGTTTAGGCCTTTATTTATAGAAACGAGCAATTAAATATTCTTAGCTGTTTAGTATCGTTTTATAAAGTAAGAAGACAAACCCCCCAAGCATCGCATTTTGTTTATAAAATAATACATTTTAGGTTACACAACACCACTTTTTTATCTTTTTATTGAAAAAAAAGCAACATATGCATATCAGGAATCGCCACACTAAAAAAACACAGCCTCCCCACGCAGCGAAAAAGAAGAGAGGAAGAGAGAGAGAGAGAGAGAGAGAGAGAGAGAGAGAGAGAGAGAGAGAGAGAGAGAGAGAGAGAGAGAGAGCTCATGTTTTATATACGTATGTCAATTCAAATAGGACGCCACAAACAATTAATAAACAAGAGAACCTTTGGGGATACCGCCTTGGAACGGTCAGTGGCAAAACAAATTGCCACTGGGGGTTTAAACCAGGTTCTAGGGTGCACCAACCTCACACTTGCCCCAACAGGTTCTCTTTCACAAAACAAGTACAAATTGTCTTGGTGAAATAACTCCAACCCACCCATCAGCTCAACAATGTTGCATGCAAAAGCATACAAACATATAAACATAAGAATTTAATAGCATTGCAAAGCCAAAGGGCGGGTACTCAATGATCTTTCCGAGACCAGAGCACCTGGAGTAAAATCAGCAAGAACACGATGACAGGGATAAAAGAAACAAATCGAGCTTTTAGGTTCTTTAAGGTAAGGTTTAAGATATTATTGTAGCATATCTTCGTTGTAAAATGCAAGGGACTTTAACATCACGTCCGTAGTCTCTTATTGCCTTTTAAGTGTAGCCGTAAGAAATACTTACACATCTATGATAACAATATAAGAACGTTAAATATGCATATCAGTAATTGCTACACTCAGTAAACGCTGTCTCCCAACACAGCCAAAACGCAGAGAAGAAAATAGAGCGTGGGTGTATTAGAAGGTCACCACAAACAATTAACGAAAAAAAAGAAGATAAATTTATTTGAAAGAAATACGAATTTTAATTACTGCGAGTGAAGAATTCTCATTCAAACCGAGCCTTTAACATTTTCATACTTGCTCTGTCAGGTAACAGGATGATCTTTATTTCGGTGGTGGATGGCGTAGATCTGTAAATGAGACAGTGAAACGATAGTCTCAGTACAAGGTTAGTCGTCTTAATTTTAGGAAGGTCTTCACTTCTTCGACAGCTACTGGAACCCTCTTGGAATCTGTCCATTACAAACAATGAAAAAATAGATGAGCCAAACACTGAAAACATCTTTACCGTTAAAACTATATGCGAACAATAATTTACTTTAACATCCTTTAACTTCCTTGTTAAACAAGAACATTTCCTCTTTGCCTTTGTGCTCTGTGGGGTGGCTATGATGTGGTCATTTCGATATCCATATTTCACTTTTTGATTGACTTAAAAATAGCTAACTGTGGAGTCGTCGCTAACCGAAAATAATTGAATGCGTGAGGAGTTTCTAAATGGCAATGTACGTATTTATTCTGATGTTATTTTCTTGAAACTGCGACAAATGAAGATACTTAGGCTGTTTGTTTCACGGATGATTGATATAATCAATGTAACATGATGTGTTTTACGTCCAGTGCAAAATCATTTAGTGGAAAATTTCTCGTAGAAATGTCATGTAATCCGCTATATTATACGTCCGGTTAGACGTTAAAGGAAGTTTGCCAATGATAGGCTTAATTTTTTCTAACAGGATCTGTTGACAATATATAATCCAATCTGCGAACAGCACTATATCATAACGTTTTTCTTTCTTATTATAAAACGTTCAAAGTCTTCAAATCTCGTATTTAAAAGAATGTTTGTGCGAACAGGAACTGTAAGGAATAAACGAGGAAGGTCTGCAAGACGCCCACGACGTAACTCTTACGACACCAATGGTCATTCTTGGCGAACAGCAATTGAACACGACCCTTCGTCATCTGGGTCTGCTGCGTACACATTACATCCAGAGAATGAGCTTAAAACATTTAAGTCATCCTCGGCGAATTCACTTATATATTATGACTCGGCATCGCGAGTTGCCGCACCAACCAGATATTGCAGATCAGCTACAAACCTGTGTTCTTCTTTACAAGTCCCAAGCTCATCGCTACAAGTTCCACTTTGGTCTCCACGGGTTCTGTCTGCTGAGCATATCGTCAGTCAATCACGTGGTCATCGCAATTCATCAGTTGTGGTACGTGTTCATGTTGTATGTTATCATTATGCGAGTTATGTTCATTGAAATTTTGTTCAAAATAATTCTTTTTCTATTGAGGAATCAACAATTAAGATTTGGGCTTTGTAGAAGAAATTATCCGTGCTAAAAAGTTGACATCTGTATCATCACAATCATCATCATCGACTTCGTCGTCGTCATTCTTCTTCTGCTTCTTCTTCTTCGCCCTCTTCTTCTTCTTCATCATCATCATCTTCTTCCTCCTCTTTTTCGTTTTTCTTAAGTGAATAAGCAACAGTACGACCGTTTCGTTTGGCCTGGAATTAAAATGAACTATATTCATCTTAATATAAATTATTGGTTTGCTGATATTTTTTTCCAGACGGGATAAAGTAATCTGAGTACAATAATCTACATATTACTCTGTATTATTTTAAAAGTCTTTAATTGAAACGACTTTTTTTTCCGGAAATGGATTAGGGTCGTAAATCACGCACAATTGGAGAAAATAGTGCAATGTTACATAAAGGTTATCAATAACCTCTGGTTTTATTATTTGTAATGAAATATTCGGTGACAAACATTATGTTCGATAATTTTTCTTTTAAGGAGGTAAAATTACTTTTTGAAAGGATGTTTTTTCTGCGTTGTCTGCTACTTTTGGCAGGAAAACGTGTATTATTGCGCGAAGTTTTAATTTAGATTTAATCCAATAACATAATTAATAAACTTGTGGGCAACTGTGGTTATTTATATCTTATGATATGATAATTAATATTAAAAAGTTGATTTAGTTTAGATAAATATATTCGGGACTACATAGATGTATGTATTTTGATTTGCGTGACATTATGTGTTTTGTGTTCTTTGTCACAGTTGCCTATGACAGCGACCGAGTGTAATTGTTTCGTTTTGTTAATTAACAGTCTAATTCAGTGAGGATTTCACTCATGAGAAGGATTAGATATACCAAATGTTTGATTTATATTTAATCGTAGCTGTGAAGTGGGACTTTTGGTCAAATGAAAAACTGCCTAGACTTTAACCGGGGTCGTTATTAACAAGATTGTTCCATCCTGACCATAATAAAAGTAGTCAATGTATTTACTAATTAACAAATACAATGTAATAAGCAGCTACTCTGGCAGACTTATTGTTATTTAAGTGTAGGATAAAGTGTTGTCATGTTATTTCATGTATATTACCTGACATATTTAATGTCCAAAATTAATACTTAGATATGTGTGGGTCTTCTGTTTTGTACTCATATACATGTATAATCAACCAAGAATTCCAAAAATACTGAGACGGTAAATGAACTGCTATTGATCTAAAGACCTGAAATAAACCATATTTTGTAGTTTTCCTTTTCTACTTTTTATAGTATGATGTTCTGTCTTTCGATGTTTTGTCTTACTGCAGATGTATTTTTTTTTAACAACGTTAAAAGTTTATACATGTACCAGGATAACATAAAACCCCGTCATTACGTATAAAACTCCTCATAAAAACATTCTCGTAATCACCATGATACAGAAAAGCCAACCATTTCTCTTGTTCTACAATTTGAGTTTTTGTAAATTAGGACGTTATTACACTTAACAACTTCATTAAGTATACATCTTCGCTTGACAGTTGAGCAATGGCTATAAAACTTTCAATAAAAATGCAATGAATACTAACTGAGGTGTTAGTAAAATTGGTCGAATTTAACTGGCACATTGGAAAACTAAAAGATATGCGATTACAATTTATACATTCAAACTGATTTGCTCAAAAAGTAGGTTGGACTATAAACAGATATTAAACATTAAGATCAGAATGATATTTATTTAATTTCACAGAAATAGAAATATAGCATTTTTCTAGGTTCCAAATGTTCATTTATATAACGTAATTCGTTTATTAAGTTGAACATACGCCTTTATTAGCTGATTTTGTGAATTTGTAATCTGTGGGTGACAGTATTCCAAATGATTGTGAACAGTCAGTTGTCTGTCATTTTGAATGATGTTTTGCTAATAAATCAGTCAGTATATATTGCATGGTTTATTAAAAGTTTTAGAGCAATAGGCCGCTAATCAAGCCAGTAATGCCCCAGTTAGAAGGTGTATACTTAGAAAAGTTGTTAAGTGTATTTATTCTACTTCCGTATAATAATAATAATCACTCTAAATATTATCTTGATGTCTTTTAATGTATAACATAACACTAGAAAAAGTCATCAAGAGAAAATAAAAGTTTTATTTTTTATGTTAACCAGATTAGCTTAATCAACAAGCGTGTTGTATCCCTGTTAGAACCTAAATTGCAACAATATAATTAAATAGCATATTGATTTTATATCTTTCTGTTGACTGCATGTCTTCTAATGAGCTCCGAAATGTCTCAGAACATGCAACATGTCTCAAAACCGCGTCTCATTATAAAGCACTTGAAAGACACAATAGAATTGCAAGTGAGGACTGATGGCACAAAACACAGCTTCGTTTTACGGCGTCTCATATAAAGTACTTAAACATCACGATTGCGAATGAAGGCTGATGTCCCCTTTAGTATTTTGAATCACTGGATTTTATTCAAACAACAAGAAACCATTTTGTAATTCAAATTCCTATTTTGTAGACTGAATAAAACAGTAGTTAAATCATTTAAAGAGCCCTATTATTAAAAGGCACACTGTTTATATCGTGTTTAACCGTTGGCATTGATGATGGTAAAGTACTTTATATCAGACATTTTTTTCTACTGAAATGGCCAGATAGCAGCTTGAAGAGAAGGTTTCAGAGTAAAATGCTGGTAAAGAACGCTAAGAAACATTAACTGTTCTCGAATAATCAGACTATAATTAGATAATTGGATATGCCCGCAGCGAGAAGACCGTTCCTATGTATCCAAATATGGTGTTGCAATTGAGACACTTATTCTGACAAATTTATAGGGAAATATGTCGTTTAGGATTAGCTTGTAAAAGAACATTGCTCAAAGCTCGACCTGATTCTTTTATTCCTGGCATCGTTTGTGTTTCATTGTTTGTGTGCGTTTGCATGCAAGATTGTCAAGTTGATGGGTGGGTGCGAGCTACTTGACGAAGACCAATTATAGTATTTGTTTATTCATAAGAGAACCTAATGGGGTTGGGACAAGTGAGAGGTTGGTGCATTCTTGAACCTGTTGTTAACCTCTAATGACAAATTGTTTAGAAAGGCTCTGTGATTATTTCCGATAAACATGTTTCACCATGTTCAAAATTCAATTTTATTTACGTGTCTTTAACACTAAGTGTGATCAGAGACATAACAGTCAGACACTTAAGTATCATTATCATCATAACAATTCTAGATTATAATCTTTAATATTTAATTTTAGGGTACATATGGTAAAGTGATTAAAATGAGTCAAACATTTGAGATAAAATTTTAGCAATAAAATTAAAAATTTAAATCTCTTTAAATTTTCTTTATGCAATGTGTGAGATAAATACTGGTATTTAAACAATTATTTTTCAAAATTTGGCAACAAAACTTTCTTTGACATATGCGTGAGACTGACTTCCTATGCCAATGCAAATCATCAAAAAAAATAAAAATGAAAGTGTTTGTTTTTGCTGTTTGAAGTACTGTAACATGCTTTAGTAGCTCTAAATATACTCCACGGTCAATCTATATTTTAATAACAACTACGATTTGAATGTTACCCATTACCAGTAATCCATTTTTGCTTAAACTGGTACCCATCATTAATCTACAGAATATTTCGTAATTTACAGCTTATAATTCTATATGCCTTTAATTTTGACCTTTATTAAGATAATTATGTTGAATAAGGGACAGTTATTTTTAAAATACATGAAAAAAAGAACTTTGAAAGCCACCGAACACCACAAATGTGAAAATATTGCAGGCTCGGTTTGATTGAGCCTGTTCATGGGCAGTAATGGAAATGCATATTACTGCCAACGCCGCCTAGCCCCGGTTTGAGCGCAACTCAATATTTACACGAATTAACAGTACATTTTTTATCCATCCCAAACGATGGTATGCATATGACGTGATGAACATGGAGCCTTCAATGCGGTATTTTCAGATTAATACCATTCCATGTTCAGCGGCGTATGGTCCCCAGATAAAAGAATGGGTTTGCCCTAGTGTTGGGAAATCGGTTGCAAATCATAATCGATCATCGGTTGGAATCGGTTGCCCTTTCCGATGCGATTTCACGATTATAATCGGTTTCTTGACTAACGCAGTGTTAGGTTTACAAATGGTCTTAGATCAGAAGCATACATAATTGCTGTATACTAATAATTGTCAACTTTCTGACCAAAAGCCGAATCAAAATAATTGCTCCCCAAAAAGGATTGTGCAACTGAACTGAACCCGGGCCCTCTAGATCCGCCACATAAATTCTCAAATGCAAAAATGTTGCGTTTTCCTATGAATAATATACTGATTTTAAGGCTGAAGACACAAGATAAGAGGTCTAGTTAATGCAATACATATTTATTCGAAGACTTTTTACCATCGTCATATAGCTACGCAACTCAGACGATCGACAAACTCGGCGCCATTTTGCGTTTTTGCTTGTTTCCTGTATTTTTGTACTATTTGCAACAAATTCTGCAGAGGCCTTTTGTTAAGTCTAGGTTTTTCTGTGCGATGATCTTGCAGAATATAAAGTGCTTCTGTTAAATATTTTTGCCTAGGTTCTCATAAATCTCTCGGGTCGCCATTTTAATTTTCAATTTTTCAAAGTGATTTCCCTTTATGGCCGGTATAAAAGCCGGAACCCGTACCTTTATATTTTGTCTCTTACACTGCGCATGTCTCAACTGTTAATCGATTATGAGAGAACCACATCGATCATCGACATCGAGAAGCATTTACACGTCGCTAATCGATGTCTTCCGATCATCGGCACATCACTAGTTTGCCCTAAACGAGAGAACAATGGGCGGAACTAAACAAAATAGAATTTTGACAGGTGATCTGAGAATATAAATCCTGCATATCACAGACAACGCAAAAGGCAAAATTTAAAAAGCAGGAAGTATATCCTTGGGGTGATTGAACAATATCCGAATATATATTGGCTGGGATATTGAAACCACCCATCTATAAACTGGCCGAAATATGAAAACAAAAGCAATTTTAGAAGTACTATTGACCTAGAACATAAATATCGTGCTCAACGACCTTCAAAGGACGTAACTGATAACAGCACTGATTGAATGTACGGGGAGACTTTTTACAGCCGCCACACGGCACAGACAACGCTACAGTGATATTGAAATAGATGAAAAAGGAACTTTGAAAGCCACCGAACACGCCAAATATGAAAATATTGCAGGCTCGGTTTGATTGAGCCTGTTAATTGGCAGTAATGGAAATGCATATTACTGCCCACGCCGCCTAGCCCCGGTGTTCGAATACACTGTTTGGTTTGGACAAGAATTTGTACGATACTCGCTGTGACTTTCCGTCCTGAGAAGAAATAAAACCAATTTATATTATTTAGTAAAATCCTATTCTGCACTAAAGCCTTAAAGCTTCATCATTCTCCAACGGTCAGCCAATACAATTAATTATAGGAAATGAAAACTTATTGAAAACTTATTGTAGTCGGCATTACATAACATGTGTCTTTGATGTTGGAAGGTCACCTTTTATTTAAGGTTATCCCATTTCATATATTTCAACGGTCATTCAATACAATTAAAGTAAATGAAAGAATAGTGTAGTTGGCATTAAATGACTTGTATTTTAGATGTCGCAAAGTCAAGTCGAATTTCTGGTTCTGATGCTTGTTTCCACGGATTATCTAAGCATGTGGGTGTATTTCAACGATGAATATGACATAAATCAGTGAAACATATATTTTCTTAGTGCTTTCCAAATCCGATTAACCTTATGAATGCGTCTATTGTAATAAATTGTTTGTCGTAAGTATGCAGCAAATTCCCATAAAACTGATAGACAAATCTGATTACGTTTCTTTTATACCTGTCTGAGCTTCGTTGATGAGGTGAGTTTATAGTTCTCCCTAAAATGAATGACCATCTCGAAAACAGAACAAGTCTGTTAACTTTTTTTCAAGCTGGTTTCTGGGATTGCGTGGATAAAATATTTGTGTCGTTTGGGATGTATCGTTGACTGGTGTACATATCATTGACTGGTGTACATTTCATTGACTGGTGTACATATCATTGACTGGTGTACATATCATTGACTGGTGTACATACTTAGTTGCGCTTAACCCGGGGAAAGGAGGCTAGTGAAGAAATATACATTTCAACTGCTGACCATGAACAGCCTCGGTCAATCCGAGCCTGCAAAATTCTTGAATTTCTTGAATAAGTCGTATTCGATGGCATTCTCTTTTCATCTATTTAACGGGTATACGCTTCATGCAGAATAGGCTTTTATTAAATAATATAAAATTGTTTTTCTTCTTATGATAAGAAGTCACAAAGAGTGTCGAACGAAGTCTCGTCCAAACCAAATATGATATCCGAACATAAAAATGAATGTTGCTTATTTAACATATGTAACTATAAGTCAAAATTGTATGCCTAGAAAAAAAGGCTTTACAGTACGTATCTTACCCTTAATGTGTTTGAAACTCTTTGTAAGGAATTTTATGATATAATCGAAGCTCTCAGTTTCTTTCATGACTTCACATACAAGCTTTCGATAACAAAAGAACTCACAGGGTCATATCGTGCAACAAAGCAGTAAATTACGCTTAGCATGATGTAGAATACGTGTACGCTTGTTTATTACCTGCAAACGTCTATTATTTTCTTCCCTTTAGTCTCATTTAGACATATTCACAGACGTTACACATGTCTTGTATTTGTATAAACAAGAACAAAACAAGAAGTTTGCAAATAACGGAAAGATATTACCGTTTATATGTTCTGCTATTATATTTAAAACAAAAACAAACATCAAAAGAAAACAACAAAAACACCCACCCCCTCCTTCCCGAAACGTAAGCAAAACAATAACAACGATAAAGAACAAAGCAAGAAATTTTTGACCTCAGCACGAGCAAGGTAAGGAAGAAAAAAATCATTTACACTGCATATCCAGAAATAATGGCAGATTATTAGCTAATTTAAAAATTGTTTTGTTTTTGTAGTGAATTAATTAAATATGAGATGTTAAAAAAGAGAGATTTACTCTTGTCTTTCTGATATCTACTTGTAATTTATTAAATTAAATGCTTTTGTTTACAAATGTCTTAGGAAACTGAATTGCAAAACTTATGAAAATGTAAACACAGGCAAGTATGGTTAGTTTTTATGCAAATTTTATAATTAGTAAAACTTCATTTATCATGTATGTTCGTTTACTGATGTCGTGTTGAACAAATGTTACTGGTACAAAATTATTCGTTTTGGTAATGTTGCATGTTTGGCTATTTTTTTTAAATAAGCATAGTTAGCTACAAACAATGTTCTATTTTACATAAACAGACTCTTTTAAGTGCTGTATTCAACTAAGAAGATTGGCACGAAATGTAATTACTAACAGCAGATTGTTTCGAAGTAACTGAATAGAATCAGGCTTCTAGGGATTGAATTGTATAGTTTAATAGCATTTATACGAATAGTTTTTACGATACTATAAATGCTTTTTATGGAACAAAACCTCTTTGGAATACATATTTCAATAAATCACAAAAAATTCTTGTGTCCATAAATCCAGTTTCGCACTATTTATGTCTAGTTGATGCAATATTTTCCTAGGGGCATCCAATACAATTATAAGAAATGAACGCATTCTCCAAACTGTCATTTATGGGTGTTAATATAGATTTCGTATTTCTGATTTTGTTTAATTATAGCTTCAGGTGAAAATCTCAACGTGAACAACAATGAGATTAAATTGCGTAAAACTGCAGGTTACCATGCAGATTTGACAATTTGCCGTAGAGATCTGACAGCTTGCTTTAAAACACCAAAGCATGACCGAAATTTATATGTGCTTATTTAATAGATATATGAACTAAGTGCATAACTTTAAAATTGCATTGCTTTGATATAGAATTACACTAGAAAATACGAAAAAAATTACTAAAAGCTAAATTCTAAAGTATTACATAATATGTGGATTTAGTGAGAAGATGCGCCCGTCAAAGCCCCAAAGCGGCATTCTTTTCATTATCATCGACCGTCCCAAAACTCTACTCTAAGAGAGGTAAACTTGTTTTGCTCCCTTTCTGTTAAGAAAACAGGCTTGTAAGAAATTTGCATAATATTATGAAAAAAAACATGACTAAGGAACTCACATGTTTGAAATCCGCTTTGAAGCAAAGTGGGTTGCAATTTTATACGAAAAATTTTGTACCCTTTTGCAAAAGAACAGCTTACACCATTTTCCTTTATAATTAAATTAATTGGTAAGACTTTGTTTGTTACTGGATCAACCTTCATACAACACATTTTTACTCTCATGTTATTGTGGATAATCATATGACAGAAGCAAAATAATAGTGTTGATAGTGTGGAAAGATCCTGTCCCTCAAACTATGGAAACATTATGGACAGGCAAAGACAACTTCAGGAAAACTATTCAAATTCTATTCTTTAATTAAAACCGGTAATTAAAATTTGAATCGATGACAAATTTAAATTAAATTGATTGATCTCGATTAAATTATCAACAACTGAAACTGGCAGGTTTTTGTTCTTTATAAAGATGTCGGTCTCGTCAAATACTTTTTTGACAGTATTAAGCATGAAGATCTGAAAGTTTGTAATAATGTGAAATTTCCTGTTGTTTTTCTATGTAACGAAAATAAAGGACATGGTTTAACATTTAGAAATTTGATATATGTGAGGCCAAAGTTTAACCAGCCTTGGACACGCCATTCTGTCATCAAACATGGATGATAAGCGTAAAGTTAATGGGATACTTTAATGTCACAAGTCGTTTCTTGTGTTCATGCGAAATTGACAGTAATGATTTCCAAAGATTACGTCGTGCATTCAATTATGTGAAAAATTCAAATGCGGCATTGTTAATGACAATATTAAATACCTGCTTTTTTCCATGTTTAGAAATGAGTAAATTTCTCATGGAAAAAAATCAGCCAAAACATAAATTTGTCATTTTAAAATGTTTGAGGTAGATTTCTTTCTTAAATTACATACAGTGCAGATAAGTTACATGTGCGAATTTTACTTAAATGATCGATGGAAATGGTTAAGTCATAAATCAGCCATGATGCTACATGTAGTTTAATAGCTTTATTACATTTAAAAGAAATTAGTCGCCGTGTTGTTTTCTGTATTTCTTGACAGCTATCAAACTTAATGTAAAACTATTGGACGTCAACACTATTTGGTTCTCAATTTGGTTAATTGTTTGTGACGTCTTTTTTTGAAACTGATTTATTGTATACCCATGCACTCTTCTCCTCTACTTTTTGGTTGTGTGAGGAGGCTGTGTCTATGGGGTGTGGCCATTCCTGGTGTGCATATTTCACTTTTTTTCCACAGATAAATTGTTTCAGAGTTATATTATAGTTTTAAAATAAATTTTATTATTATGGCTATATATTGTAAACACTACTTATCTTTGACGTGTTTGATGGCAGATGGAAATATCAGGCCCGACGGAATTGATTTTTTGTCTATGCCTAGCCGAACTAAGTACTTGTTCGTGCATACTATATACGACCATTTTTTATTTCTAAACACATTTTATTTTTAATAGGAGCAAATGAATTAATTCTCATTTATAATTAGCCACTGTGCAATCTCATCAGAGCTTTCCTGTCTTATGTTGCGGGGGTTGTGTTGGGGGTGGGTGGGTAGGGGTAATATTGTTTGTATATTTATGAGGTGTTAATAGAAAACTCTGGAACTTATGGTAACTGTTTTGAGTTGCAAAAACAGCTAACTCGAGTTTACAATTTTTTATATGAACGGAGTGTATCATTAAAATACTTTTTCTGTCAAACTCACTGTTATTGACTTTATCTAAAGAGATCTTTTCTCTTTTGATTTTGCTTTTCGAAGGTTAGTTTAAGGATTTTTATTGTTAAACTAATAAAACCACATTGCCCCTACTAGGGAGGGAACCCGTACGGCGAAAGCGCCTATCCATGCAGTTCCAACAGTTTAGCCTGATATCAATTTATATTAAGATGTAATCCGCAGGGGAAATTTCTGATTTTGTCAAGCTAACACAACTGACGAGATATATTAGCACTATCATCTGCTATCTGATAATTAAATGTGCAGACTATTCGTTCATTAAGCAATAGAGGTTGACAGCTTTCTCTTCCGGAATTACTTTTTTTTCCGGACAATTGTCTATCTCAGGAAATTTTGAGATGAATATATTTCGATTACCCCCCAAACAAATAATAATTATTATAATAATTCTTGATTGGACGAAGGCGGAAATTTGTTGGAACATCATGAATGCATAAATATATGATTTCATAAATGGGATTTTGATAAGGTTATGATGTTAATAATGTTATAAACAGTAGCACAAGTTCGTTGGGAAATCATATATCATAAACTCGGGGCTAGGCGGCGTGCGCAGTAATATGCATTTCTATTACTGTCCATGAACAGGCTCAAGTAAACCGAGCCTGCAATATTTTAAAATTTGTCTTGTTCGATGGCTTTACATATGCTCTCTTAATTAGTTCTTCTCAAAAGACAAAACCAACATATTGATGTCTGTATCACAATACTTATGTTGTCATTCCAAACAATGGTTTTTGTTGTTTAGTTTATGTGGTCGGATATAATTAGAATTTTAGGGATTTTTAACGTTTTTACTGTTAAAATATTTCTTAACTTGTTTAAAATGACAATACATTAATAACAGTTTCGTTAATAAGATTTTGATATTCTTATGTCATATCGATGACAGTAAAACGACGTCAGTAGACAGTCCTTAAAACAATCGGTATGTTGACTT
Organism: Corbicula japonica; assembly: GCA_038501625.1. Classification (NCBI taxonomy): domain Eukaryota; kingdom Metazoa; phylum Mollusca; class Bivalvia; order Venerida; family Cyrenidae; genus Corbicula; species Corbicula japonica. The sequence goes on from JAZAYU010000032.1 coordinate 3,565,533, forward strand.
TCTTGCCATTTAAATGATTTTTAAAGATATCTTTAAAATATCTTACGAGTGATTATGCTATGAATAATTGGTTAAACGGGCGATTTTGTGTTTTAATAAGTTGCCATTATTTTTTAAATACATGTACTATATAACACATAAATGTATAGATATCCCAAAACCAAACAAAAACGACGACAGTGCCTAGACAACCATGATGGTTGTAAGACACTGTATATACCATCAGTACCCCCCCCCCCCCCCCCCCCCGAAAGGATATTTAAAGTATGCCTTTGTGCTACCACCCACAATCTACACATTCTGAAAGATTTGAAATTAGCGTATAAGCATTCATGGAGGTAATTCAAATTGATAACTACACCGTAGAGGAGTAAGGGGAAATTTTTCACAGCCGCCACACAGCACTTAACACCTGCTGTTAATGTTATTATTTGTGTTAAAATCAAACTCTTATAGTTTTATGAACACAAGTGCTCGATCTTTTTGTTGTTGTGTAGCAAGTCAAAATTGTTAACTGGAGACGAAGCAAAAGTATCTATCATTACCTTTTAAGTAAAAAATACAATACAAACAATCTAACAGCGTTTTTTTCACACACCACAATTTTTATAATACTGTCAATATTTTATTATTTCTAACGATTCACTTGTCAGTCGAAATCGTGACAACTTTGGTTGGTCTTTCTGACAATAACTACATTAAATAGATGGGATTTGTCTGTTTTGTTGTGCGAAACTGATTTTTCTCAAGAGAATAAACACAGTAATTTTCTTCAGAATATTTAATAACAAAACATAAACCAGATTATCTTAAACGATATTTATTCTTTATTTGTGCCTGAAACTGTGAATTGATTTTATTGATCGTTACATTCTGACCTAAAGCACCAACGTTGGCACTGCAATTTTGTTTTAAAATTGCTAATAATAGAAGAGGTAATATCATATCAGGAAGCAGATAGAATAGAACTTAATTTGACATACACCGCATCTATGAAAAGTCAATGTAATGAAAGTTTATCCGGAACTTGACTGACAATTTTCTATTAAAGAATCAGCTAGAACATGAAAAAACAATGCTTTTTTCAAACCAAGAAGAAGCAAATACATACAGATAATACCAAATGAATCTTTTATCACTTCCAAGAATATTTTATCATATAGCGGCCAATTTATTTGACCGAATGTAATGTTCATAATTAAATTATTAAAGCATTCACCGATACTTTACAGCATCTTGACGATTTGTTAAATATAAATACAATGTATACCAAAATAACCGTTATCCAGTTTTGGTCTATTTACTTCATCATAATTTACCCCAACTTATAACTTATAACGCCAAATTCTTCAACAGCATTTCTTGATCTTTATCGTTTTACCGGAAAAGTGAAAACTAACACATAATTTCGATAAGAGAGAACAAAAAATCTAGTTTTGGATTCTAGTTTTGAAAGGTAATGCCACGCGTGCGACAGGATCTCTATTTTACAGCTTGTCTGGCTGCCTAGAGGTTTTCGCATTGTTAATGATTTAAATGAACACAGTTTTTTGCATGACCGACTTATTTGACAAAAAGAATCCCGTATCAAACATACGAGAATAAAACGTGTGCAAGGATATTGCATATCCAAAATTTAGATTAAACTTTCTACAGTTCTGTGATAAGGTATTTCTAAACTAGCATATATTAAAAAGAAGATTCATTTTCATATCTTGAACATTAAATGTAACCGCCTATATTTCCTAACCGAGAAAAAGGATATACATAAGATTCCTTCGGAAACTTGTTTCCAGATTCTCGTACCTAATTGTGGATATATATGTTAATGTACTTGTAAAATGCTACATGGTAAATAAATATTGTTTAAACTAATAAGAAGATTTCATTTAGAACATTAAGAAAATAAAAGTTGAACTCAATGATAACTATCAACATAATGTGTTTAATTAAAGTGATATAAATAATGTTTTATGGACATTTATGAAGACTGTGAGGATGTTACATGGAGTCCTCTGGGGTCTGCATTTAGTGTGTTGCAACCTAAATTCATGTGTTTATAATCTTAATTGAAATAGTATGAAATGGAACTTTGAAAGCAAACGAACATGACAAATATGGAAATATTGCATGCTCGATTAGATTGACAGTGAGAACACTGAGAAGCTTTAAATATGACAACATTTCTCCATTTATCTGTCTATCAGATGATAATAAAAACAACAGTGATTGCATGTTTTATCAACCGATTAATGAATGTCTGTGGTTATCTCACCAGCCAGAAATACCTTATTATGTAATATATCAGTAACAGGTTTAATAATACTAGTTATTATTTTCAATGGTTCTGCTAAGGTCAAAAATACCTTATTATAAAATATATTTTACACGTTAAATTATACTAGTTATTGTTTTCAATGTTTCTGCTAAGACAAAAATAATACATAGCATAAATTAAAAGACAAACATAACTATGAAATAAAAAATAAATGCATTTAATTGTATCATATTTGAAACTCGAAAAAAAAACTAGCAAATTTTATAAACATTTCAAACATTTTTGAGTACTTAATCGTTTCTCTGTACAATGCACAGTCTGACCATGTTAACGATTGACAGTTGAATATAAAAAAAACTGCAAGTCATGAAAGCAACTAAATCGATTTTATAAATTACATACACAAAGTCTGAATTATATGTTTGTGGTAAAAAGTAAAATATGCTTATAAGGAATCGCCACACTCAGAAAACACAGTCTCACCACGTAGCGAAAAGTAAAAAGGAAAATACGAGCATGTGTTTATAAAAATACCGAAATCAAATTAGACACCACAAACAATTTACTATGAAGACAACCTTTGGGGTTACCGCCTTGGATTTATTCGGTGGCCAGTGACAATTAAACAATTGTAAGTTCATAAGAGCAGATTAAAACAGGTTGTTTTCAGACATGTTTTAAACCGGGTGGCAGATGCTAAGATGTCACCAGAATGTAAACTTTTATTTCCTAATATATCCCTAATCGGCCATAGGTTTTATGATTAAAATAGTCAGAGAAAGACTAGGATAGTTTTTTGTTTACTTGGTGAAGAAATCTCTGCACTATAAAATTTATAGTAAACATCATGTATAAAAAAGTTCTACATCTTTAAAACATGATGAACTTAATTTCTACACATTTAGTTTTCTCCGTAGAATCGGTCAATTTATTGACATTGAGTTAATTATTGTTTTAAAACTTGACATTATTTAATTTTGGAAAGTAATAAATAAACTGTGGAAACAACAAGGTTAATATGGTTTTACTAACTGACCTAGCTCTTCAATCAGACTGACTCGGTTTCCAAAAAGACCGATATACTATATCAACACACATTTAAGCAATCACAATGGCAATAAATTTATTTCCTAATATATCTCTAATCGGCCATAGGTTTTATGATTAAAATAGTCAGAGAAAGACTAGGATAGTTTTTTGTTTACTTGGTGAAGAAATCTCTGCACTATAAAATTTATAGTAAACATCATGTATAAAAAAGTTCTACATCTTTAAAACATGATGAACTTAATTTCTACACATTTAGATTTCTCCGTAGAATCGGTCAATATATTGACATTGAGTTAATTATTGTTTTAAAACTTGACATTATTTAATTTTGGAAAGTAATAAATAAACTGTGGAAACAATTAGGTTAATATGGTTTTATTAACTGACCTAGCTCTTCAATCAGACTGACTCGGTTTCCAAAAAGACCGATATACTATATCAACACACATTTAAGCAATCACAATGGGAATAAATTGAAAAAGGACTGTGACTTGCTACATAAAGACACCATATAAAAATTCATTTTTGAAATTTCTCTAGAAGATGTAGAAAACCAAAATCACGTTAAATCAAGTAATATAGTTGCACACTGTGCTCCTAATTATCCCTCCAGCAAGTTCCTATAATGCGTTTTTCAATCACCCTAAATGAAAGTTTTAATAGAATGAGGTCTGGGATATTTAACGATTGACTGCCTAGGAGAAGATGAAAACTAAGCATGGAAACCAAATAAATGCATATCAGGAATCGCCAAATTCAGAAAACAGCCTCCCCACACAGTCAAGAAGAAAAGAGGGAGAGAGCATGGTTAATAAAATGATCAGTTTCAAAAGAGACACCACTAACAATAAAAAACGACATTACGTATTCTGTGATACAAATCTTAACGATTCCTATTTATAAATAAATGGTTTTATTTTTATCTCCAAGAGACCTGTTTACCAGTCAGTCATACATTAAGAAATTAAACCAGTCTCAAATCTCAAGCATCAGATGCTTGAGATTTGAGACTGATTTTCAATATCAGTTTTATAACTTCCAGTCTAGGAGAGGATAAAAACATCAATCGCATCCTTTTCTGCCAACCGTTTGATTAATGTCCGTGATTATCTCACCGGCCTATTAGACATTACGTATTCTGTGATACAAATCTTAACGATTGCTATTTATAAATTAATGGTTTTATTTTTACCTCCAAGAGACCTGTTTACCAGTCAGTCATACATTAAGAAATTAAAATAATTCCAATATAAGTGTTATAATTAAAACGTATAATAAATCAAAATTACATGATCTGTATATTCCAATAAAATGCTATATTTGAAATCTTTGTTGTCGATTAAATATAGTGAGAATGTAATGACAGGACAAGGTCACCGCAAGCAAACAAGGGTGACATTTCGTGAAGTTCATTAACGAGAGTAAGTGGACGTTAAAACGTGTTGCACAATATGATTATTTTCCCGAGAACGCGTCTGTTACACTGTGCGATTCTTTAGGCTAGTTGCATCACCGATGAACGACAGAATCAATGTAACAAGATGTGTCTTCACGTCCAGTGAAAATCACAGGCAGATTTATTTTCTAATAGAAATGTCACGTTATCAGTTATCTCACAAGTCAGTTGCGGAGTTGAAATAAGCTCTAAGAAATGGATTTGCATGATGTATTTAAAAATGAGTAATAAACGATTTGTAGAGCTTATTAAAAAGAAAATGGCGTCTCTTATACCCTCGAAACAAACTCTGTGAAGTGATTTATAGTTATGAAAAATGCTAAAATCGTGGATACACTGAGTATTTAAAAGATGCGGATTTAAAATAATAAAGTTATGTTTGTGCGTACAGGAACAGTAAGAAATAAACGAGGACGTTCTGCAAGACGCGCCAGAAGAAACTCATATGACACGACTGGTCATTCTTGGAGAACAGCAATTGAAGACGAACCATCTTCTACTGGGTCAGCTTCATACACATTACATCCAGAGAATGAGCTTAAAACATTTAAATCCTCTTCGGCGAACTCGCTGATATATTATGAGTCGGCTTCTCGCATATCTGCACAATCGAGATATTGTAAGTCAGCATCACATTTGAACTCGACTCTCCAAGTCCCATGCCCATCTCTGGAAGTTCCAGACCAGACTTCACGATTCAAACCAAATGATAATAACGCAAACCATTCACCTGGACATACAAGAGCATCAATAGTGGTAAGTTTGTATGTATGTAACTAGGTGTCCTTATGTTTCTGTGCTTTTATCTGACTATTACATTGTATAAATGCAAAGGTATTTAACTGTTGAGGGCAAGGTAGATTCACAGTTATCATGTTTAGTGTTAAATGAATTTAACGACAAAGTTTTGCTGAGATTGCTATGAAACTGTGTAAATAACACATGTATAAGCCGAGAATTGGACAATTTATTTAAGATTTATATTAACTTCAGAGCCGGTAATCGACTTGCTAATATTAGTACCTTGCTCAACACCAACACAATTCGTCTTGGTCATTAAAATAAGTGGAAATACCTTTTTAGATGTCAATGACTGTATTTGTATAGTATATAATAAAGAACTTGTACTAGATCTATCATTTGATTCGAAATTATTATTTAAATGGAAAGGTTTAACGGATTTCGTTCTTGCTGTCATGCTGGACAAACTGAAAAAGAACAAGTGTAATGCTTAATTAATCATGTGCTCCATATGTATTCCATTAATTGAATTTATAACAAAAAGCTTCCAACTAGACTGTCTACGTATATACACAATGTATCCGATTCAATGTCCCATTATCAACGCCTACAATAGACTTAAGTTAATTATTTATTGCTTTAATATTGAGAAGAAATGCTGCTGCTGGAAAAAAAGATTTTAATAAGTGTATAACTCAAAAAAAGCTAAAATACAATACGTTTTTTTATCAAGAAACAGATAATGATCGTTCAGTTTCTACTTAAAACCATCTAAACAAATGAAGGTTTGTCGTGATTTGATTTCTATAACATGTTTCTGTTACAACGGTTTTAATAGGTTTGACATTAACAAGCTCAGCAAACTTAAGAGGTATTGAAGAAATACTAAGACGGTTTTGTTACAAGGGTGTTCCTATTGGTTTGTTGTCATAGTAATCGCAGTTGAAAACCATTTTTGCAGCGTCTGTAAAAAGAATGCAGAGTTGTCTCTTTGCAATATATGATAAATTGTTAATGTTTTTCAATCGTCCAACAATGAACACTTTGGATATGCTATGCAGTATTTAAACTTTGAACATTATGGAAAATACTTCACATAGAGTTGTCTTTGTTAAAGCTTGTCTTTGTTTAAGCTTTATTGTTCTCGTTTGTTTTTTGTTATTTTCTCCTTAATTACTCTCTTTATTGCATGTATTGCGCATCTGTTTAGATCACCATATATATAACGATGAACTATGTATGTTCAAGTTAATGAAAATAAAAGTTCTGTTCTGTTCTGTTCCGTTCTGTTCTATAACGAAACATGATTGCCTTCAACGTGTTGGGAAAAAAGGCGAAAGTTATATGTCTTGTTGGAAAGTTTAAGATAACTGTTCCATGACGACACCAAGTAGAGTAAGTAGATTACTCAAAAGGATTTAAAACTGAATTTTTTTTTTAAATTTTTAAATGACTTTCACAATCCAAAATTATTTACATGAATTGTGTTTGAGGTGTTAAAACTTGTGTCGGTGTGTTGAGAAGCTGTTGTCTGAGCTTCCATATTCCTTGTTTACATTTTAACCTGCATTAGCAGCAACCTGCATTAAGTAACCACCTGTCTGAAACAGCCAGTTTGATTATGTCCTAAGCTGACATTTTGTTTTATTTTTAACTGTCTTCAACCGCCGCATGTGTTAACCATCGAATTTTGTCAATCTCTTAGGTGGATGCCTATTATAGGCTTGACTGCATACATTCCGATGTTTTATTTCACTATTGTTCTGGAAGAGTTGTTTATCGTCATAATGCTTTGGTGATATTGTTTCCAAAAATTGTTTATAAACTTCAACTTGTTTTCAGTATAAAGGGAAAATAAATACTCCCTATATTACCGATTCAACGAAATTAGAGCGATTATAAGTCAATAAAAGTGGCAGGAAACTTTAAATACATTGAGACTTAATAGTTTATTTGCGTTACATTACAAATACTTATCTAATTTCTTTTATAGAAAATAATGAGCTAGTATTTTACATGCGCTTGTATTATCATTCTTTGATTTAATTGAAGACTTTGAATGTCGACTTTCAATAATATGATGAAATGGTAACTTGCAAAATGTGGACAGACGCGTTTACTGAATAAAAAGAAAATACCTCGGATACATTCAACTGTCAACATCTTTGAATAAAACCAAACCTTAAACATGTTAAGGCAAATAACATAATTTATTAATATTATTTACTTTGTAATAAAATTTTAATTTGCGTATTGTTTTATTATTATAATATTTTTATATTTTTGTGGACAGACACGTTTATTGAAAAAGAAGAAATTACCTTGAATACATTCAGCTGTCAACAACGTTGAACAAAACAATGTAAACATCTATGTGTACATCATTATGTTGTTTGACAGTTAATATCTCTATCAACCATGCAAACTCAGTTTTGGTTTAAGTTTATTAATTAATATTACCCAACGTTATTTATGATCTTATATGAAGTGTATCTTGGTTTGGTTTCAGACAAATAAGAAGTGTCAGAGACAGAACAACAATAAAAACAACAACATTCTCGTTTCTTGCATAATGTAGTAAGAACTTGCTTTTTACGTTTATTTATACCTCACGTGTATGCAGTAAATACTCTCCCTCTCTGTCTGTAGGCTAAAGGCATATGCTATGGAAAGCAATTTTTCTTCAACAATTATTTATATAAAGGAATCAAAAGAATACTTGCAGGTGCTTCATTCTGAAGTAAACCCAAGTATTGAACAACAACATAAATTCTGGCTTCAAACTGGATCAAAACTGGAACAAATTACATATGTGTTCTTACATTTCACCCTGTTATCGGCCTGTATCATAAAATACAAAAAGCTGATAATGCGTTGAATATTAACTCTGACATAATTAAACGACATTGCGTGACTTCGGCTGTCTATGTCATTAAACTAAATGGAAGTTCTCTTAGGCCTCTTTTATTGTTTTTTTGTTTCTCATGGAATAATGATAAATAACATGTGACATTTAAGTGACATGTCTCTTGTTTTTAAGAAACAGTCTGGTGTCCTAGTTTCACACTGTTTATGTCCTCAGGCGCACCTTATGATACTACGATACTTGTTCAGTGTAGACAGAACCGGCGTGTCAAATCGCCCGACAAGACAAGTTCTTTCCATCCTGATTTACTCTTTAAGTATTAATCCTAGAAAGTTGGTACAATCTTTGAGTAAATCCAATTTTGCGCATCAGCGAATTATTTTATTTATTTATTTATTAAATATGTGCGAGGATTTTCATGTTTTTATCCGAATGCATGCTTTGCTGTTGCCATGATTACTTTCACGTTGCACCTTTGTTACGTAGCCTGGGAAGCTGGTAAGGTGTGTTATTATTTTTATTTCATTATGCTAAAACAAGTACATAATTATGTTTCGCTACACTACATACATTATGATAAACGTATCCAGGTGTTAATTTTGTATTGTTTTACGTTGTAAAACGATTTAGCAAGTTGTATTGATAAATTAGTTAAATAAGCTAGGCCGCGTTTTCGTTCAGTTGGTGCGGCGTGCAGATGCGCTACACATATTGTGTGGGATTGTGACGCTGTATAAAGGTGTTTATACCGAATAAACATTAATATAGACTGTTAACTTGTATTTGGCTTCAAACAAATTTAATATTTTACAATTTGAATAGATATTTCACAAATTGAATAAAAAATTGAGTGGTAAAAGACTTAGCGGATGATTGAGACTTAAGTCCTTGCGTTTAATAGTAGTTTGTATTTCATTTTTGATATATTTGGGTTTTGGAATAGTATTAATTTTTCTTGCGAAATGTGTAGCAAAAATATATCTGAATTTTACTAAAGGCATATACGGAATACCTTTTTTCTTAAACAGCCTAAATGTTTTTTTTTCAATTATCTTAGATCCGATTTAGCAAATCCTATATAATTGCTTGTCATCATCGTCAAACATACTTAAAAGTGACTGTTAAATCCTATTACCAAACGTGAATTGCTGTTTCGATCAAAAAATATTAAAACAGTTCTTAAAAGATAAAACTACAAAAATGTACTCTTTGAATAAAATAGATCGAAATGACGCTTTGAATACGTTAAATACGACTTGGTCTAATAGATTAAAATTACAATCTCGATTTATTTAAGACAGACCATAAGCAATGATGGATATCCATATAACTTCCCACGCTTACTAGCCACGGGTTGACAGTAAAATATTTATCTATAATGAGTAATTTCAAAGAAAATTATATTTTAATCTGAATATAAACACCGGAAGGAAACTCTCGTATTAAGGAAAAAGGAAATATGCTTTTATCTGGAAAAATCGAAATATAGCAAAAAAATGATAATACGACAAAAAAGAATGAAGAAAGCAAATCATACTGTTCACGCTACGGTTCACTACAGAACAATTGGATTATCCACACTCAGAAAACACAGCCTCGCCAAACAGCCTTGCCACACAGCCAAACAGCAAAAAGGAAAACTTTTAGGAGAGCACAGATTGATAATGTATAAGCTAAATTTTAAATATGACCCCTCAATATTATCGAAAATTATAAAACAATTTGCCATTCGGGGAAGGGGGGGGGGGGGGTACCAGGTTCAAAGGTGTACCATCTACACATTTGCCCGAACAGGTTCTCACTTGCCCGAACAGGTTCTCATATGAAGAAACAAGTACAATTTGACTTGCTGATCGGAAATGCATATATCTTCCCACGCCCCAAGACGAAATTGATGTAATTATGCTTTCTTCATTTTCTCTTTTATTGTGTTGCACAGTAACTAATTTAGTGTGGTTTTGTTTGTTTGTTAATTTATCAAGTTGCGGGAGATTCCTACCAGCAACATCCATTCAGTAATAAGTTGTTTTATGGAATATGATCCTAGTTTTGTTGCACTATTAACTTAACCAGCATGGTATCTGGCAAAAATGGTGTGCCTTAATAACAAGAGTTGAGATGTCATATAAAGAAATGTACTAAGCAGAAATATCAGCATCCCTACACAGCCAATGAATAGAAATAGAGGAAATTAGAACTTTAAAAGCCACCGAACACGACAAATATAAAAATTTTCGCAGGCATAATTTAATTGAGCCTGTTCATCGGCTGTATTAGAAGTGCATATTACTGCCTACACCGCCTAGCCTCGTGTTGAGCACAACTCAATACTGACACCACTTAACAGTATAATTTTGATCTAGCCAAAACGACCGTATGCAAATGGCGATGAAAGCATACGTTTATAGTAACATCAAGTAACGCCACAACAATTAATGACAAAGAGAACCTGAAAGGTTACCGCCTCAGGGTAAAACTTGCACAGCGGATTCAAACCACGGTCTAGGTTGTACCATCCCCTCATTCGTCCTGTCCTATGAATAAACCTCTACAAGTTTGCTAAGAAAATTTACACTTATCCTCCCAACTACTCAAAGTGTTGAAAGTAAAAATACAAACATGAACACAATTAATAACAATAGTGAATGACAAATCATCTTTGGTAAAATTAGCAAATAAAACGATGTCTAAAATAAACTGAACTGAATTTACGTCCTTCTGCAATCTTGTTATTAGCTCATATTAATCGAAGCACGCTGAGCAACAGTACAACGGTAAAATCCCAAACTTGGTTCGCAAGTAAAGCATGAAATAAATGATCCCGTGACTGATTTAAACTGTTGATGATACTGACCTATTTGCACAAGGAAATTGTGAAGATAACAGTGAAAATAACCTGCATGGGCATGACTGATGCTTTATCTATACAAACATAAATAAATTGTAATTAAATTTGTTAAAATGATCTATAAAATATACTTTTTACATCAACTTTGTCTGACACCCGATAAGAAACATCCGGTTATGTATTTATGACTAGTAAATCCTCATATATACATTCAAATATACAATAAAAGTCAAGTTCAATATTTTAGGTCAATATTACAGTTGTTGTAACAAGTTTCTTGGTATCTAGTGCAAACTCATTCAATTTGACATTAAATTTCCCTAGTCTTCTTCGCACAATCAATGAGAATACAATTCAAATTAAGCAGTCTGTGCGTGTTTTCTACGTTTAGAACACTAATTGTTAGCTGGCGGATAAATATTTCCATATTGTTCCTCCGAATTAAACGATTTTTAGAATATAATAGAAGCTTCATTTCTATAGAATCGTAAGGATGTAAAATTAGAGTACGCGCAGTAACGATCTTTTTTTAAAGCTTCAGACCAAGTCAAAAATTCAAAGCGATAAAATGGGTAATGTGTTTAAAATGATAATTCTGTTAAGAATATTAATGGTTTTACATACGTTAATACATTTTTGATATATACAGAAAAAATCTAACAGCTTAAAATTGAACTTTGAGCGCAATCGAACATGACAAATACAAAATTATTGCAGCCTATATATATTTGAGTATGTTCATGCAGTAACGGAAATCCAAATAACTGCCTATGCCGCTTATTTTGAATCGACCCTGATGGATGGTGTGCAGACACAGCGGTTACGGAATCTTAAATCTGTTTTTTCATAAATATGTCATTCTACGAACAGCGGCTTAATCTACCCAGGAAATTTTAATGGAAAATTTATCCAAAAACAAAACATAAAACACTACAGAAAACAATGGGCAAAACTAACAGAACATACTTTTAAAAGGAGTCAGAGATTATCAATGCTGTATTTACCAACATAAGCCATCGGCAAAAATGGATCGCAGGAAGTAACTGTATTTCTTTAAAAGATTGAACAATACTCAAAGCTAAGCGTGTTGAAATATTTAAACCGCCAAATTAATACAAAGATATCAAAAGAAATTTTTTAAAGTCATTTATAGGATTATATAAACAAACTGAGGTTTCTTTACCATTTCCCGACCAACCTGTCATATAAATCGATATTCCTGTTATTCCAAAAACATTTTACGGATACATATGTATACAAACGTCTAAAATGTGGTCGACTGTATGTTTTGATCAAAACTCGCTTTTAAAAAAATATGCCACATTGTTCAATAACTTTACTGCGCCTAACCCCCGGTTGAGCGCAGCTCAATATTTACCCGTACAATGAACAGAACAATTTCAAATAAGACTAAACAAAACAATAACGAAAATCAGAACCTGTGGGCTTACCATCTAGAAACGGTCAGTGGCAAAACCAATTTTCCTCAGGGGGTTTTAACCAGGTTCTTGGGTGCACAACCTCACACTTGTCCAGACAGAGTGTTCTAAAAAAGTACAAGTTATCTTGGTGAAATAACTCTATCCCACCCAATAAAAGCACACGGACATACAAAACATTAAAAGCTAATAGCTAATAGCTTTGTCAAGCAAAAAGGTGGGTACTTAATAACATTAACGAGACCAGAGACCCTGAATCAAATCAGCAAGAATAGAGATCGTGCTTTTAATCGTTTTCTTATAATTTAGAGCAGTTCAGAATGTTTTTAAAAGAAAATATATAAATAACAGTATGTAACAGATTTCCATAAATTGAGATTTTCCCTTGTTTAGAATCTACAACCCATGTTGTCATTCAATTTTATGAAAATGCTTCAAATGTCTATTTTACATTCACTTTATAAGCAATGTTAATTTAGTAAAAACAATTTAATTTAATATTGTCTTTTCACCATTAAATCAGAGAAAATTACGTTTTGCTGTGACATCGGATGAAATTAAACCAAGTATTAGCCAATATGTAGCACAACTGAAAATAAACAATTGGATGTTTGATAGAAAATGTGCACGTAGATTTTAATTTAATGCTTTATACAAAAAAAAACGGACAAGATACAGTTAAATTCTAAAAAGCTCTTTTGTTCATGATAACTATGGTGGAAAAATAAAGAAAGGATTTTGCTTTTCCTTGTTTGGAATTTTTAAAACAAACATCAAACACGACAAATATGAAAATATTATAGGCTCAGTGTGAGTGAGCCTGTTTATGTCAGTAAATGAGATGAACATTTCTTCTCATGCCGCCTAGTCCCGGGTTGAGAACAACAAGAAAGCAATACAAATTGCGATCAATCCCAAACAATGATATGCATAAGACAGTGAACATGGAAATTTTATGATAATACCATTTCGTTACCGGGTTTACAGGTAAAGTTGTGCCTTATCGAATTTCTGATTGATTCATATTATGATTTTGTCCAATATAAAGTCATATACAAGTAACAACAACAACAACAACAACAACAACACCACAATTAAAACAACAGTCGGTTTATTGTATTTCGCTAAGGGAGAATCAATTTTTCTGTCATTTACAAACAAGATAACCAAGTAATTGATGGAATAAGACATTTATTCTATCAATAGGACTTAAAAGAATCCGTTGTAGAAAGGTGAAATATGCATATCAGGAATTGCCACTTTCAGAAAAAATAGAGTTATTGTCGATAGTGATTTACACCAAATGTTTAATTTGTATGACATCTAATAACGAAACCGGCTTTGCATTGTAAGTACATCAACTGGTATTTCAGACTTTCTAATGGTTCTATCAACAAAACAGTTGCGTTTACATCAATAAATTGTGTTTCAAAAAAACTTTAGAATATTTGTAATTTAATACAGTTATTGCTAACATATCAACAAAATTGTACACTATTAAGTGTTCCCGTGTCTTAGAGCGAAGACTGTCATAGATTCGATGAGTACAGGGTAATCCAAAATATCTGATACTGTTTTGAACTTTAATAGAGTTAATATTATCAAACATAAGCATATAATTTTCACATAGTAATAATCTAGAGGCTTTAAAGTTTTGTTATATATATAGCATAGCATGTACTTGAAATAGGAATGTAGTTCGTATATCCAAAATAATATTTATAACAACTGTTAAATGTGACGTCTATTTTTGGTGATTATTACGTCAGGTCTTTTCTTAAACTAGTCTAATTTCGCCGATGCGCATATCTGAGGAATAATCTTTCTCATTTCTTGTTGAATTGATGAATTTAGTACTTTGCTCTGATGTTGGTTTAGCTATGTATACCTTATCTTTTATGTCCCTTTAGAAAAAAGTCTAATCGGCCATAGACAATTTCAATAAAAAGACTTGACGTCATAATAACCCAAAATGGACGTCACATTGAACATTTGTTATAAATATTATTTTGGATGTACAGACAGCATTTCTTATTCAAGCCTGGTATGTTATATATTAAACAAAAACTTTAAAGCCTCTAAATTATTACTATGTGAAAAGTGTATGCCTATGTTTGATAATATTAAATTAAAATGCTATTAAATTTCAAACAAAATATCTATGTTTTGGATATATGTTTTGGAAACGACCGTGTGCATCAAAAGAACTTCAACTACTTCATAACATGGTTTTATATGTCTTTTGCCGATATTTGATTTAAACAAATTATGTACAACACCTAAAACAATGCAGTTTTTTTTCTGGGCCTACCACGCGATCCACTTTATTTTCTTCGTTCAAATTATGAATGTGTAACGACCTGTTGCGAAAAAATATGTCCTGATCAAAGCTCATCCAATATTTTGTTATAGTCAATTACAGGTATGTTAACTTCTTTAGGATTCGGGTCGCTATATTAATTGTTTAAACGATTTATTATAAGTAAAATGCTTCACTGTTCGTTCCGTGCTTTAGGAACCTAGGTTCATCCTAAATCTGGTAAATAAATGCCAGACTATAATATCCATTTATGAATAGGACAAAGGACATTCTTTGAGAAAATGTTTTCTAATATCACATTTATTAAAGAAGTGTTCTAGTTAATTTGAAAACGCAAAAAATAGTTATGCCATCAGTTCGATAGTATTTTATAGTAAACATGGTAAAATCGAAAAATATGACTGCCCCTTTAATTGTTATTTGTAAAACATGTGTTAAGTGTTCCTCAGCATTGAACTGCTGGGCCCAAGATCATAAAACTAAGTTTTGAGATCAGTCTCAAATCCCAAGGATCTGATTGGCTAAAATGGCGACTGGTTGCCATTTCAGCCAATCAGATGCTTGAGATTTGAGACTGATCTCCAGATTTTGTTTTATGATCTTGGGCACAGATGAGTATGCCTACCAACTTATTAATATTGTACTAAAATTGACTTCACACTTTAAATTTTACTACAATAAACGTATTGTATTCTTATTTTATTTTCTGCAATAAAGAGGGTCCCAGATCTATTGTCAAGATGAAAAGAAATAAAAGGTAAAATCTTCAGCATAAATAGAAATAAGAAAAAACACATTTGGAGAAAGCAGATATTAAGGAATTGATTTTTAATTAATCATTTGAATTGTGCATCACAAAATCACCAGTGTGCTGCTCAATCAAAGCAGATGCGATGTAAAAATCCATTTTCGTTCTTTGCATCGATTAAAGCTGACCTTATATAAGATTTATAAATTTGTAATATTGGAATTATTAGGGAAATATGCGTTTAGCACGGGATAATGCTTTCAGCCACGAAAGAAAAAGCTAAATTAGCAAATTAATGTCACAAGACCTTTTTAATGCCTTATGGGAATTTTGATGACGGTAATGATTTTCTCAGTCAATTATGTAACAAATCATAAGAGGACACATAGATTAATATACCCGAGCACAAAAGAAACGTCTCACTTATATTACTTTAACTTCAAAAGCATTACTTAATAATCACATTGTTAAGGACATTCATTAGATATATAAGAATCAATGGTAAGAACAGTTAATTGTGCGAGAATCACAAAATGTTTGTTTTCTGATTCATAAATGAATTTTATAAATACACTGCTTGGTAGAGCTTTCCAGAGGTAAAATATCTACATTGTATATATTCTTAGCTGAAGCATTTCTTTTGTGCTCGGGTATATATTCGACACTGACTTGAACTCCGGTATATACACTAATATCGTATTTGAAGGTCACCAACAACAAAAGTAATTTTTAAATTTGAAATGCAGATACTTAGTACAAAATGCATCAGTGTTAATGGCGAACAACTAGATTGTTTAAATAAAAGTAAGTAATCACAAGCAAGATGAAGGTGAGCATTTATAATAAATGGCGGCCGTAAATCATCTCCCTGTACTTACATTCAATACTGTTATCTTTCATCCCTCAGGGATTGCATTTGACATTCACTTTCCACACCCCTCCCCACTCACTCATTCACTCTGATAATATTATTAACCATGCTCTCTCTATTCATCTCTTCTTCTTGGATGTGTGGGGAGGCTGTGTCTTCAGAATAAGATACGCGTATTTTACTTTTTATGCATATATTTACACTCCTTAATATTCTCAACATTTGAAATAAAAGAATTAAAGAAATCAAATATAACATGAAATAAGGTGTCTTAAAGTTAAAAGCCATGCCCAGATGTAAAACATATTTGTGTATTCACATCTATCTACTCACCGCCTATTAACAGGACAAGTAATCGTCGATTCAAATGTAGCTGACGAGAAAAACCAAACCATTTTCAATAATATATTGTGAAAATATTAATTTGCGCTAAACCCAAGGATAGGCGGAATTGAATGTATTATGCATTTCAATTACTGCTCATGACCAGGCTCAATCAAACCGAGCTTAAAATGTTTTAATATTTGTAGTGTTCGATGGCTTTTAAGTTCGTTTTGCGATATCTATTCAATTATGACAGAAGCGTTGTTTTTGCATTTCGGCGTTCGTAAAATGTCACCCCGTACATTAAATTTTGGGTCTTATTAATTACACCCTTTGATGATCGTTGATCTTGAATTATTTTGTTCGTGAAAGTATTTTGCGCTCATCCCGTGGCTAGGCGGCGTGGAAAGCAATATGCACTGTCCATTACTCATCATGAACAGGCTTCAAACCGATTCTGCAATATTTTGATCTGTTCTGTTTGGTGGCTTTCTATGTTCTTTTTTTCATTTATTTACTAAAGAAACAAGAAAATCATTTTGTAAAGTGCATTCATGAAAAAAGTTAGCACAGAACAATGAATGATTATTCTTCCAAAAAATACCACTATCAGACTCTCAGATTCTTTAAAACATATTCATCACGGATGCGCGACATAATCAATGTAACAAGATGTGCCTTCACGCCCAGTGCAAAATCAGTGGGAAATTTATTTTCCCGTCGAATGTCACGTAATTAATTATCTTGTAAGTTCTTTGGAGCGTTTTATAAACATGTAGCTGCAAGGAATGAATTGCATGTCGTTCATTTTAAAAGTGATGAAAGACAAGGCCTGTGTTTAAACTGTCCCAGCAGCAAGATTTCCTGGAATTCACTTGAAGTTAACCGTTTGCTGATTGAAGTTCAAAAGTAGCGATTAATTTAAGATTAAGGCAGAGTGCAACATTTTCAAAAAAAATAGTTAAATTAAATATGAATTTTTCACCATAATACGTTTTGCCATATTACGATACTGACCAAAATCATACAAATGATAGGAATTTATTATTCTCTAAAAAAAGCAGGACAATGAAAGTCAACGAAAACGACATATATAAATTTCACATATTATTTGTTTTGATTTATTCAGCCTGGTCATAGACAAATTTAAAGTAGAATTGCAAATAATTTCATGAAACACATATTACACGTTTAAGCGCAAATCATTTACACATTTAAAGTAAACCGATTTAGTACTGTTTTGTTATGTCCAAAAAATACAGTTGGCGCAAACAGATTCTTTCTTGAATATGAACTCTGCCAAACCCAGAGTGAACAAATCTGCTGACATTGCCTGTACAGTATAAGACAACCACTTTCTTTATGTCGTCGTGCCCAAGTAGTGGACAATTACCCCAACACGTCGATTAACTGTATCTATAATAAATTTTGCACGTTTTCGAAAGCACATCATTTGTCATTTAAAACCTTTCCTACGTTCACTGAACAATTTTTAAAACTCCAAGTGTCTATGAATATCTCACAAATTATTCTATAAACTGTTTATCAAGTATATCCATACAAGATTGTTGTTGTTTTCGTCGAAAACAAACTATAAAAACTTAAAGATATACACGTTTTGTTTGTGTCTTTAAAATTATAAAATTCCAGTTGTGTTTTACAATTAAATTAATAGGTCTAAGAGTTGTTTTTTGAGATCAAATTGTAACATAGAGTCTTTTTTGTTTAAGATAGATATTCTACCGACGAGTTTGTCGTAAATTGGGGGCGAATTGGTTTCGTTTGTTTTCGCGACACTTTTAAAATCAATTTTTAAGGAAACACAAAATTAGCAAATGCGATTCTGTCTCACATCAATATAACCATTTCAATATTTAAAATATGGTTCACCCACTCATAATGCCATGATGTCATTTTATTGATATACGTAACTGGTTCACAGTTGTTCTTTAATTAATTTAAATATTAAAAATAGTTGATTTTAACGAGAAATCCTGAGTCGTATATTTTTATACAACACGCTAGTTTGACATTTTTAAGCAAAATAGATTTTTGCTTGAGATCCAGAAATAACCTGAAATCAGAATTTATCTGGATCATGTTCTCCTAGGTTGCTACGAAACAGTTTTTTTTCATGCGATTGCACATCTGATAAAGGTTTATAAATAAGATAAACTGTTAATCAAATTTTCTTAAAGGTCGTCAACTATGGAAAGCCGGCGATGACGTGCCAGTTGTTAACTGCCATATGCCAGTTGCCTATTGCCTTGTGTCATCTGCTAATTATTTATTGGTTTTCTATTATCATTTTCAACTATCAACTTTCATGAGAATATAAATAAATATCACTTTTTTGTGGCTTCAACCTAGCAAAAGCAGAATACTAAATATAACGAAATGGCTATTTAGCCCGATTTCTGGACTACAAAATGAAAATTCTCGGTTCATGCACATTCCCAAATTAATGTATAGAACCTAGCTGCAAAATAAAGATTTTTTCTTTCATCATCAATTTCCTGATAATTATTAATATTGCCGCAAGCTGATTACGCTTTGAATATTAACTCTGTCTGCCTTACCCCAAATGAAATAATCTGCAGACGTTGCGCGTAAGATAACCAGTCTGTCTCTGTCGTTAGTGAACAATTTCACTAACACGTCATTTCATAATATTTCTGGACTGTCAGGGATAAAAAATATCGAGTTACATATTTCCAGTTCACGAGATTATATCATTTGTCGTTAACATGTCTCCGCTTAGTAAACCGTTTGTTGACGACGTCGTTGAAAACATCTCACAATTATTCGCCTTGCTGCAGCTGTTTATTAAGTCTGTTTTATTTTTGTCCTTGGTTGAAAACAAACAAGATTATGAAACATTCTGAAATTCAAGCTTTGTGTTTACGTATAACAAATTATTAAGATCCACATGCTTTGCTCTCGGCAACAATATTTTGTGCCTTTGTGTAAAACCCCCAGATAATTCTAAGTTAAGTTTTTTTGTCTCTAATTACCTTGTCATTTTTTTTCAGAAATCCTGAATAAAGGTTTTGCGAAACTTTAAATACCAATGTTGTGTGATTAGCAAAAATGCAAGCAAATGACATCAAGAAATAAAAAAATATAATCCAAGAACTATTTCAGTAATCTATAAAAGATTTATATAAGTGTAATTTACTTTTTTGTAACTAACATAACGTAAACGGAATCAGTTTTACATGAATTTCTAAGGCTAATAGATAATTTCTGTAATTCGTTTAATATACTCAATGTTCCTGACACGTAGATCTATACTTTATACTTAGACAACTTTTACAGCGTTGCGGCCGTAAAAAGTCTCCCCGTACATATAGTCAGTACTGCTATCAGTAAAATAACCCGTTACCGATGTCATGCAGTGATGGTTACTTCATCAGGGCTATATGGGGTTGTCCCGGCTAGCTCAGTTGGTTGCGTCGCCGGACTTGCCGGGCTAGGCGTTGTCGCCGTGACGGTGCGGGTTCGCTCCAAGCTAGAGCCACCATCATTTTACATAAATCAAAAAAAATTTATTTATCATTTTGTTTCAATCCCTAAAATGTATGGAAATGAGAAGATATCTGATTAATGTTCTCTTAGTTTAAAAGGATATATATTTTCTTAAGAAATTGCACAAGGTCGTCTTGTTGTAGGTTTTGCAATGAAATTTTCAAGGAAAAGCATGAAGGTCGTTCATGTACATTTTGCTTTCTGAACCTTTGTTGTGATATTGGTGATTAAAAAATCTTTTTGATTTGCTTTGTTGTTTTGTTATATCGCGAGCAATGTCTATCATTCGGCAAGAAAGTGCTCATTCGTGAAGCAGCTATTGCGTCGTAATATTTAATGAAATCAGGTAGGCGACAAATTTCAGCATCAGTTACATGTATATAGGCATTTTAAGGTGGTATCATTTGTTGTGGAAGAGTTTACGTGGGTTGGGTGTGTTAGATCCTAATTTCAGGAATGTAAATTGTTTTTTCTGACTTCAAAGCTTATTTTAGCTTGATTTAACATTTATACAGCACATGAATGTATATTGTCATGCAAAAGTCAAAATAAAAGAGAAATATGTAGCAATTTCGTACCTTGATCGAGACTTTCTGTGGGAGTCCAAACTTCCTGTACTTCTACTGTTGTGAACAATAACTGCCCCTGGAAGACAGTCCATAACAAGGTCAACAATGTCTTAGAAGATAATTTATTGAACATCAGTAGAAATGTACTAAAACAGCGTTCTACAAGTCACAGTACTTATAATTAAGTTAAGATATTAAAAATTAAGAAAAGACAGCCATTTTCCGCGACATAAGATAATTACGTGTGTCTATGAATATTCATATGCATATGTTTACAATTCCTCTCAATAGCTCGCCATGCGAGTAAATGATCCTCACTGGGTTTCCCAAATCAGAGCGAGGCTGCAAGTGCACATACTTTCCCCGTCATATCTCAAAATGTCGAAACAAATGAAATATTTTAAAAAATGTGAGGGCTAATGCACGTTTTCATTCACTCGACCTACAGGGCGAGTAGGTAAAAAAAATTGTACGCCTCTGATATGTAAACAGTTCGTGCATTCCAATATATGTATAATTTATATAAACATATTTACGGTATTCATTATTACATTATATTTGTTTATTTATAATTATAGTTATGTTATTATTTGTCTTTTTACACATTTCAAAACACTCTTATTTTGAAAAACATTTCATTTAGTTATAAATATTTCATGTGTTAACAGAAAAGTAATATTTCGAGCTTTACTTCAAAAAAGGCATATAATTCAATTATAATAACATTGAAAGTTATGTCCTTTATTGTACACCATACCTTGCATTTTGAAAAATTTGTTAACAAACATGGATGCCAAATTATAGTATGTAGTCACTTTGATAATGTTGTTTTTGTACATTTCTGCTATTGCTTAGGGGATAATATTCTTACACATTGTTGTCCTTATTATGGACTGTCTTCCTATGGTAGTAATTATTTAAAAAATTGGGAGTATAGGAAGTTTGGACTCCCACAGAAAGTCTGTTTTCAAGGTAAGAATTTACTACAATTTTCACTTTTATTTTGTTTTTGCATGACATTACACACTCAACTGCTTAGTATATGATATGTGAAGCCACAATAAGTTGACAAGTCCAAAACAAATGAACATTATATGAAATCATGATTTCCAACACCCAACCCACTTCAGCTTTTTGATATCTCCTTAAACACAAAAACTAAACATTAAAAAGCAAATGACAATTAGTGCACTAACGACTGGAGTTTATGGCTGATTTAAAAATCGTTATTAAAGAAAGGCTCTGCAAAAATAATAACAACTGTAAAAGTAATAGTCTTACATATATTTTGATCTTGATGGACAACTCAGAGATATAATTATCGCTATGTTGTAATGGATAGGCGCGGACGAAGTATGCGATAACAATTGACAGTACCTTCGCCTTCGAGACAAAGAAGTCTTTTTTGGGCATTTCTAAATATTATTAAGATTGGCATTAGCTTCGCGCGTAATTATATTTTTTTAATGTTTTTTTTTGAAGTTCACAAGATACCGCGGATTGTCATCACACACGACGTTAAATATCTATTAACGATAATATGCTATTCTTCAGCACTCTGTTCGCTTGGCGATGAACCGATTTACAGTTGATCGTTAGGCTTATCGTTTGGTTTGCACGACGGTGACAGGAGTTAAAGTGTTCACAAAGGTTTAAAGGGAAAATCTTGTAATAGAACCAAGAAGCTCGATCTGTTTGTTTTATTGTTTTATTCCTGGCATCATGTTCTTGTGGATGTGACTTTAGTGGCCCTGGTCTCGGTAAGTTTACTATGTACCTAAATTTTTACTTAACAATGCTATTAGAGTCTTATTACCTTTTTATGATTGAGTACTTTTACAGGCAAAATTGACGAGTTGATGGAAGGGTTGGAGCTATTTCACCAAGAGTTGTACTTGTTTGTTCTCATTAGAACCTATTGGGGCGGCAAGTGTGTTGTGAACACTAGAATCTGGATTGAAGGTTATAAAACTGAGATTGGAAACCAGTCTCAAATCCCAAGCATCTTATTGGCTGAAATGGCGACTGGTCGCCATTTCAGCCAATAAGATGCTTGAGATTTGAGACTGGTTTCCATGCTCAGCTTTATAACCTTGTGTACAGGCTAAAATGCCCAATGGCAAATACTATTTTGTCACTGACCGTTTCAAGGCGGTAACCTAATAGATTAATTTTTCATTTTCGATATTTGTTTGTTTGTTTATTTAAATAGATAAATTTATTTACCCTTGCTCTCATTTCGTCGCTACTGTTTGGTTGCGTGGCAAGGCTGTGTTTTCTAGGTGTGGCCTTTCACGTTTTGTATTTTCGAACATTAGTATTTTGCTATCTCAGAACTTACATGTAAATGCTGATTAAAAATGAAAATGCGTTAAGTGTCGCTATATTGTATAAATTTTATTTGTACGAAACATATCTTTAGAAGTTAATTAACAAACACAGAGGTTATATCAGTGTTGTGCTACCGCCGTAATAGGTCGCTTTGTTGTTATAATTATCGGTCTTTGTTGAGTGTTGAGTCTATTTAATTTGCTGTAAATAAGCATTCTACTCAAACCGGAATCAGAGGTCGTTACGAACTTTGAAGTATAAATGTAATCTCATCAATGGACTCAATTAGTCGCCTGTTTTCATATTCTTTGCGGTCTGTGATTAAAAGCAATTCTATTCAGTCTTTATTTGTGCTTTTCTAAACCTGTTTCAATTATGTCTGTCTAGTATCAACAAGTTGATTAATTATT
Organism: Corbicula japonica; assembly: GCA_038501625.1. Lineage (NCBI taxonomy): Eukaryota > Metazoa > Mollusca > Bivalvia > Venerida > Cyrenidae > Corbicula > Corbicula japonica. The sequence goes on from JAZAYU010000032.1 coordinate 3,589,312, forward strand.
GTTTTAACAGCGGTTTTACGAATTTCTAGATGTCCTTATCCGTATAATAAGTACAAAGTAATCTCAAATATTTTCAAGCACATCATTTTTTTCACGAACACGAATGTGATCGTGTGCTATATGGTCGGCTTAATTCACGTCAGTCCAATAATATCTTCTTTTGAAGAAGATTTCGCAACCTTAATTGTATTTTCAATACGAATTATCACTTACACCTACCATGGATATTCAGATCAGTACACAAAAGATATTGGCAGTGGATATCGAGTGGATCCAGTGGGAATAAAATCTTGTCATGTGTCGCTCTCCTTAATTAAATGTTTTTGAGAAGGTTCTCTGCAACTTTGGCAATTGGCTTATAGCTGTTACAGCATTATATCAATTTAATGTTGAACAAACTTTAATTTTTTAAATATACGCAAACTTCTACGTTTGGTTTCTCGTTATTTGGCAAAACGTTAAAGATTACATTTTAGATGTTACTTTTTAAACGTAGGAAATATGCATATGATAATAATAAATGAAGAAACGAAAAATGTGATATTTACACGATTTAATTAAGATATTGACATTAGACCTTTTCGCAGACATAAGTAACCAGACATTTTTCTGTGGACAACGTAGTCACTCCTCACCTAGCTAAATGTCAGAGGACAGTAAATAGAAAAGCCTGTCGCTGATTGGACTATTTTGTCTAGGGACAATTACAACTTACTTTATTTTCAAAAATTCATTTGCCAAAACTATAGAGAATAAAAATAAGTTTTTGTTTTCTAAAATGATTTCAATTATATACTTTTAAAATAAAAATGATTTTTTAAAACACTGTTTGAAAAGTGATTTGTGGCTCTTAAATAAGGTTTGTACTTACCTAATTTTGGGTTGAAGATTGTATACATTCTGTGGGGAATTACTTTCGGCTAAAAATGCTAAGATAATTAGTTGGTGAAGACCCTGATTTCTGGCAATTTTTGGTTTGCTCAAGAGTGCCACTTTACAAATCTGTTGTAGTTGGAAAAAGTCGTGTAAACGAAATCACAGGAGAACCTAATCTAATAATGAAACTCTATGGGAAACTGTTTAGTGGTCTCTGACCAAAACGTAAAGGATAAGTATAAACGCATGAGAAAGTTATTCATAACTTGGGCAATTAAGAGCATGTTTTGTTAACTAAATAAAATTTCACAAACTAAAATTCGCTGCATTACTGGTAGGGCTACAGTTTAAATCTCTGAAAACTTGCATTTCCGTTAATATTCTTTTCTTAGATCACCGTATGCTTGTTCATATATCACAATTTAGGTAATGAAAAAGTAAATAAGGCATCTACTTGTAATTTCCGAATAGATATTCAGTTCTATTAATTAGAAAAAGGAAATTATAAATAAAGAAGATTAAATTAAGATCCCTCCATCTGGGAATCGTGTTTGCATAATGTTAGTTAATGTAATGAAATGAAATGTAATCCAGATACAGATATCCCATCTCCAGACACTGCAGACACATCATTAAAATTGTCTGACTATAAGCATAGACAATTCAATGTAATGCTTCTGCTTTCGCTTATCAATCACAACAAGTTGTAAATAGTTTAAGCAATTATAACTCCAGTATTGAAGACGAATGCGGCAGTTTCCGATTTCACAATATTATAGAGTTTACATGAGCACCGGTTTCATACTTTACGTCATTTGTAAGGTTGTTTTGTTTGAAATTCTAAGAAATATTAAAGACTTGTTTCTTCTTAAGTAATACTTGTATATATAAAACTAATTGTTGGTCTCTATTTAACGACTGTGCTTGCCAGTCTCTCTTGATTTTGTCATGCAAACGGTAAACACGTACCATTCAAAACGTTGCAAAATCGGCAACTACGACACTCGTTTGTAAAGAAGAATCTTTATGTCAGTTTCACGGTCACAATGTGCTTAATATTAGTAGCTTAAGATAATTTCACTAAAAGCATTTCGAAAGTGTTCTTTGAGGAGGCTAATAACACTTTTTAGCGACTTGGGTACGAACATAAAAACAAATGTGTTAAAAACGGTTTGTTTCCAAGTGTGAAATTGACCTTAATTAAACATATGCAAAATTCTCTGGTGAATTCAATTATATCAATAGAACCACCAGACACATTATTGTATCCAAATCAACCAAATCCGAAACGATCGTTAAAAGATCAAACAGTAATAATAGAAGCTCAGATATAATATGCTGAGATAAACACGGTATCAGACGTCTCTTCGCTCTCCAACAAAATGTTGAAATTTAGAAACGCTAAAAACCTTATAAACCTGATAAACCTTTATACAATTATAATGCAATCTTTTGTTTACTTTGACCAACTTGTCTTTTATTGAAATTATAAATGTTGCTGATGTCTGTAAGAGCAATGTTGCTTAGATAATGGTCAATTTCTTTTCTTTTACATCTCAGAGTGGTTGTACCACGTGACTTTTAGAATGTCGTGCACATACAAAATTATTTGCTTCAGGTAGGTTTTTTGCTTATTTCTGGACCGATTTTGATCAGATAAATAGCATCTTACTCCTGTAAAAAATCATTTTCATCGACATTTAACCTTTTATATAAGTCGGCTGCTAATTTCCTTAACATTCAATGACAATTCAAACAAAATTTGCCTATTTATCTGTGTGTGCACGACATTCCAAAAGTGACGTAGTACAGCCACCCTGTATCTCATAAAATTGAAAATCAATAAATAGGAGACAAAATTGCACAAGCATGTGGTTAGCGACAACAAATGCTATCAATACCCTAGAAACATCACTCGATATAAAAACTGTGTGAATATTCAATTAATGATAATTTCCCTTGAACATGCTTTCTGGCCTCCTTGGAAATAGCCGGTTATCACAATTCAGAGTTTCCTGATATAGATAATTACATTTTATATCAGACAAAATAGTGAGACAGTATTGAAAACATTTGTTTGTAAAAATGGCTTGTAAACAAATTTCTAATGTCGCAATATTAACAAGGTAGTTTTCATGGGATTCGAATTCTAAAACAATAAAACATAACCACATCTCTCCTACTTAGTTCGCAATTAGTTAAGTCAGATTTGTCTCCCTGCCTTCAGTATTGATACTTGTTGTATTTATAACTTAAGGTACGAAGATGTTCTATTATTTGCATCTTTACCAGATAACTCAGATAATCAAACTGAATGACGTGGATTTGATGTAAAAAAGTTGTAACTGCCTTCTTTAGTCCTTTAAAGATACAACTGTTTGCACTCAGTCCACAGTGTGTAATATTACATTTGACCACACGTGCTCATAACAGTACTGTCATATTGAGGTATTGTTGTTAGTTACGTTTTCGGTGAGATATGCAAGTTGCTACAAGAATTTGTCATGTCTTAAAATTCAATTCAAAATACACTTTATAGAAAAATTCACTCTTTGTTTATGAATTTTCGAACTCTTGTTCTTCTTCAAGAAAAATACAGAAATTTTGTTATTAAGGTTACATTCATATTGATAAGCACGGAGCCCCTAAGGTGACATTAAGCATACTTTTTTTTCATTTTCCATACTTTTTTAAGGATTCGTTATTTCGTTTAAACGAATTAATATTTCGTTTAAACGAATTAATATTTCGTTTAAACGAAATAATAAGATTCGTTATTTCGTTTTAACGAAATAATATTTCGTTTAAACGAAAAAATAGGATTCGTTATTTCATTTTAACGAAATAATATTTCGTTTAAACGAATTAACGAATCCTATTATATATACATATATTACTTTTTTTATTGAAGAATGATTTGTAAAATTTAAAACTCATGTCAGCATGTGTCGTAGGGTCAAATAAATATATTAAAACCTCAAAGTGAATTTCTTCGTTTGTTTTTATTTTTCCCAAATTACTTACCTTTTGTTATTTTTGGCGTTCCATACTCCCATATTTTATACTCAGCTTTTTTCAATATAGTCTAAGGGAAACAACTTCTTTAATTTCTTTTCTTCACCTATGCACGTGACAACTAACAACCAATCACTGCATTTAAAAACAATTCAAATAAGGTAGCTGCTGGGTTTATTATAAACAGCAAATAATTGTTTCTGGAAGGTTAAATACTTTTCCAGGTAAATACATTTTTATTTTCATTGTTTTATGTCATAGCGATACTAAGTCTTTATAGAATTTAAGTTAATATGTAAACAATTTTACCTTTTACCTGTATAAATTATTGTAATGTTCTACATCAATGATTTCTATCACCTTATGCACGGGTCATGTTTGTTTACGTATTGTGACATGTGTCAACTGTCAAATAGAAACTTAAATATTTGTAATCGCTATATTTATATCATAACTTAATATGTTGTATTATTGTTTTTCAGATAAGACACTACACTCATGATACATTATTGATGTTCATGTTCCACGTTTACATGATTATGTGAATAAACTTCTATATTCTGTCTGGAGTTTTAACGAACACATTAAAATAATAATCACCCAAACCTCCCAGGACCCACAGAAACAAGGGGTCGGTGATAAATGGCGCCCAACGGTGTGTTCTAAATCACATAAAACTAGATATATTTGCTTTGTGAACCGGTGTTCAGGGATTTTTTATTCCTGGAGTGCTGCAGCTGTTACACTTTGTGTAAAATGTCACAGGGTGAGAAAGAATGTGCAGCCAGACCGGGACCCGAACCCGGGACCCCTCGCTTACAGGGCGAGTGCTCTCCCGACTGAGCTATCCGGGCCGCTTACACATCTTCTCCCCAAATAGTGACTATATTCGTACCGCGACATTTTCCCCCCACAACTTGGAAATTCGTCCTCGAATTCCAGAGGGCACTTTATCGTCAAGGTCAAGTTTACGGTCAGGAATATCTGCAACTAGTTCTACCTACTCATCTGCGAGACGAGATATTCTTAGCTCTTCATGATGATTTAGGTCATCAGGGCAGAGACCTTACTACTACACTGTTCAAGCAGCGGTTCTACTGGCCAGGGATGGATGCCTGGATTGAGGAAAAGGTTCACGAGTGTATGAGATGCACAAAGCGGAAAACACTTCCTTCCACTGCAGCTCTGGTGAACATCACGTCCTCGTCACCAATGGAGATCCTCTGTATAGATTTCCTCAGTTTGGAGAGATCTAAGGGAGGTTTCGAAAACATTTTGGTGATCACAGATTTATTCACCAGATACGCCCAAGCCTTTCCCACGAAAAACCAAACTGCCAAGACAACTGCCCGAGTACTTTTTGAGCAATTCATTGTGCATTATGGATTTCCTTCCAGAATTCATAGTGATCAGGGTGCCAACTTCGAGTCTTCTTTAATTCAGGAATTGTGTACTTTAGCTGGGATTGCAAAATCTCATACAACACCATATCACCCGATGGGAAACCCAGTCGAAAGATTTAATTCAACATTATTGAAAATGCTCGGAACTTTGGAAAATGATCTCAAGTCCGACTGGAAATCACACATTGCACCTTTAGTACATGCTTACAATGTCACCATCCATCCAAGTACTGGATATTCTCCATACTTCCTCATGTTCGGTCGCCATCCAAAACTAGCAATTGACGCTTTCTTGGGTCTTCCAAAAGAAGAGGAAGCCTATAAAGGTCAACATGAATATATCAAGAAGCTGAAGGAAAAGCTAACGTCCGCTTATCGAAAAGCGCAGGAGACATCAAAAGCTACTGCAGCTACAAATAAGAGACAGTATGACATCAGTGCAAAGGCAAGCCGACTAATGCCTGGTGACATTGTTTTAGCACGGAATGTAACGCTAAGAGGAAAACACAAATTAGCGGATCGCTGGGAAGATGTTCCATATATAGTGGTGTCACAACCAAATGAAGACATTCCCGTGTATGAAGTCATTAAAGATTGTCGGAATGCCAAAAAGACACGTGTCTTACACAGGAATCATCTTCTACCTCTTGGGTTTACAAGTAAACAAGAGAAATAATCAGGACAACCTTTAGATTTTTCAGAATGGAATGAAAGAGACATTTCAAATGTAAAATACTTACCTTTTCATGTGCAGTCAACGACTTGTTTATTAATTTGGATATTAAGAGAAAGTAAATTAATAAAGTACTTACCGTATATACTCTTAATGATAAACAGTCATATGTTAACACTTACACGTGTTTGATATTGCACTTAACCGTTGTTATATTTTGTGTAAATAAAATTATTGCTAGCGAGTTTCGTCTTTTGTTTTTATTATATTTAAATGTATTGATGCAAATTATTTTATATATATCTTTATAATTTGATTAAAATGTCGGGGACGACATTTCGAAAGCAGGGGGAGTATGTCGTAGGGTCAAATAAATATATTAAAACCTCAAAGTGAATTTCTTCGTTTGTTTTTATTTTTCCCAAATTACTTACCTTTTGTTATTTTTGGCGTTCCATACTCCCATATTTTATACTCAGCTTTTTTCAATATAGTCTAAGGGAAACAACTTCTTTAATTTCTTTTTTTCACCTATGCACGTGACAACTAACAACCAATCACTGCATTTAAAAACAATTCAAATAAGGTAGCTGCTGGGTTTATTATAAACAGCAAATAATTGTTTCTGGAAGGTTAAATACTTTTCCAGGTAAATACATTTTTATTTTCATTGTTTTATGTCATAGCGATACTAAGTCTTTATAGAATTTAAGTTAATATGTAAACAATTTTACCTTTTACCTGTATAAATTATTGTAATGTTCTACATCAATGATTTCTACCACCTTATGCACGGGTCATGTTTGTTTACGTATTGTGACATGTGTCAACTGTCAAATAGAAACTTAAATATTTGTAATCGCTATATTTATATCATAACTTAATATGTTGTATTATTGTTTTTCAGATAAGACACTACACTCATGATACATTATTGATGTTCATGTTCCACGTTTACATGATTATGTGAATAAACTTCTATATTCTGTCTGGAGTTTTAACGAACACATTAAAATAATAATCACCCAAACCTCCCAGGACCCACAGAAACAAGGGGTCGGTGATACATGTTAACATGTCTGCACTCTCCAGACTCCATGTCACGTGGGTATGTATATTATTTCGTTTAAACTAATTGGTATTACGTTTTAACGAAATAATTATTCGTTTAAACGAAATAATATTTCGTTTTAACGAAATAATAGGATTCGTTATTTCGTTTAAACGAAATATTATTTTGTTTGAACGAAATATTATTTCGTTTAAACGAAATATTATTTCGTTTAAACAAAATAGTATTTCGTTTAAACGAAATATTATTTCGTGTAGTCGAATTATTATTTCGTTTTAATATATTTAATATATTGTTAAAACGAAATAATAGGATTCGTTAATTCGTTTAAACGAAATATTGTTTCGTTAAAACGAAATAACGAATCCTATTATTTCTTTAAAACGAAATATTAATTTGTTTAAGCGAAATATTAATTCGTTTAAACGAAATATTAATTCGTTTAAACGAAATAACGAATCCTTAAAAAAGTATGGAAAATGAAAAGAAAGTATGCTAAATGTCACCTTAGGGGCTCCGTAGATAAGCGTATTGTTTGATGTTTCTCATATTAATTTACAATACATTATAAAGTGTATAACTGACTTTCCTTTTTGTAGATTTAAGGTAATTGTGAATTCAAAAATAGTTTTACTGATGCTGTAGGTTTACGTAAAACAATATCTGGAACAGAAATTACCAGATTAATTTCATACATTGATGGATGTGATATACGTAAGATAAATTAAAATTATGGTGTGGAAATCGCACCGCGTTTCTAACAAGAAGCTGTATACCAATAATCTGAAATTGATTAACGATATTTACATCTTTGCAGAAGAATTACATTTAGGTCAAGGTTACACAGAGCTCTCGTTTTCTAACTTATTTTTAATTACTAATTATTACAGTCTACACATATCACATCCCCCTATTTATTTCAATAGTTTCATGAATACATAAATCTTTCAAGTATATACGACTTTAATAAAATTAAATTTCAATTTAAGGGAAACATCGCTAAATTATACATAGCATTACTGAGTAAGTGGCAGTTTTTTAATTGGGTCACAAAAAGCATGCTACATGTATAGTCTGTGCTTAAGAACCAGGACACAAGATCATATAACTCAAATTGGAGACCAGTCGTAAAATTTTAAGAATTTGATTGGCTGAAATAGAGGAAATAAAGACATGTCTCCAATCTAAGCTTAATGATCTTGGGCCACTATTTTGCGTCTGTCAGTTATTACCCGGTAGTCCAACACAAATTCCCTTAAACATTTACTAAATGTAATGTTATCTTTTTGAAAATCGCTATCATTTATCGTTAAGTGTTTGTGGTGTGTAATTTGACATTGATTCTCTTTTAAACTCATGATCTCTTTTCCTCTCTACTTTTTGACTGTGAGTGGAGGCTGTTTTTTTCTGGTTGCTGCAATTCCTGATATGCACATTACATTTTTAACATTTTTTAGCTGTACGTTTGCCCTCTTTTCATTTTGATTGCATAAACAGTTTTTCTTCTTTCTCTTTTTTGAATGTAAGTTTTCCTGATTTTCTGATTGAATGATTAGCATTACAGAATAATCAGTGCATTTCTTTTCATCAAATTCAATAATATTAACATATATCAATTATAACATAATATTAACATAACATTCAATCAAAGTCGTATTTGAAACGAAAAGTGCAAAACAAGTGCGAAACCCAAAACAAAAGATTCATGTTTTCAAAGAAAACGTATAATAACTTCTAACTGAGGTATATCTTTAAAAAATAACGCTCTTGCTGATTCAACAACTGGTGGACAGGATAGTCACGCACTTAAAGTCTGGAACAATTAACAACTGCGTGGCAGGATATTCATGCTCTTTATGTCTGGTACAAACAAAGGTCACTGAAAAATATTGTCGTAGAAGCTATGGAAAGCTAACACAATAACGGTATTAACGCAAAAAGATCGAAATGAGCTTTGAAAGCCATCGAACACGACACATATTAAAATATTGGAGACTCGGTTTGATTGAGCCTGTTCATTGCAGAAATGGAAATGCCTATTACTGCCCAATCCGCCTAGCCCCGGGTTAAGCTCACTCTATATCATATCTTATTAAGTCAACAAAGTATTTTTTAACGTTTTCATAAATATTTTTATTGCTAGGTCAGATCTTCCGAGACAAGCGGCTGGTAATTAAAGTAGTAATACTGCAAGACACATTTTGTCATGTAACTACGTAAACCTTCAGAAAATAGAGATTATATGCAAAAAGGTATATAGTCTTGATAAAATCACTCGCATTAACAATTTCGCAGAAAAAAACAAAACAAACAAACAATTGATATGCAACCGGGCAATCACATCACACTTTTAAAGAAATTTAGGATCTGAATGTATTTTTAATCAAAAGAATGACATTATCTTTTAATGATTTATCTTCAGAATATCTCAGTCAAGAATCATTTGGCTGTTTCTATTGGGTTAATTCGGGTACAAATTTATAAATAAGTCCAGAAATTAAAATTTCTTTGGTTTTAGCAATATCTTGAGACGTTTGTTGTAAAATCCGGAATTCTGGAACTGGAAGCGGGATAAGCTCGAAAATTGTTTAGCAAGGACCTTATTGTATTGAGATATAATGACGGCCCTGACATATTTAAAAAAAAAATATGGATACATTTTGCCACTGGATTAACGGGAGTTTCTCAATGCTCGAATGCCGGATGATGGTATGTTCTCTTTTTCCAAGCGTGGGACGAGCCAAGTAGACCAAATAATAGGTTCGTGAAGTTGGCAGTCTAACAGCCTAGCAGCCTGAAGTTGGCAGCCTAGCAGCCCAGCAGCCTAGCAGCCTGAAGTTGGCAGCCTTGCAGCCTGAAGTAGGCAGCCTAGCAGCCCAGCAGCCTAGCAGCCTGAAGTTGCAGCCTAGCAAACCAGCAGCATAGCAACCTGAAGTTAGCAGCCTAGCAGCCCAGCAGCCTAACAGCATTAACTTACCTAAAGATGTAGGAATTTCGGAAACCGCTTGAAATGCATTATTTTCACTTTATGAGATCAACCTAATTTTTTTATCTAATTTCGATTCTTGTGTAATGTAAAGAAATTCTCCAATCGCTTCAACTGCATCACAATTCCTTTCTGAACACAAAATGATCTTAAACTTGATGAAAAAAATACATCTATTTAAAACCATAAAAATTTACTGAAAAGCGTGTGTAGCAGCCTAGCTGCCCAGCAGCCTAGCAGCCTGAAGTTGGCAGCCTAGCAGCCCAGCAGCCTGAAATTAGCAGCCTAGCAGCCCAGCAGCCTTAACTTACCGATAGATGTAAGAATTTCGGAAACGGATTGAAATGCATTATTTTCACTTGTTAAGGACACTTCAAGCTTATCTCATACATAATTAACCGGACTTTTTTTATCAAATTTCTAATCTGGTGAAATGTAAAAAAAAATCTACAATCGCTTCAACTGCATCAAAATCCCTTTCTGACAACAAAATAATCTTAAACTTGTTGAAAAAAATACATCTATTTAAAATCATAAGAATTTAATGAAATGTGTGTGTAGCAGCCTAGCAGCACAGCAGCAGCCCTGCAGCCTAGCAGCCTTACCTAACCAAAAGATGTTAGAATTTCGAAAAAGGCTTGAAATTCATTATTTTCACTTTTTAAGGACACTTAAAGCTTATCTCATACATAATTAACCTGACTTTTTTTTATCAAATTTCTAATCTGGTGAAATGTAATGTAAAGAAATTCTCCAATCGCTTCAACTGCATCAAAATCCTTTTTTTAACACAAAATGATCTTAAAGTTGTTGAAAAATACATCTATTTAAAACCATAAGACCTTACTGAAATGTGTGTGTAGCAGCCTAGCAGCCCAGCAGCCTAGCAGCCTGAAGTTGGCAGCCTAGCAGCCCAGCAGCCTAGCAGCCTGAAGTTTGCAGCCTAGCAGCCTTAACTTACCGATAGATGTAAGAATTTCGGAAACGGCTTGAAATGCATTATTTTCACTTTTTAGGACACTTAAAGCTTATCTTGTACATAATTAACCTGAATTTTTTTTATCAAATTTCTATTCTGGTGAAATGTTAAGAAATTCTCCAATCGCTTCAACTGCATCAAAATCCCTTTCTGACCACAAAATAGTCTTAAACTTGTTAAAAAAATACATCTATTTAAAATCATAAGAATTTACTGAAATGTGTGTGTAGCAGCCTAGCAGCCCAGCAGCCTAGCAGCCTGAAGTTGTCAACCTAGCAGCCCAGCAGCCTAGCAGCCTTAACATGCCGATAGATGTAAGAATTTCGGAAACTTTAAGCTTATCTTTTACTTAATTAACCTGACTTTTTTTATCAAATTTCTATTCTGGTGAAATTTTCCAGTCGCTTAAACTGCATCACAATCCCTTTCTGAACACAAAATGATCTTAAACATGTTGAAAAAGACATCTATTTGAAACCATAAGAATTTACTGAAATGTGTGTGTAGCAGCCCAGCAGCCTAGCAGCCTGAGGTTGGCAGCCTAGCAGCCCAGCAGCCTAGCAGCCTTAACTTATCGATAGAATAAAGAATTTCGGAAACGGTCTGAATAACATAATAATCACTCTTTAGCACACAACAAACTTATTCCAGATGAAATAAACCTTAATTTGTTATATTTTTCGATTAATTCGATCTCATTAGGGTATTCGCTGTTTGTGTTTTCGCTGTTTTCATTCAGGCCGTTGCAGAATTTTTTGCACATTTCCCCCACATAGAAAAAAGAAAACAAATTCAGTTTGATTTCATCTCGAATAAACTTGTTTTGTGCTAAAAAAGTGATTAAAATGCATTCGAGGCCGTTTCCGACGTTCTCACATCAATCGGTAAGTTTAGGCTGCTAGGCTGCTAGGCTGCCAACTTCCCATTTCAGCAGCCCAGTTTAAAGTGAATTTTTAAGTTTTTAATGTGCATTTCATATCATTGTAGCTCGTATTGCCGTCTGAATGTGATCATGATGCATTTCAGGCCGTTTCAGAATTTTTTCACATTTCACCAGCTTTGAAAAAAATATAATAAATTAAGGTTTTTTTCATCTGGAATAAGTTTGTTGTGTGCTAAAGAGTGATTATTATGCATTTCAGACCGTTTCCGAAATTCTTTAATCTATCGCTACGTTAAGGCTGCTAGGCTGCCAACTTCAGGCTGCTAGACTTCTAGTCTGCTGGGCTGCTACACACACATTTCAGTAAATTCTTATGGTTTTAAATTCATGTCTTTTTTCAACAAGTTTACAATCGTTTTGTGTTCAGAAAGGGATTGTGATGCAGTGGAAGCGTTTTGTGAATTTCTTTACATTTCACCAGATTAGAAATTTGATACAAAAATCATTTTAATTATGTATGAGATAAGCTTAAAGCGTTATTTACAAGTGAAAATAATTCATTTCACGCCGTTTCCGAAATTCCTACATCTGACGGTAAGTTAAGGCTGCTAGGCTGCTAACTTCAGGCTGCTATGCCGCTGGGCTGCTAGGCTGCCAACTTCAGGCTGCTAAGCTGCTACACATACATTTCAGTAAATTCTTTTGGTTTTAATTAGATGTATTTTTTCAACAAATTTTAAAATCATTTTTTGTTCAGAAAGGGATTGTGATGCAGTTGAAGCGATTGGAGAATTTCTTTACATTTCATCAGATTAGAAATTATATTAAAAAATCAGATTGATTTCGTATAAGATATGCTTGAAGTGTCCTCACAAAGTGAAAAAAATGCATTTCAAGCCGTTTCCAAAATTCTTAGATCTATTGGTAAGTTAAGGCTGCTAGGCTGCAAATTTCAGGCTGCTAATCTGCTGGGCTGCTAGGCTGCTACACACAAATTTCAGTAAATTCCTATGGTTTTAAATAGATGTATTTTTTCATCAAGTTTAAGATAATTTTGTGTTCAGAAAGGGATTGTGATGCAGTTGAAGCGATTGGAGAATTTGTTTATATTTCACAAGATTAGAAATTTGATACAAACAAGGTTAATTTTGTAGGAGATAAGCTTGAACTGTCCTTAAAAAGAGAGAATAATGCATTTCAAGCCGTTTCCGACGTTCTTACATAAATCGGTAAGTTCACATTTCAGCAGCATAGCAAAAAGTGATTTTTTAAGTTTTTAAAGTGCTTTTCATATAATTGTAGCTCGTATTACCGCCGAAAGTGATCATGATGCGTTTCATGCCTTTGCAGAATTGTTTGCCCTTTTCCCCAGCATAGAAAAAAAACAATTCAGGTTGATTTCAGGTTGATTTCCTCTCGAATAAGCTTGTTTTGTGCCAAAAAGTGATTAAAATGCATTTTAGGCTGTTTCCGACGTTCTTACATAAATCGGTAAGTTTAGGCTGCTAGGCTGCAACTTCACATTTCAGCAGCCTAGCAAAAAGAGAATTTTTAAGTTTTTTAAGTGCATTTCATATCATTGTATCTCGTATAACCGTCCGAATGTGATCATGATGCCCTGCATTTCAGGCCGTTTCAGAATTTTTCACATTTCACAAGCTTTGACAAAAATATAACAAATTAAGGTTTATTTAATCTGGAATAAGTTTGTTGTGTGGTAAAGAGTGATTATTATGCATTTCAGACCGTTTCCGGAATTCTTTAATCTATCGATAAGTTAAGGCTGCTAGGCTGCCAACTTCAGGCTGCCAGGCTGCTGGGCTGCTACACACACATTTCAGTAAATTCTTATGGTTTCAAATAGATGTCTTTTTCAACAAGTTTAAGATCATTTTGTGTTCAGAAAGGGATTTTGATGCAGTTGAAGCGATTGGAGAATTTCTTTACATTACATTTCACCAGATTAGAAATTTGATAAAAAAAGTCAGGTTAATTATGTATGAGATTAGCTTAAAGTGTCCTTAAAAAAAGTGAAAATAATGAATTTCAAGCCGGTTCCGAAATTCTTACAACTCTTGGTAACTTAAGGCTGCTAGGCTGCTAATTTCAGGCTGGTGGGCTGCTAGGCTGCCAACTTCAGGCTGCTTGGCTGCTGGGCTGCTACACACACATTTCAGTAAATTCTTATGATTTTAAATAGATGTACTTTTTCAACAAGTTTAAGATTATTTTGTTGTCAGAAAGGGATTTTGATGCAGTTGAAGCGATTGTAGATTTTTTTTACATTTCACCATATTAGAAGTGTCCTTAAAAAGTGAAAATAATGCATTTCAAGCCATTTCCGAAATTCTTACATCTATCGGTAAGTTAAGGCTACTGAGCTGCTAGGCTGCTAACTTCAGGCTGCTGGGCTGCTAGGCTGCCAACTTCAGGCTGCTAGGCTGCTGGGCAGCTAGGCTGCTACACACGATTTTCAGTAAATTTTTATGGTTTCTACTAGATGTATTTTTTTCATCAAGTTTAAGATCATTTTGTGTTCAGAAAGGAATTGTGATGCAGTTGAAGCGATTGGAGAATTTCTTTACATTTCACAAGAATTGAAATTAGATAAAAAAAAATGAGGTTGATTTTGTATGAGATATGCTTGAAGTGTCCTCATAAAGTGAAAATAATGCATTTCAAGCGGTTTCCGAAATTCCTACATCTTTAGGTAAGTTAAGGCTGCTGGGCAGCTACACACGCTTTTCAGTAAATTTTTATGGTTTTAAATAGAGTATTTTTTCATCAAGTGTAAGATCATTTTGTGTTCAGAAAGGAATTGTGATGCAGTTGAAGCGATTGGAGAATTTCTTTACATTTTACAAGAATTGAAATTAGATAAAAAAAAATGAGGTTGATTTTGTTTGAGATATGCTTGAAGTGTCCTCATAAAGTGAAAATAATGCATTTCAAGCGGTTTCCGAAATTCCTACATCTTGAGGTAAGTTTAGACTGCTAGGCTGCTGGGCTGCTAGGCTGCTAACTTCAGGCTGCTGGGCTGCTAGGCTGCCAACTTCAGGCTGCTAGGATGCCAACTTCAGGCTGCTAGGCTGCCAACTTCAGGCTGATATGCTGCTAGGCTGTTAGGTTGCCAACTTCACGAACCTCCAAATAATTTGCTTTTTTGACTTGTTAAAAATGATAAACTCAACATAGTAGTGCCTAGTTGTCTGAAAATCAGCCAACACCTACCTTTTTCAACCCGAACAGTTTATTTTCTTTATGTTATTTACATGCAGAAGCAAAATTGAATAACCTTACTAGAGTGAATGCATTTTATTTTCAATGGCCAAATTCAATTATACATGTATAAACATCTTTTCAATCAATATCGTATTTCAGTCGATTTTTTTTTTCAAAAAATTTAAACTAGAAGTGCTCAACCAACAATAAAATAATCACGTTTTGTTGTTAAAAAAAAGATAATAAATGTTGCATCGGTCGTATGATGTTAATGTTTTAATGTGAAATTCACTAAGGCTTGTGTAAATCATTTGATCTCTTAACTATTTTGAATTAATATACTATGTATAATAATAAGAATAGTATGTTTTTTTACATTTTTGGAATTACTTTTTTTTGGAATATTTGGAATAATTTCAAATTATTTGCATTATCCCGCCCAAGAATTATAGATGCGTTCGCTTAATATCAGGATTTCACAGTGATGTTATTTTTAGTATTGCGATTAAGTTACTGACATGATAAAGATAAATGCTATGTGCATGATACAATAGTGTTAACACTAAGAATATAAGTATTTAAATACAAACAGCTAACACTTTAGTTATTAACTTCCTTTTTCGAAAATTTAAGATAAATTTAGATTTTTATCAAATTTAAAATGAGTACATTCACGGACTTGATACGATTTACAATGTACTATTACTGATAATACATTGGGTTTGTTGAAATGTCACGCAAGAAATATTACTCTTTAAAAGCAGATTGTGCATATTTTTTAATTAAGTCCCATATATTTTATTTTTACAATCACTTTATATGTACATGTTGTTACTGGTTGAGTCTTATATTGCGCATAATGTAGAGCAGCATTATGCAAAAATGAGTAAGCGATATAAAACAACTATCATCTTGTTTTATTTATCCCTAAAGGAGCTGACCACTGTGCTTTTTAGTACTAGGATTTCTCCTTAAAAGTCGTTCAGGTTATACTTGCTAACAAAGTGATGTAGAGTGATTTCATTGTATAGTAAATATCTCACCGTACACGTGTCTGTCGCTTAGCTTAGCTCTAGTTTGATTAGTTTTATGTTTAAAAATTCTTTAGTTGATATTTTAAATGTTCAGAAGTAGTTTGTTTAAGTAACCTGTTATTTCTAGTGTTTGAGAGTCTTGTTGGATCTACATACCCGCTATCTTGCGACATTAGAGCCGAGAATATTCGAATAATCAGAACTAAAAATATTATATTATGGAAGGACTAAAAACATGTGAAAAAAGTAAAGCAGATTTACAAACATATTACAAGTTGGTAGCACGTTTCTTGAATATCGGATTAAATTTATCAGTGTTATTACATTTCCTTCGATTTGCTCACATTTTTCTTTAAGCGAATTAGTTAAATTGAGTATAAAACTCAATAAATCTATATACTAGACAGTTTTCATATGATAACACATACAACTTAACATTTTCATCCTTTCCATGGTCTAGTGGTTAAGGTTTCGAGAGGTCGAACGTTCGAGCCCAACAAAAACATGCTAAAACCAGTTGGTGAGCTACCGGCTAGTTAAATAATGGTTACCTATTGCATAGCTGCAAGGTGACTGGAACATTGGGAATGATTTAGAAACAATGGTGTTGAAAAGAAATATCTCTCATAAGTTTCAGAGGCTTTTTCAGAAATGTTGACATTATAATAGAAAAAAACTATTAACGTTACTTTAGGCCAGAGAAAAAAATTATTAGATTCCCATCCGGATTTTGGGGAAAATAGGGGCGGATGGACACTTTTTATATTTTTTTTAATGTTTTATTAAGGAAATACCCGAGAACAGAAGTAAAAACTAACTTAAAATTTTGAGAACATGCCATTTATAGTTACCAAGACCTTTGAGTAGAATATTCGTCCATCTTTTCAATTTCTTCCAAAAAATCATGATAACAACGAACAAAAGTAGCAGGTTGGTGCCTATTCTTGCTTGAAAAGCCATACCAGTCTTTAATAGTTACACTATCACCTTCGGTAAGCTTTAAAATGATCAACATTTTATTTTATTATTGTCTGCCATGTTGTTTCCATATCCGGGATGGTCTTAAACCCGTTCTGTCTGGAACTGAATATGTTCCGAATTGTTTACTAATACATTTTTAGGGCGGGTGGTTTTGGACAGGGGCGGGCGGGGATTAGAATCTAAAATATATTTTCTTTTGCCTAAACAACTGTTACATAAATTTACAGTAGTCTCACCGAAACAAATTAAAATAAAACATTGGAATTTGTTGTAATTTATACATAATTATGACATAAAGATTTATCCACTCATGGACGATTACCTCACGGTATAATGACTACATTCTTGATTTGCCATTTAAAGAAAAATACAGAGAAAATTAACATAGCTAAGCTGGAATAAATCTTCAAAAAATTTATATTTTTGTACATTTGCATATGTATGAAATGAGTATTGTCAATTATTATAAAGTAATATTACGTATCAAAGGAAAATATGTAGAGTAAAACTAATTGATGAAATGTCAAACGCATATGAATACTTGCAGCGAAATACTTTTGCGTTCTAACTCACTGTAGGCACCATGAACACGGAGGCTCAACTCGATTTAAGCTGGCTATCCAGTTATTTGAATTTCATTTTCTGCTTATGCATGATTATTTTGCATTTATTGAGCTTTTAATTACCTTTGCTGCCTTTGGTATATATGGAATGGGATATATACGATTAAGCTTTGCATACAACGACTTCGCATTTGTTTCCTCTGGCGTCACTTCTTGACTTTCAGCAGGTTTCACAATCTTTCTCCATCTTGTCGTCGATATTTCCACTAGCAAATCTAGTTTTTTGGACAATAATGTGTCTCTTTCCTTTAATTCGATGTATCCTTGTCTGACAGGATCGGAGTAAAGTCTTGAATTTCTTATTTCAGAAGTTTGGTTTTCGTCCTCCGTTTCTTACTGTTGTCTCTTGGAAGCAGTATTCATATTTCCTTTTCTTCAAACTCAGGATCATTTTGTTGGTTTTCCCCATCGTTCTTCTAATTTTTCTTTTTCTGTTTCGTTTCCTGTTGAAAGGTAGTATCGGGTAAAATTTGATTTTCTAATTTGACTCGCTTTGGTTGTTCTAAATCTCCTGGGTCCTCACTTTGTGTTATTTTTCATTTCCCAGAACAATCAATACTTCCAAAAGCTTGGCTGTTAAAAAAATCGTTAATCAGTATTTCACATTCGACTATCGTCTGCTGGAGTTCACGGCTTAGTGCTATAATGTTGGTTTCCCTTTTGTTCTTCTCATTTTCTTTTTCTGTTTCGTTTCCTGTTGAAAGGTAGTATCGGGTAAAATTTGATTTTCTAATTTGACTCGCTTTGATTGTTCTAAATCCCCTGGGTCCTCACCTTGTGTTATTTTTCTTTTCCCAGAACAATCAATACTTCCAAAAGCTTGGCTGTTCAAATTATCGTTTATCAGTATTTCACATTCGACTATCGTCTGATGAAGTTCACGGCTAAGTGCTATAATGTTGGTTGACCTTTCGTTCTTCTCATTATTCTTTTTCTGTTTCGTTTCCTGTTGAACGGTAGTATCGGGAAAAATTTGATTTTCTAATTTGACTCGCTTTGATTGTTCTAAATCCCCTGGGTCCTCTCCTTGTGTTATTTTTCTTTTCCGAGAACAATCAATACTTCCAAAAGCTTGGCTGTTCAAATTATCGTTTATCAGTATTTCACATTCGACAATAGTCTGATGAAGTTCACGGCTAAGTGCTATAATTTTGGTTTCCCCTTCGTTCTTCTCATTTTTCTTTTTCTGTTTCGTTTCCTGTTGAAAGGTAGTATCGGGTAAAATTTGATTTTTTAATTTGACTCGCTTTGGTTGTTCTAAATATCCTGGGTCCTCACTTTGTGTTATTTTTCTTTTCCCAGCACAATCAATACTTCCAAAAGCTTGGCTGTTAAAAAAATCGTTTATAAGTATTTCACATTCGACTATCGTCTGATGGAGTTCACGGCTTAGTGCTATAATGTTGGTTTCCCTTTCGTTCTTCTCATTTTTCTTTTTCTGTTTCGTTTCCTGTTGAAAGGTAGTATCGGGTAAAATTTGATTTTCTAATTTGACTCGCTTTGATTGTTCTAAATCTCCTGGGACCTCACCTTGTGTTATTTTTCTTTTCCGAGAACAATCAATACTTCCAAAAGCTTGGCTGTTCAAATAATCGTTTATCAGTATTTCACATTCGACTATCGTCTGATGAAGTTTACGGCTTTGTGCTATAATTTTGGTTTCCCCTTCGTTCTTCTCATTTTTCCTTTTCTGTTTCGTTTCCTGTTGAAAGGTAGTACCGGGAAAAATTTGATTTTCTAATTTGACTCGCATTGATTGTTCTAAATCTCCTGGGTCCTCACCTTGTGTTATTTTTCATTTCCCAGAACAATCAATACTTCCAAAAGCTTGGCTGTTCAAATAATCGTTTATCAGTATTTCACATTCGACTATCGTCTGATGAAGTTCACGGCTTAGTGCTATAAGTTTGGTTTCCCCTTCGTTCTTCTCATTTTTCCTTTTCTGTTTCGTTTCCTGTTGAAAGGAAGTACCGGGTAAAATTTGATTTTCTAATTTGGCTCGCATTGATTGTTCTAAATCTCCTGGGTCCTCACCTTGTGTTATTTTTCTTTTCCCAGAACAATCAATACTTCCA
Source organism: Corbicula japonica (assembly GCA_038501625.1). Taxonomy (NCBI): domain Eukaryota; kingdom Metazoa; phylum Mollusca; class Bivalvia; order Venerida; family Cyrenidae; genus Corbicula; species Corbicula japonica. The sequence goes on from JAZAYU010000032.1 coordinate 3,609,134, forward strand.
AAAGCTTGGCTGTTCAAATAATCGTTTATCAGTATTTCACATTCGGCTATCGTCTGATGAAGTTCACGGCTTAGTGCTATAATTTTGGTTCCCGAAAGTGTTTGTTCAACATTGGTGTCAGAATTTAGATCACAGTTTTCTACAAAGAAATCATTAGGTAAGAAACACATATTAACATACCCTCAGTAACATTATCGAGACGGGGAAAGTAAATGAATGTTTTTCTCATGTGCGTCATATTAACAAAGGTAGTTCAACGTATTTGAAGGATAATTTAACTGATGTATCTTATAAAAAATGTAGTGTTTGTTTATGAGACCAAGAAGAAAAATTTACCTTGATTTTGTAGATCGTATATGTTTCCTGATTTTATAAAATGATCCACTCCCAGCTTTGCAATTTGTACAAAATAGTGTTTTCTGTTTTTATCCTGAAGAAAATTCTCAAGAATGGGTGCATACAATTTAGGAATTACGACTGAAACAAGAATACTTTTACCTGGTTGAACCCCACTTATTACTATATCTTCCGCCGGGCAACATCCTGGTTGAACCCCACTTATTACTATATCTTCCGCCGGGCAACATCCTGGTTGAACCCCACTTATTACTATATCTTCCGCCGGGCAACATCCTGGTTGAACCCCACTTATTACCATCTCTTCCTCCGGGATACGTAGAAATTTAGCTGCCATTTGGACGATATATTGAACTTGTTGTTGAGTCGTGCATTTATGGCCTCTTACGTGAATTTGAATCTCCAGTTTCTCATCACCTGTCAAAAATGAAGCATTATTATATTTATATTTGACAAAAAGTAAACGGATTTAAAACTGAAAACGATATTTAAATGAAAATACCTAATATGTATTACGCCGATGAAAACTAAACAGTTACAAATTGTACTAAAAAATTATTAAAACCGCTTACGTACCGAATTCGATAATTTGACGATGAAAATGAAGAACGTTTTCACTCCCCTTGATATTTACATATCTCATCGTGATTTCTATAAGATCAGTTTCGTCTATGTCAAATAGTAGCTTTTGAATGTGTAGAATGTTTGTTTCTGAGATATGCCCTCTTAAACGCAGAATTTCAAACAAACCAAGCCACGTATTGACATCGTCAGAAATGACATCTGTAGATTATAACAGCAAACTATTTAAAGGCAGTCGCTACAGTTTCATAAAAAATTTCCCAATAATAGATTTCATTCCAACTTTGTCTATGTCAAGAACATGATGTTATGTAATGAAAAACCAAATAAAAATGGGACCTTAACGGGGTTACTTGTTTTTTATTAGATACCAAAGATGTCACATTTTGAACAATTTTTACAATTTTTATAGACTTCTTTGTCGGCATGAAATCATAGAATGTATCACAAGAACATCATACATAATTCTATTTCTCAGTTAAAGACATTCTAAATTACAAATAAATGGATAATATTGCAATATAAATAATGAAACACATATAAAAAGTTAAGTGTTACCTAATTTACGACAAAGTATTTACCGTCAAATCTTTTCATTCTAAGGAATGTTTTTAAGTTTACTAAAAATTAACATAATATAATTTCACCAAACACTACCAATATATTCACCAATGTATAACAAACATAAAATAAAAAAGAAAAATATAGGTAACCATGTTAATTTTTTCGAAATGTCAATTTCAAAAAGGGGGGGGGGGTAATTTTGTATACACAAAAAGACTTACATTGCTGTAAAGGTATATAGTGTACATCATTAATAATTACTGTGGTATCATTTTATTTAGCGATGGCCTAATTTTCTCGTATTTCGCGCTCGGGCCAGTGTGCGAATTTAAAACCTAAGCTAAAATTTTGCCAAAAGTTCTACATACTTATCCGAAACGAGCTTTGTCCGAATGGACCTACACTTTATATATAGTTGCCCGTATCGCTATTTGATATAAATTTGAAGTATCGATTAATCATGTTAATAAAGAAAATAAAATTTGCTATAACTGTCGAATTTCTTTTGGAATATGTTTAATATTACTTCAAAACACGAATGTTTCACTTTATCCGCGCGTAAAAAGATTTTCGACGAAAATTTCGTTGTTGAGAATTGCGCGTTTGGCACAATGTATAAAACCCAGATTGGACCGTGAACTGTGTTTTATACATTGCATTTATACGGTGGTACAGTAGTTTAACACTCGTTAGAAAAAACTGTAGCGACTGCCTTTAAATTGAAAAAAAACAACAAAAAGAATAATCTAAGAACGTAGTTTTTGCATAACAGTAAAACTAATAAGACAGGGTTATCGGTTAACATATAAAAGAAAACATTTTGCAAGTTTCATCGACTGAATTCAAAAAAACAGTTGCAGTTTAAACCCACTTCTGATACAATGTATTTATCAGCCAGTATTTCATGAAGCTTTGAATAATAAACTAACGAAAATAAAAGGTAATGTGAATTTCTCCATGAAATTCATACAAATCGTCTATATATTCAAAAAGAAAGTTTAGATTGTTCACGCATGATACTTTACAAGCACTCTGCTTGCTTACTAAATAATCCATCTACAGTTGATTGTTATGCTTAACGCTTTGTTTGCACGAGAGGGTTTCATTTTTTTTATTTAAAAATTATAGTGAAATATGGATATCGGAAATGGCCACATCCAGCGTCCCTCAAAGCCAAAAACTTAAGAAGAGAGCATGGTTATACAATAATCAGTTTCAAAATAGACGCCACAAACAAATTACGAAAGTGAGAAAGCGAGGGGTAACCGCCCTGGAACGGTAACTGGCAAAACAATTTGCCTTTGGGGGTTTAATCTATTAATTTGAATTTCAGATTTTTGATAATTTAAATCTTATTAAACAAGTTTATTACTAATATTTTCGAGTTTACATTCTCTAACGTTAATATTTAATGACGTTTTTTTGAGTAACTACAACATTCAACGTAAGCAACGTTATCAATCTAAAAAGAAATATCATTTGATTTTTTTTCTAAAGAAATATGAAGAATAAGGTAATTGTCTGGTGTCGGCGAATATGCATTTACCACAATTGTTTGTACAAATTATCAATTTCGATTGCCGCATGGGGATAACGCATAAATAGCGTATCCAACGTAGATGACGTACGTGTAATACGTACAAAATATGCACGGTTTTCAAATAATTATTATTGTTTGGTCATAAAAAACGTCAAACTTTCTTTAAATATAGAATACGTTATTTTTTAGATATTCAAAATTGCACTTAGAACTTTTGACAAGTGTATACAATGTATGTCTAGAAAATATGGTATAATCAATATTCGGGTTAGTTGTTCTAATCTCCTTTCAACAATCTAATATTATTAAAACTAAGTCGAATCCTAAACAAAAGATAAAACGTAGTACATATAGGATTAACAGTAAATAAAAATCAAAACAAAAATAAAATGATAATTCAAAATCCATAAAAAATATAAATGTTCTTAATTTTGACACCTTTCGACATCATTTGAATCACTTTAATGGTAAAATAAAAGTTGAATATTCAACATAATGAGAGAACTGTGTTTTATGCCTAAACAATATTTAATGCATTTTAAGACTAGAGAAAGTAGTTTTAATAGATTTTTGTGGCATTTGTGACTGAAGATGTTGCCATTTGAGGCACTGCATCCTAATAGGTAATTTTCATATAATAAATTAACGTTGGTATTTATTTACAGGAAGTGTTATATTTGGAGAGAAATAAGGCGACCAATTTTAAAAAAATGCTCTGTATATAAACTTCATTTAAGTTCATTGAGACTTGATTGTTTTTAGTATTTTAAGAGCGCCATTTAAAAACAATTATCTTAACAACTACACGTACCTTTCCACTGATACATTTCGCGATGGAAGAACTTGTTATCACACACGTCCAATTTGTAGCACAAATCTCCTATAAGGTTGTTAAAACTGTAATAATTTGGCAGCCGGTTATACAGATTCTGCTCAAATACTTTTTTTTCTACTGCTGGGTCAAATATTGTAGCTCTGTTTCCCATTGTTGTTCTAAATGTGCTTCACTCTTCAGAGACAGCTCTTACATAATTGGTAGACTAAATCTTCTTATTAACTAGTAGAAGTCTTGAAAATGTATAAACATATTTTATTCATCTACATGTATGAACCCGATCATAACTAAAATTTATGTACGCATGTGTACTTGTTTTATAGTACTTTTAACGTGATCGCTTTTATTTGATAACTATTGCATTTAATCAGACGAACAAGGGTCAATTTCCCATATCAGAAACGCCACAAAAAACCCACAACCGCATTCACAACCGCCTACACATAACCAGATAATAGAAAGAAAGGGAGCTTAAAAGCTTATTATCAGATTCATTAAACCATTTTAATAAAAATAAAAAAAAACAACATTAAGTTGTATATGCTTTTAGGTATTCTTTCAATGAATTAGAGTTTTTAAACTCATCTGTGTTAAACGTACATCAGCATATACTATAGATGTTCTTGTGTTTGGCGTACAATGTGTATCTTGTCTTGTACAATGTACATATTGAAAATGTTGTATGCATTGTTTCAGGTAATTGTGTAAATGTGAGGTCAAAGTTAAGATAAAAAGTTGTTCTGGTAATTTGGTTTATTACCCTTTGGTAGTCCTGCTCTGTGACCAGGAATCATACAGGGATATGATAAATTCAGATTCCCATTCTAAAAAAACAAATACCAAATACATAGTAGGTAGGTATTCTAATTTGTCCTTGTGTTTATAAAAACATTTGGATCATAGCCTATGCTTATGTGAGTTGAATCGGTCCATGTAGCTTTATGTTTGTGTTTTTATGTTTTATCTACTTGCAACATCTATGCAATAAGTATACAGTGGTGTGGGGCAAGACTGCGCACCTATCATAAAAACTTAACTGTGGTATATAATACATTCAGAAGCTAAAGGCAGGTACCAGAAAGAAACTGTATCCATTCAGGAATTGGTTTGTTGTCATTTGTGTGCATGCATTTGCTTATAAGGCTTTCAAATAATGTCATATTGAAATCACACATGTTTTAACATGACGTCCAAAATTTTGCCAAACTCTGCTCATGCCTATGTTGACTGTTAATATTCTGTTTATATTAAAATGTACCACAATAGTTATTTACTTACAAGACAGTTTCTAGCAAGATATACCCATCAGAATTTAAAAAAAAGCATTATTTCTAGACAAAAAGCATCGTTTGCAGCCGGTTCTTATGATATCAGTGTTTTTGTAAACATGCAAATGAGGTGCGCAGAGTTGGGCAACGCGCAGACTTGCCCCAAACCACTGTACATAAAATACTTATGGCATAAAAGTTTCAAGTAGATAAAACATAAAAACACAAACATAAATATATATATACTCAATTCATGTCTCTGGGTGCAATATTCATATGTGAGACTTAAATGATGGTACACTGTAATGTGGTAAGTAACGTGCATTTTACAATCTACAAAAAAGCTAAATAGAAAATAACCAAAATTGTTAAATTAATAGATCAGCGAATCAGCCCTCACTATTTGTTTGATCAGTCAATAAATTCCTAAATATTACAAAAATGGAATCAATATCATGGAAAGCATTGTCAAGTGATAATGTCTTAAAATGTTTTCAGCTATACTTCTATATTTTTCCAACAAAAGTTATATAAAAAATATTAGTTTACTGCATTCAAAACATTTATCTTATGAGTAGTCACGAGTCTCTTGTCCTGTATTGGGGCTTGCATATTTATCAGATTATTAAATCTGTTACCTTTTGAAAGAATATACTGTAGACCTGTGTTGTGCGATAAAGCGACAACGTTATCTGTTCATTAAACATGACATTATTGAATCTAAATCGAGCTGTGAAGTCATCAAGGCCTTCATGCTTGTCTGTACCATCTTCATGTAGATATCGGGTAATCTAAAAATTACGCATTATCTGACAATAAAAACAATCATACGGAAATGACGCATTTAATAAAACCACCCTGTAACAGCCGCTCAGCAAAAAGATGAATAGCTTATTTATGTAATAAGTATCAATCAAAATAAAACATGATCTGATATAATAATCTAGAAAACACAGTTTTAATTATAAATTGACCTATAGCCATACACTAGATTACAGGGTTGCCTGACCTTGAACTTCACTGGCTTACTTTACTTACAATACTTTTTAGCAGGATTCAAAACAAGAACATTTTGAAGCGGATAATTAATATATTTGACATTATTAAGAACGGGTTTCGTGTCTGTTCTTTATCACATTTACATATACTCGGTCAAAAAAGTTCTACACACTTGGACATTTTATAAAATATCTTTTTAATTTCACAAAAAACAACAAAATGATACACATCAAATTCAAAAGCAATTCAAAGTTAACAATATAAAAGAGTCGGAATAATATCCGATCAGTACTTTATAAGCAATTCATTTTCAAAGTCACTGGGGGGGGGGGGGGGTAATTGCACAAAAGTAGCAAAAATCACCAAACTTATAGTGATTTAATCCACCACGATGAATCCAGCATTCTTCCAAGTGTTGCCTCATAGAATTCACCAGCCCACGAATTTTCAATTGTGGAAATAGGTTCCATTCTTGAAAAAGAATTTCTGGTAGAGCAAAACGTGCTTTATTTTCTTTCGAAAGACGTCTAGGTAGCCGAAGTGGTCCGACATTTGCAATGGCGGTCAAATTAAAAATCAAAACCTTCCTTGGTGACCGTTAGAAATACATTAATTTGAATAACAGAAAATGCAGCTGTCTTTTGCTCAAATAAGATAAGATGTTGATTGTATTTATGAGGTGTTCTTATACACTTAATTAAAAGGATGATACGACTCATACATACAGAATTAAAACAGTTCGAGTCATCACTTAACTCTTATTACATACCTTAAGGTCTGTGAGTGGGACAATGCGATAATTTAAATAATAAACACTTAAGTTTGAGAGTTATTCTGGAAATTGCTTGGTATCAACTATTGATCACATGTACTTCCTGTTGCTAGCATCACAGTGCATGCTTATAATTGCTAAAAAACAGACAACAAGGACTGCATAGATTTCACAACTCTATCCTAATACAGCAAATTTTGCAACTTTTGACACCTATGATATTTAAATTGATTTTTCTTGATTTTTTTACAAACCGATTTTTATTTTGTGTTCGTCTTTTACACTGTAAACAATTCATCGTGAGATAAATGTAAGTATTTATACCAGTTATTAACTACATTATAAAATCTACGCAAAAGAACACTTGTCGTGTGTACAAACCTTTTTTGGGGTATATTATGTTTGATTTATATTTATAAAAGGAAAGAAAAACAATATCTGATCGATTTGAAAGAGCTTGATAAGAGCCACTGGCTTCGATATATTTGGTTGCTGTTTAATTAGATTTCTTAGCATTTAGTTTAATACAACCCTATCAGATTCTTTAAACGACTGGAAATAAGATGATAACACAAATCAAATCAAAACATTAATTATGCTGGAATGTATAATTTTAATAATGGTTGTAGCCTTGAAGTTCATCGTTGTTGACTGGCCAACAAATCAAAGCACTGAGAGTATTGATGGGTGGCGTTTTAGAGTGATTGTCATAATGTCACATCATCTGTAGAGTTTGTGGAGTTTCCCATTGGAGGAGTGTGAAGGAACTTTCGGATGGCATTGCAAAATTTTGCTTGCCCGGCTTCTGTTTAATCAAGTTTTTATCTACCACGGACTTTCGGGCGGATGCTTATATCCAAGACTGAAGTCATATTGTGCCAGGAAAAATAAATAATAAGTCAACCTTTGATTTGAAACTCGTAATTGACTAGAAAGAAATGAAACACATGAAAAAAATTGCTTTAACTATGAAATAGTTGCTATTTGCACTTTGATTTGAAACAATATTTATTGACTAGAAAGAAATAAAATATATGCAAAAATTAAAATATTATGAGTATAAAGCATTTTTATAAAATTAGTCAGAGCACTGCATCAAATCTTATTAAATTTAAACGCTTTAAACGCTTTAAAGTTTCGCATAAAGTTTACACTTCAGAGCCGTCGTTTTGTAAAAATGTCATGCTAATGACCGACTAGCCTTTTGGAAAGCTAAATTTTGTTTGAAAACGTACCGCGTGCAATACTGTTAGTTGCTTTTGGAAAGCTAAATTTTGTTTGAAAACGTACCGCGTGCAATACTGTTAGTTGCATTATGGTTAACGGATGATTTTATTTATTTATTAAATTTTGTTCTTTTCGGGGTCATGGTTAGATTTTGTTGGTTAAGGGATTACTATGGTTCGGGTAAGCGTTAGTTTAGTTAATCAAGGGTCATATTTACTTTGGACAGATTGTCAACAATCGAGCAGTACCGTCTACCGTCTCAGAACCTCCGTGCACCTACATTACTGTATACTTATTCAAAAGCACTAATCCACTGGAGGTAAATTGATCGGAATTCACATGTATAACATTGGGTTGGCGTAAACGCCACCCAAATAGTGAAATACGCATACCAGGAATGGCCGCATCCAGAAGACACAGCCTTCTCATATAGGCAAAAGGATGAGAGGAGAAAAGAGCATGGATACAAAAAGAGCAAATTAGGGTATACAAAATCCCCACACCAAAGGAAAATAGAAATAAGAAGCGTTTAAAAAGTATTAGATTTTACCAAAGGGATAAAATATATTGACAAATAACACTTTCAAATCTCGGTAAAGAATACAATAAACCGATTCCAAATTTTAATACATAAATAGAAAAGGGAAAAAAACATGAAAAATTTACTAAAAATGTGGACGATTTGTTTTATCATGAAAAACTATGTAACTGAATAATACACAAACAGATCAAATATGCATAGCCATAAAATTCAAAGTCAGAAAACACAACATACCTCGAAAAAAGCATAGAAAGCATGTAGATAAATCATGTTTATAACATACGTTCAATTATTAAAAAATAACACACCCAAAAACATCACCATATTCGAAATATCGATGTAAAACATCAATGCCACTAGGGGTTAGGTTTACTATTTTTTCACGTGCTTCAACTGGGTCTCATATAAACGAATATTATATTTCAACCCAACTACCTACTCAATAATCGTTTAAGAAAAAACATGCAATCAAGTTGGTTTACCATTAACATACAGAAAATTTCTCTTTTTTATCTAGTGTATATTGGTCGACCGACAATATATATACATATTATAAATATATCAGAAATCGCAGTATGTAATAAGAATAGTGCGTCATCAATACTCCTGAAATAGATCTAGAACTAATCCAATCATATCAACTCGGCGATCTCCGGCAAGCTTCGGATATAACGTAGAATCACCGAAGCGTGATCCGAGTGGGGCGTCCGTGGCCGAGTGGTTAAGGTTTCCGACTGAGAATCACTTTCCCCTCACCGCTGTGAGTTCGAGACCTACCAGGGTCAAGATCTTTCATGTGAGGAAGCTAACCAGCTAGCTTGCGGAACGCCGGTGGTTCTACCCAGGTGCCCGCTCGAGCCTGAAAATTGCCCGGAGGGGCACCTGGGGTCTTCCTCCACCAAGGAAAGCTGGTATGTCCACACCATAATGTCCTCGTTCAGAGGCGGGAGGGACATAAAACTGGGAAGTAACAACAACAACAACAAGCGTGATCCGAGTGGATTTAATCTTAACTCGGTTTCATTAAGTCAGAATATAATGTGATTTGATCTATTCACAGGAAAAAACATATAAGTCTGGGCTGAATGTTTTATATCTGAGATTTGAGACTGGTTTCCATGCTCAGTTTTTTTAACCTTGGGCACTGGTTTATTTGATAGATAGCTTGGTTGAAACAAGAGGAGAAATGTGGATTGATACCTGTATTGTTAGAGTGAGGTACCAATCTAGTGGCTTACCATCTATTTCCACTGTCGGTTGCCCAGGTGGTACGCTTATTTATATTATACATTTAATGTTTTATTCTCGAGTCTGTTTTGTGCCTTTTTTTCTTTTACATTATATGGTTCGTTATATGCAGAGACATAGCAACCAAAGAGGTAAGCATAATGATCAACTGCAGATGGGTTTATCACCAAGCATGCAGAGCGCTGTAGAATATCACGTTGGTAACCTTTCTTTCAAATTAACAGATGGTTTTTATGATTAACCGGGAGAAATTAAAGCCCCAGCTCTAAACCAAAGTAAGAATATACTATTGAAAAATCATATTTGTCCATATAGACTCCAATAAATAAACTCTCTAACAGAACACAAAAGGTCCAATCGAATTCTTTCTTATAGACGGGATTTTCAATGATATTGTTAAATTATCGTTAACGAACTTTTAAGAAGCTAAATATAATGGAGCTATATTTAGCACTGACGAAGAGACCACTTCATACGCGATCTCGATTTCTGTGACGTTTCGGAAATCCTACTCTCGGTTTTAGTCGCACGGACCAAATTTATTTTGGTAAATAAAAAAAAATTATAAGCCTGAACTAATGCTGCAAATGTGTGCCTATAGTTCCAAATACATGTAATATTTCATACAAGAGCGGGTTAAATTGAAGTAATGCCGCTTTAACATTGCCTTTTGTTGTATATTGTATTGTTTGAAATAGAATATACTTTACTGCGCATGCTTATATATTTGCCGCTTTAAGTTGTCTGTTAAAGATTCAGTCTTATAATAAACTCAATGTAGAAACACGCTTGTGTTCGTCTCAATAATCACATTAGTGATTGCCAAACCATATCAACAACAATACAACATGGTGTCAGAAATTAACTTTGCTTGTGAATAACTGGATAACATTAATTGACTTATTAACATTGTTTAACCGTTGACAAAATTACCATGGAATTATGTGGAATTCCTCCACCGCACATAAACTGGGACACGTCAAACCTACCAGAGGAGTGGGACAGATTTCAAACTCACGTGGAACTTATATTTAGTGGACCACTGAAAAGAAAATCTGAAGAAGAGAAAACTTCGTTCCTATTGCTATGGGTCGGTGACACTTTGATGGAAAAGAATATCTTCTTACAGTCGATTATTACAGCCGATTTTTTGAAGTCGACTATTTACCAGACACGCGTTCTTCAACAGTTATTCAAAAACTGCAAGTTCATCTGTCACGAAATGGCATATGTGACATACTCGTGAGCGACAATGGTCCTCAAGTTTCGAGCGCGGAGTTTGACCAGTTTGCCAAGTCCTGGGGTTTCGATCACATAACATCATCTCCATTCCACCCTCAAGGAAATGCATTAGCAGAAAAGGGTGTGGGCATTGCAAAAAAGCTCATGAAAAAAGCTAAGGATACTGGTCAGAGTCCATATTTGGCATTTTTGGAATACAGAAATACACCCCTTGAGTGCGGATACACACCCGCTCAGCTTCTTTTTAGCAGAAGTTCCGATTTCAAATAAAGCTCTTCAACCCAAGCTCGTCAATCAAAAAGTTGTTAAGGGAAAAATGCAGACATCTAAACACAAACAAAAAAGTAATTATGACACAAAATGCCGATCACTTAAACCTCTATCAGAAAATGACGCAGTTAGAGTGCAATAGAGTTCTTTCACATTGTTACCTCCCCTTAGCGCTCTCTAAAATTGAAGAGCATATTTAGTCGACAAATGCACGCGAGGGGGCATCGTTTACTATTGTTAATATGACTAAGTGATTATAAAATTAAGAAAATCTTGATTAATCATCTCAAATTTATAAATAAGTAAGTTCAGTCAAACAACGAAGAATAAAAAAACACGTTATGATCATTTACAAGCACATCAAGAAAGTTTATGCGCATTTTAAACATTGTTTATCGCGGTATTTTCAGGACGCGAGTATCCAACGGATTTGTTTGGGTTTTTATGAAAATACACACGTGAATTGTGTTTACTAAAAATAAATCTGTATAATTGACAATTCAGACGAACATTATCGGACATTTTACCGTTTTACGGCATTTTTTGTAACGCTATATTTTATAGTGGAATGAGACATAATTATATTCTTATGTAGCTCGTCGGCGACTAGGTTGATATGTGTTTTACGTGTTTTGCGTGTTTTGCTTTTGAGAAAAAATATTACGTATTTACAAAACAGGATGATTCCAGCTACAACCCGAGAAATCGTTAAATTGATTGAACCAAACGAATATTGCCGGACGGCAGGCCAACCAAAACCTATTTTAAAAAAATCCAGAGAGTTTTGTTGTTTTTTTTTTTAATAAAAACTATCTTGATGTTGAAGTTCGTAATTGTTGTCGCTGAAGGTTTTGAAATATAATATTTTCATTTCTGTTTAAAATCAAAATGACCATGGACCAAAACAAATGAACGGGACTGCGATATTCAGGTCCGAGTTTAGTTTTATGACACTTAGCTGTTGTGTACATGTGTGCCCGAGGCAGCGTGTCACTATCACGTAATCTCTCAATAAACAGGAAATTTTGGAGCCGTGACCAAGACCAAGTTTCTTAATATTAATTAATATAATTGTAAAACCATTCTAAATTCAGTTAAATTTATGCTTAATTAATTATCCTTTTCAATATTTTTAAATCCTGAGATTTTGCCTGAAAATCCTTAGATCCGGAGAAGAGCCTTACGGTCCGGAGATTTCAGATAAAATCCTGAGATTTTGGAGGTCTGCGGACATTTAATCTTCTTTCTACATCATTCCCGTAACACGTAGATATTCATGAAATGCGACTTAAACTAATGTCTATTGACTATGGCTGACGATTTTATATAAAAAAAGATCTTTATAATAACATGAATAACTTAATAAGCTTAACGGGCGTTGAATACAACGACGATACATTGATGAATTCATCCGTTTACCTCCAATTTAGAGAGATCATGTAACATAAAATATATTTCTTGAAGTAAACGCATTTTGTCAGAAAAACTCGATACGCTTATATATGTGTCTGTGGAAAATATACAGTAACGTGTTATCCACAATGTATTTTTTTTCATATAAGACTTCCCGATTCAAAGTGGCAACCACGTCTTTGATTGTTTTACGCTTTTCACAGTCAAATATTGCCGACCAGACGTTTTAAGCATAAATATTCGGAAATTCTAAAACTCGAATTTATTATGCTTTATCATAATTATTATTATAATTTATCATTAGCTTTAAGACGACACCGTGATCATGTCTATTCATTCTGTTAGCAATGACACAGTTAAATGCCCCCTCACTTGTCGGTTTAGGATAAAACCAATATTTTCCGCACCTAACGTGGCGTACGACGCATGCGCACACCAATGTGAAAGACCTCTATTTGGAAGGTCATGGAAACCTGCCAAAGTTTTAGCGCATCATGATAACAGGGCGTATACAGTACAAACTAGGGATGGTGGCATTTACCGCCGAATCCGAAGGTTACTGCACCAAGTTAAAGAAAACATCTCAGATATAGACCCATTCAGTGCCAACATTTTAGCAGATCAATTTCAAACCAACAATGATCCCCCATTGAACATAAATTCACCTGAAACAAACATTAAATCAAATGGCCCTGGTCCTTATATAACACGGTGTGGAAGAGCTGTGAAAGAAAATCAGCGCTATGCAAGTGATCAGTTGGTTAAGTGAAAATTAACTGAATGATTAATAAAAGTGACGGTGCAACTTATTGATATCTCTGATATCTAATTAAAATGAAAGAGAAACATTTTATTTTATGCAAACATAAAGATAATTATTATTTTGCAAGTATCACCATTTGAACTTATATAGATATGTCATATATTTCAGGGTTCCAGCTTTCATTTTCATGCAGAGGGAAATGTTGTATATTGTATTGTTTGAAATAGAATATACTTTACTGCGAATGCTTAATATATATTTGCCGCTTTAAGTTGTCTGTTAAAGATTCAGTCTTATAATAAAACTCAATGTAGAAACACGCTTGTGTTTGTCTCAATAATCACATTAGTGATTGCCATACCATATCAACAAACAATACAACACCTTTTATCTTCTTAAGTTTATAAATTAAATCTCCATAAAAAACTGGCTGCGAAATACCTTGTTGCAAAAGTGATATTAAACAGCACCTGTATATTTAAATTATATCTGGATATCGACGATAAAACTTGCAAAAGGTTTTCCTTAACTTGTGATACCGATAACCTTGTTTTTAAAGGTTTTTTGTTATGCAAAGATTACGTTCATTGAAATCATTAACATCGTTGCAAGCTCTTGAAATGCGAACAAGCTCTCAGATATTAACCCCGAAAGATGTTGCACGAGAAAAGCGAAAAAAATCTACATTTACATTAAAATCATCTCTTTTATCATATGTTTTAGTAGTGACGTAACTGTTTTCAATGGACAGATTTAGAACAAGAAAGTTTGCTTGCATTTCTAAAAATTTTCGCCTATTTAGCTGTAGTTCTTTGGGATAAATTTTGTTAACCAGTGATGGAAGTTGGTTATTTTCTATATTTAATAAATCATCAAGGTACCTCGAGGTGTTGTTAAAAGTTGTAATAATATCATCCTAAATCTTGCTTTGTACGGTGTTTTATGCATTTCAGGTAACCAATACATAGTAGGTACTTTGTCTTGTTTCGGCTCAATACTGATTCTAAATTTTGTAATTTGTAGAGTGTGTGCAGTAACAATATCACTCTCAGATGCAGAAGTCAGTGTATAAGCATTACTGCTATTTAGTTCTTCAGTTTGAATATTAATATAGTGTAACTGTCACACTATAATTACATTATAAGAAGCCTTATCAGCAGGTGTTTATACAAATCTGTTATGAAAGTCTTGAATTCCCTTTTACAAATGACGAAAGTTAAAACGAGGTCGAGGTGGTAATAAAGCAACGTTTCTGTCATAAAATGATAAACGAGTGTCAATCATTTTGAATATGTGTTTTTTTCCAGTTAGGAAGTGCATTAGGCTCAGCATGTTTTCTTTTGCGCCATTTATTGCATAAAAGTTTAAAGACACAGAAATATCTGCATGCATTGAAATAAATTTTGGATGGAACTCTATATCTTGGACCTTTATAAATGAAATTAAGAACTCTATAGTCTTTGATTACATTAAGATCGCCGGTAACAATATGACCGGCAGGCTTATAGCAATATTTAGAAATTAAAAACTCTCAAGATTTTGGTGTATTGTCAATGATCTGAAAATCAGAGGTAATTTTATTGTAATTAAAAATTGTATTTCTAGTTGGGCTGTTGTATTTATAACAAACCATAGACGATTCAGTATTCTTAAAACAATTAGGAACAGGCGATTGCACTGTTTTATAATTACATATACTTCGAAGGTCAATCAAATCTATTCCTTTATTTAGAATTTTTTTAAGGAAATGTCTTTGATGATCAGATTCCAAGTCATTTTGTGGCCTGAGAACATGTCAACTGTAACACTGAATAAGACTTGCAACCCAGTTAAGTGGATAGGTTCTAATGACAATGTCGTCGGCTTCCTCATCCAGTTTCTGGAGACTTGATATAGAATGAGAAGCCAACCTTGAAAGCATAGCGTGTCTGCCAGATTGTTTGAAAATAATATAAAGGTCATGAAAAGAACAACAAATATGTGATTTTCTTTTTATGTTTCCATTATTTCTGCTTCCATGCGACCTCGATTTTCTTTTACGTCTTTTTAAGAAATTCAAAGACGTCATAATCAGGATTTTTAGAAATGTTGCCTTCCTGATAAATATTATCATTTAAACCAAGTGGGTAAGGCGTTTGAAGTTTTTGTATCAATTTATGTTCCGAAATTAGTATGGCCCTTATTTTAAATGCTTTTAAAAGTAAACAATAATGTAGTAATATCACTCAATTTATTTGACGTTTCGGCCTATGGCTTTTATCAAAATATTTATGTTAGAAAACTTTCTACATTTTTTCTTTCAACTTTACAGAAACATAATGAGGAAATCAATGATTTCTGAAATCAATAAAGGCCATAGGCCGAAACGTCAAATAAATTGAGTGATATTACTACATTATTGTATATTAACACTATCCATTAGGATTATTTTAAATATAAAAGTAAACAGTTTTTCTATATAAATATTGCATATATAATTATTAAATTTATTATCTGATTGCAAAATATATCGTTATATATATCATGTGATGTGATTTTATGTCGATCTACTGATAAATGAGTAGCTTTTTTGATGCAGTACTAAAATATTGAATACAAGGTTAAATGTTCGCGGTCATATGCGCACCATCGTTAAAGATAAATCAAAATTGACAGTGTTATTTGTGAAAATAGTGTTATTTGTGGAAATATTGAGTTGAGCAACATCGTTTTGGATGGATCAAAATTAATACTGCTTACTGACCTAAATATTAGTTTGCTTTTAACCTGAGGCTAGGAGGTCTGGACAGTCTTATTGATTTCCATTACTGCCCATAAACAGGCTCAATCAAACCGAGTTTTATTTTTTTTATTTTGTCGTGATCGGTGGCTTTCGAAGTTCAGTTTTCATTTTTTAATGCCACCGAACATAATAAATTCAACAGTCAACAAAAGATTGCAGGCTCAGTTTGATTGATATGTCGTGTTTGGAAGATATCTTATATTCTGTTACCAACTGAGGTTGTGGTTGTAAATTAAGACAAAAGGTGATCTCTTGAGTCGAGTTTATGGGTGGATAGGAGCTAATTAACGAAGGCAATTGCCTATTTGTAATTGCTTGAACTTAGGAAGTGTGAAGCTGGTGCATCCTAGAACATGATTTACATCCCAGATGGCGAATTGTTTTGACAATGACCGTTCAAAAGTGGTAACCCATAAGGTTCTCGTTTTCGTTAACTTTTATTCCTGTAGTGTTTTGTTTGAAATCGATCAATTTACAAATCCATGCTCTGTTTTCCACTCCACTTTTGGTTGCGTTGGGGGGGGGGGGGGGGGGGCGGTACTGAAAATCAAAATCAAGTGGGCATTTGCCCTTTTGCTCTACACGAGGTTTCCGTCCTCGCTGAGCCCACCTTAGGACACCTGCGTTACCGTTTGACAGATGTACCGCATGACCAATTCCTTTAGTTTGTACAAATATTTTAACGAACACAATGTTTGTATAATGATGCAGTTATGTAGATATTAAGACATACCGACTGATTATAAAAAAGTTAAAAATAATAACAACAACAAATTAGTTATAGGTACGAAGTTATCCAAAAAAAATTTTTGCAAACTAAATATCACAGGTTCAATGTCTTGATTATTGTAATTTATATCAAATACATGGCATTTCTGTTAATAATTGAAATAGTTACAAACGTATTCTAGTACTTATTTAAAACATTAAATTATTCACGTATAATACAAGATGCATCATCAAAACTTATTTTCGGAAATTCTTAGATCAAAAAAAAAATTAAAGAAAAAAGATTTTGACAGCTCACAAAAAATCGAAACAACATTTTCATGTTGGCTAGTGTATATTTATCTATAGATACCGAGTAAATGCATGTAGTGTCACAATTGGGGGTACAACAGAGGAATAGAAAAAAATATCCAATAAAAGACACACAAAAACAAAAAATACATGCTGTTTACCCTTGCGCTCCAGGCCGACGGTAATATTTTTGCTTTATCTATAAAATATCAAATAGGATATTATTAATAGAAAAAGGACAAAACTACTGTTAAATAAATGATTAAGTAAAACTTAATGTTTGCTGCTGAACAAGTCTGGAAATTAAAAGATTTATTCAAATGTAGCTTTTGGATACATATTACCTTTTTCTTGTGCAAACAAAATCATCATGTGAGCGATTCAATCATACTTTAATACAATGAAACCTTGCAATTATTACCACCTCTGTGAATGGACAAAAGTTGTCTTTATAGTGGGTGCTATTAATTCTGGGGTGGAAAACAGATTGTAAAAAGGGACGTTGAAATAATTGTCTTATTAATGGTATATTGTAAATGGATTAGGATATATGCACATCAGTTTTGTTTAAAACACCGGTGTATTTTATTATTCGGTGTAACTTGTTGATCTTTGGGAATTCATCAGATATTCTGGAAACGTCTTTTAACTGTTTGCCTTGATTCATGTCGATTGGTTCATATTGTAAACTTCGATCGTGTAATCTGCCGCGGGTGTGAGGGATTTGTTCATCTGCATTGCACTTTAATTCTTGTGATACACAACTTGTTCTCATTCCGTCCTTCTAACTTGATCCTGAGTACTGGATTTCCTCGATCGTTTTCTTCTGTGAGCTGTTTTGTCTCTGAAACAAAACGACTTCCATACCCCGACCTTTGAAGAATTTCGATTAGTTCTTCTTTGTCTATGAAGTCATGCGGTATCATGATTTTATCAGATAAGGCATACTGTGGAGCACTTTCTGCAAAAGAAGTTGTTTATACAGGAATGAAACAATAAAAAGACAATTTAACTGACGAAAAATTTAAATTGATGTTATACCACTCATAACGTTTAAATAGTCTTTTTCTAATAGCTTGATCATCAGCAGGCGCTTATTCACAGAGAATTGGAATCTGGAGAGCCTGAAACAAGCGATCGCTTTATTTCGAAATTAACTTTTTTTCTTCAAAAGACCACTCATCTCTATACTACTTAACATATTACAACCGGAATGGAAAAAGTACGTCTGGTAGTCATAAATTGTATCTTATAACATTCGCGTATTTGAAATTTTACATTGTATGACAGCTCTGTTTGGTCATTTGAATGTTTGATTAAATGGAATGTTTAAAATAGTTTCATCAAACCTTAATCGGCGGACAGTACCTTGTTGTGGTAGAAAGTATCTTTCCTCTGAAACGATGACATAATCGACCCCAAGCTTTACTAAACGTGTGATGTAGTTCCTTCTTATTTCATCCTGAAGAAGCTGTACGAGTATATCAGCGTAAATATCAGGTATTATGATGGAAACGAGGAGACTCTTCACTTCTTCGATTCCGCTTAGTGTAACATCTTGCTCTGGAATACACAGAATTCTAGCTGCCGTTCTTACTAATTCTTGTGCTTGTTGATGTGTTCTGCAATACTGGCCTTTAACATGAAACTGAACCTCCTTTCTTCCGTTATCTAACAATGAAAGTATTATTGTAAAGATAAATAACTTCATTTATATAAAACTGGTTACATTTTTTTCATAATTGATCAATAAAGCTCTTCGAAAGCAAAAGAACACGATGATTATGAACATTTTGCTGGCGGCTGTGATTGAGCCTATTTATAGCACGTATGTATATGAATATTGCTGCCCATGTGGCCTAGCCTCGGGTTGAGACCTACTCGATATTTCTGCAAATTTTGTATTTGTACAATGTCTTTTCATCCTAAACAAACGATTGCATATTGCGGTGAACAAAGAACTTTTAATGCGATTTCTTAAAAAGTAATATTCAATGTTCAGTGGCATATGGTTCCCAGTTAAAATAGTTTGGTAGCCCTCAACGAGAAAAGAATTGGCGGAACATAGTGCAATAGATTTTTGACAGGGGATCATCCCGGTAACACATAATTAAAGGGTAATTTTCGCTGATAAGTTCAATATACTTGCGATTGTCACGGACTCCACGGACTCCTCGAAAGCAAGCGCAATAATGACAAATGAAATAACTAAAAATTTTACTTACCGATTTGAATTTTGGGCTTGTTGAAATGAAGAGTTTCATCGTTATCCCTTCGATTAACGTAATCGATCAGTTTTTTAATAAGGTCTTTTCTGTGTATAATGTTCAATATCTTTTGAAGGTAAACGGTGCTGTCTTCTGAAATGTATCCTTTAATACGCAGACAATCAAAAACTTGCAGCCACGATTCGACATCGTCAGATATAATTCCTGAAATAAATAAATAAATAAATAAATACAGTACTGAAAATCAAGAAATTGACATTTTTTGCGTTTCCACTCCGTTTCATTTCCATTTCAATTGGAAACGTTTTCCGCTGCGCTTCCATTCCATTTCCGTTGCGTTTCCATTCCGTTTCCATTTCGATTAAAACGCTTTTAACGCTGCGTTTCCAGCGTTTTTTCCGTTTCTAGCGTTTCTTTCGTTTCTAGCGTTTCCAGCGTTCCATTTCCGCTTCCGTGCGTTTTACCGTTTCCGCAGCTTAATATTTTCGTTCAACGAATTTCAGTACTGTTGTAAATGTAAAAACATCTGGATTTCTATCAAGTGGAATGAAATAAGGCGAGAAACTTCTGACTGGCTTTGCAAAATTGACATTTCCATGTTTGCATCAAGAGTTTTTCGTGAAGGCGATCCGATCCGGCGAAGGAAAACAATGAGAACTTTTACCTGTAAATGTATTGAATTCAATGCTTGTGGGACAGCTTAGATATGATACATTTATAAAATCTATAAAGCCCTTAGTAGGATTCTCTTGAATTCTCTAATAAAAAGTTAGTTATTTCTGCAATTAACACACGAAGCTCGGAGTTAACAGAATCCACACTGCCACCGTTGAGGATATTTCTTTTGAGGGGAAAATCATCGCGGACAAGTTTTCAAGGTCATCGTGATTCAACTTTGTCCGCTTATTCGAGCGGACGCTGATTTGCAGGGAGTAATAAAAATTATCATCCCAGGGATGTACCGCGTAAAAGGTAGAAATGCTCATAATGCGATTAGAAAAAGCAATCAAAACTTCCTTTTTTATTCGATGAATATAATAATAACCGTTTCCTGACTATACTGTCAGTAAATTGATGTTGTTTAAATAAAATTTAAATGTTTCGAAAACTCGCCTAATTATTAATTCAGTGTTAAATACGTCGGGTTTCTGTCGGCAGTTAATAACATGTATTTATATAAAGTGTCTCTATTTATTTCTTGTTCAAATAGGTTATTAATAACGTCAATTAACAATAAAGTAATGTTCCCAATATTTGTGTCAGATATTAATGTAGAAGGTTTTCACTTGCTCAGTAAAATCAAGTATAAACACTATTCATTAAATTTTGTTACGGTAATCCTTATTTATGAGCGGTATTCATTCGCTCTTGCTTATGATTGAGTTGTTACTTAAAGGAGAGTCAAAATAAGAATGTCATAATGTACATGTAAATAAATTCCCTAAATTTCTGATAAATTATTTGCCTATGGCAAATGTTGCCATGACAACTACATATGTATCAGTGATATCTACATCTTAAAGGTAATAAAATTTTCAAACCGCTTACAAAGGATTTGGAATTATTAATTTGTAAATTTAAAAACAAGTACGTTGTTATAAAATTAACAGAAGATGAGCATATTTGGTAGCGACCCTATCAGCATGGTAGCATTACATGTATCACTACACGTATGTGAAGTCATATTAAATAAATTGATTGAATTATTCACATCAGTTTGCACGGGTAATTTTGAGTAATTTTAAACATTTTACATCAGAAAAATCTTAATCACGATCAAAAACGATATAGTTTCAGATTCATATTACCATTGTATTTCGAACAACACTGTAAAAGTTATTGCCTTATGAAAATGTTACATTATTATAAAAAATAAAGTAACACATCTTAATCATTTAGGTGCTAAAATATTTAGCTCTGATGATGTAACCCCACATGCGTCCCGATACGACTGATATCTATCGTTCGCTATTTACGGGACATTAATTTCAATTCACTTCATATTTATTTAAATATCTGAGTAAGATGCAAGTGCGATGAGCTTTTGTTGCGTTTTGTTTTGTTTTTGAAGCATGCATGCGTATTCGAAAAGTAGTCTTTTTAGACACTGAAACTTCAGAAACAAATATTTTATACAATTACGCTAATGTAAATTCACTGTTACAATACTACAAAGTGACCAAGCTTTCTAGAGTTGCATTGGATATTTGTTCAGCATAAACAAAAAAAAAGATAATCGTACAATGTCAACGGGAGGTAACCTGTTCTTGACTAACGGGAAAGTGCCTACTGTTGATAATTGAAAGGGAGATCACTTTTTCCAAACTTGCTATTTCTGAATAATTATATTTAGACGAATCGCAACTTGTAATAAATATTGGACCAGACATCGTATAAAATGCTGTATTTCGCGTGTGCAGTACACTTATTTGAAAACTAAAAATAAACAACAAGATCAGTAATAAATAACAACTATCTACCGGAGAAAGATCACCGCCAGTGAAATCTAATGTAAAAGATCGTACATTATTTTTAATTATGGATAATTGCCGTTTCAGTGCACAAAGGATTCGACAAAATCTAAATTTGAAACGTTCAGTTTCAAAACAGGAGTTTAAATTGTTGTGATATTTGTTAAATAATTGAATGTTGAAAGCAATATTCTATATGTGATCGAGAAATGCATAATTCTGATCGCAAGTATCGTGTCATTCATGGGAATCGTTCCTAGACCAAAACTAAAACAGAACACAAATACCATCCACGACGAAAACTTTTCACATGCTTCGCGCAAGAAGCGTGTATCTCGTGCAAATCATGTATTTTTAAATGCACATGTCTGACGTATTGTTAACGTTTCGTTGTACCTCATATTTATTTTACGTCATGTGTTTATGATGTAAACCACGTGTATTTCGAACAAATATTCAGACATCTAATGTTATTGTCGGCGTTTGATTGTATGTCAGATTTAATGACGAATGTTAAATTCCTGAAAACATTTTTGCCAAAGGGCAGTTGATGCTGTTTACTATGATTAAAATAAACCATTGCAACATGTTATTTGGTTTTTCATTCTGAATCCCCGACGCAAGAAACAAAATAATATTGCGTTGTCCGTGCTTTTGCTAGATCTCATCAATATCGCGTTTTAAAGCTATATAACAAATTAATAAGAACACATTTTCAAATTAACAGAGATTAAAAAACGTGCACGCATAAAGTTCAAGTGAAAAATGTATCTATCCGAGGTCCTGATGCATATACATGTAGCGAAATGTCTAATCTTTCGATAAATGTCTAACAATTGCTCGATCAGCGCTGAATAATGGTAAATATTTAGACTGATCATTACTTGAGACAAGAGTCCCACGAAGCGTCATTTCGACAATTATTGTTTTCGTTAAAATTAATTTCGTACAAAGAAACGGTTAGAACGTTACTATTAACAATCGGGTGACCTAGAAACGGTAAAAACGCTACTATAAATAAGCGTGTCGTTTCTAGCGTTCCGATTATTCCGTTTCTACCGTTTCAAGCGTTATAAGCGTTTTTAGCGCTCCGTTTCGTTTCCGTTTCGATAGCGTTCCGTTTCTATTGCATTCCCGTTTCAACATAGAGTGAAAAGCGTTTCATTTCCATTTCCACTCCGTTCCGTTTGTCAATTTCGTGATTTTCAGTACTGTAAATAAATAAATAAATAAACGAAGAAATAATAAAATGGCTATAAACAGTACCTTTTAGTAGATTCTTCGCTCTCTTAAAATCATCGGATTTGGAATTTCTTTCCAGTTCATTACTAAGATCCGCTAAAAGATTGTTGAATTCGAAAGCATGTGGTGGATTATTAAGACAATTCCGTTCAAGTTCTATGTTTGTAGGTGTATCTGGTTCACAATTTCGGTTTGGTTCCATTACTATTTCTGCACTTAAAGTAAAAATGCTCTAAAAGCTGTTTACTCGTTTCCACAACCGGGTCATGTGAATAAGAAATAATTTATTTTAAAAGGTAGAGCAGAAACTGTTATCTTGTTATCGAGAGAAATCGCATTTATCATCATCAAGTCATTTGTGACAATATCATGTAGTTTAAACGTATCTTGTTACAGAGATAAACGTATAGCAAAATACGTATCATATAAACAGCCGACCCGATATTTTTAACTAAAATATACAGTCATGAGGGGTAAGTCTGCGCACCGCTCAACACTGCTCATCTGGGAATCATTTAATCAATAATCCCCGAACGGATCGTATCGTACGCTGCGACTTCAGTCTGCGATCTCATCTACGATTTACAGACCCCTTTTTCACTAACCACATCGCACACTGTAAAAAAATTAAGGAAAGGTTACACCAAAATGGGTGGCAGCTGGACTGCCACCAGTTTTGGTGTAAGTATTCCTGCCTTTTCGAATGGAAACTTTACTCTGAAAGGAAGGTAAATTACCCTACTCGAGTGGTGTAACTTTACCTCGAAGAGCATGGAGAAACCTAACACAACAGTGTAACCTTTCCTTTGAAGCAAACATTTCAAGAAACCTTTTGGTGTAATATTTCTCATGAAGGAAATGTTTCCAGAGACCTATAGGTGTAACATTTCTCAAGAAAGAAATGTTTCCAGAGACCTTCAGGTGTAACATTTCTCATGAAGGAAACATTTCAAGCGACCTTTTGGTGTAATATATCCCTTGAAGGAAATAATTCAACAGGCCTTTTGGTGTAACCTTACTATTGAAGGAAATGTTCAAAGACTCCTTTCAATGTAACATTAATCTCTTAAGGGGTATGTTTCCACAGAACTTTTGGTGTAAAATTTTACATGAAGGAAATATTTCCAGAGACATGTTGAGTTAATCCATTGATGGAAATTTCAAAGGGCCTTTTAATGTACCATTTTCTTTAATGAAATGTTTTCCGAGAACAATTTGTGAAGCCTTTCAGCAGTCAGATATGTTTTCAGCAGTATTACTGTAGGTCATTGGAAAATAGTTCCAGAGACATAAACATGTAGATACTTGAATGTTTTTTTCTGTTTAAGTAAATATTCAAATGCAAGTTTTGAAGAATTGAGCTATAAATTACATGCGTATATTTATTTCACTGGACACAACTATAAGAACCAATTTATTCTAGTTTTGTTTCCATTTGAACTAGGACATGTTTCACCGAAATTGGTAACAGACCAGCTGCCACCCTTGAGATACAGGACTGAAGTATTTCTCAGTGAAAAAATATGTGTACATGTAGACTATACAGTTGGTAAAACTGTTAACTGTTTAGTTAAGATAAAATTAGCATACTATGCAATTTGTTGGAATTTTGCTTCAGACAGGTTGAATGTCATATATACTGGTATAAGTGCTTAAGAGGATTATGACAGAAGTTATCATTTGCAACAGTCCTTTCCTGTATAGTGTATAATAGAAAAAAAAATCAAATGGCCATAATTCTGCTAAATATAACTGCAGCCTAAAATTTTTCCTTTACTATCATCTGTACATAAAGGCTGTTCATCGTAAATGTTTGAGAAAAATCCACCAAATTGAGTAAATGGAGTTCAGATTCCAAATTATTCATATAGTGTATATTGAAAAAAAAAACCCAGCAAAGATCCTTAATTCTACTAAATTTGATCACACCAAAAATAGTTTTATTTACGATCCACTGCACATTAAGACTGTTTATCCATGAAAGTTGGAGGAAAATGTGGCAATGCATTCAAGAGAAACTGCATTCATAAGATTTGAAGACATACAGACGGACAGACAAGTGAAATGCTTTAAGCCATTAACTTTGAGAGGGCATGACATGTTGATGATTAAATAATTAATGTGCTATTTTAATGCTGAACATAGCAAAGTGATTTATGATATTCACTATAAAGTATGAAATCTCTAACGACTATGTACAATTTAACAGCATATAACTTAAATAAGACACAACAAATGACATTTTGCTGATAACATTTTAATCAAGTTTAATCAGTTAAACAAACATCAGCATAAACATCAATGGTGTCTAATTTTGACAACCTCAAGTAAAACTTGTCAACTAAACAGTAAGTAAACAAAACACATAATTATGATCTGAAAGCTCCTGCTATCCTGAACAGTTAGCTACATCAAGAGGCCATGATGGCCCTAAATCGCTCACACATTTGGCAACAAAAGCAACATGCTTGTTGTTTGATTTTTTATGCAATAACTTAAAAAATAATTAACAAAATGAACGAAATATTTTCAATTGACGGTGCATGTGAAATAGTCGCTACTTCCTGTTTTTTAAACATTTCTTACAGCAACAACTTAGATTTTTGGCAGATCAAAATGTGATGCAAATTGACATCGACATCAACTGTCAAAACTACCAGTACTGTGAATTTGGAGGTCAAATCCTTACAAAATCTGTTTTTTTTATTACATTTGATATTTCACCTTTCACATTCAAATACTTACAGTTAAAATGTTGCTCTATAACGACATGAAAATTCCATAATTGTGTGTTCATATTTTAAAAATAAAATTGATGTCTTCTGCAAATGTTTTTATCAACCCACATATAAACAAGAACATTATTTTGTAAACTTTAAATAAAGATTAAAGAAATGAAAAACAGTATCTACAACAGCATTCATGTTATGAACTAGTGACTTATTACTAGTTTCGTCCCCTAATTAGCAAAGAAACATTTTAATTCAAGTTGTTCTATACAATTTAGTATGTTCATTGTGGTTTATTCACAAACTTTGAAAATACAGATTTCAGTTAATCCTTAACCTGCATTGCACCATCATAATGGTTTTTGCAAATTAACATTTTAATCAAGTTTAATCAGTTAAACAAACAGCAGCATAAACATCAATGGTGTCTAATTTTGACAACCTCAAGTAAAACTTGTCAACTAAACAGTAAGTAAACAAAACACATCAGTCATAATTATGATCTGAAAGCTCCTGCTATCCTGAACAGTTAGCTATATCAAGAGGGCCATGATGGCCCTAAATCGCTCACCTGAGTAACATTGACACATAGTTCACAATCTGCTTTCAAAATGAGAGACCACATAAACATTCTCGAAACAAATCAGAGGAATGTCCAAACAATGGAAACACTGTGCAAAAGGTTGATCAAAAAGTTTGCAGCAACTGCCGTTATTCCGTCAAAAATTACATTTCCTATAAAAACATTCAGCAAAACACATTTGGCAACAAAAGCAACATGCTTGTTGCTTGATTTTTTATGCAATAACTTAAAAAATAATTAACAAAATGAACGAAATATTTTCAATTGACGGTGCATGTGAAATAGTCGCTACTTCCTGTTTTTAAACATTTCTTACAGCAACAACTTAGATTTTTGGCAGATCAAAATGTGATGCAAATTGACATCGACATCAACTGTCAAAACTACCAGTACTGTGAATTTGGAGGTCAAATCCTTACAAAATCTGTTTTTTTTATTACATTTGATATTTCACCTTTCACATTCAAATACTTACAGTTAAAATGTTGCTCTATAACGACATGAAAATTCCATAATTGTGTGTTCATATTTTAAAAATAAAATTGATGTCTTCTGCAAATGTTTTTATCAACCCACATATAAACAAGAACATTATTTTGTAAACTTTAAATAAAGATTAAAGTAATGAAAAACAGTATCTACAACAGCATTCATGTTATGAACTAGTGACTTATTACTAGTTTCGTCCCCTAATTAGCAAAGAAACATTTTAATTCAAGTTGTTCTATACAACTTAGTATGTTCATTGTGGTTTATTCACAAACTTTGAAAATACAAATTTCAGTTAATCCTTAACCTGCATTGGACCATCATTATGGTTTTTGCAAACAGATTGGAAAAAGACCAGCAGCTGGGCAACTCACTGTCTGGTCCGACTCCAGCTGTTTGACATTCAGACAGAATTTCTTCATAATTTTCAAAAAAATAATCAATATAAATCTTTTAGCTGACAGTTTCTCTCAGCAGGTTAAGGCTTTTTAAAAAGATGTATTTGGGTTCAGTTCAAAGTGTTACCTAATATTTCAAAATATGTTGACATTCAGTAGTAGGAAAAATGTGGAAGCCACAATGAAAAACAAACATCATATTGCCTAACAAACTGCATGAACTCTTCTCTTGAAACATTACTTTCAAGTTCTATTCTAATTGTGAGCAATTTTTTACATTTCAGTACAACTCTTTGTAAATCTTTCATGCTGAACTTTACAGCACATAATTCTAAATCTACCATACTGGGTGGAACTGACTTGGCAAGAGTTTCACCATTTAACTGAGTGAACCCTGCATCCAAATAACACAAATTCACACAATGGGAGAGATTTTCAAAACTTTCCTTCTCAATCAGTTTGCAATCTCCCAAAACCAGTGTTTCCAGTTTTGGACATCCTTTCAGGAAATCAAGATTCTTCACAGGGGCCGAGGACAAATCAAGCCACTCCAGACGTGAACTGCTGATTAAAGAGTTATTTAATATTGTGTCAAACT
Organism: Corbicula japonica; assembly: GCA_038501625.1. Lineage (NCBI taxonomy): Eukaryota > Metazoa > Mollusca > Bivalvia > Venerida > Cyrenidae > Corbicula > Corbicula japonica. The sequence continues at coordinate 3,637,295 of JAZAYU010000032.1, forward strand.
GAGAAGCCACAAAATCGTTTTTGAAACAAATCCCAGGAATGTCGAAGCAATGAAAACACTTAGAATGCTTAAAAACTGATTGCAGCTGATTAGTGCTGGAAAATAAGAATGGATCAAAAAAATGCTCCCCAAATGAAAAGTGTGTCCAAATGCATGACGTATTCTCAATGAAGGAATGCAGATATTTGCAAACTCTTGAAACGTTCTGTATACAATCATATACTCCAACAAAAAGCAGAACTCTCATCAGCACAACATCTGGCAACTGCAGGAGGTCCATGGCTGAAAAAACAAGAGGAACTTTTTATCTGACATTTAATATCAACCAACAGCCATCACAATGGCTTCAGCACAACTTTCATCTTATAATAAATTGGCTTTACAAGTTCTACATTAAACTTTCAACAGAATTTTTGATAAATGCAACTAGCCTGATATAAGTTATAATCATTTCAATAATCACAATGATTCTTAGTTTATTATAACAGAATATAATCTACAGTAACATTTGATAAAGCCAGTTAAATTGAATCCAGAGACCAGTTATATACATGTTGTAGCAAAGCCAATTATTCTTCTCGAAAATTTAAGGGCTGCTTGTCTGCCTGCCTGGGCATTCCCATACTATTTCCTGCTTTTTTCAAATTTGGCTATAATAGTATGTCTCTCCCTCAAAAAAGGACCAGGAGACATATTTAAGTATGTCTGCTTATCATAATAAGAGCTATTCGTAAGACTGCCAATGCACAACTATTCGAAGCTGTGTCACAAAAATTAAGGTTTTGTTGAATATGTATACTTACTGTACAGAAAACTGTGCTTTTAACAATGTCCAATGTATGTTGGAATTTTCATTGTTATATCCCAATATTTCTATATGTTAAAGCATAAAATAAAGACTTGATTTAAGACTGTTATAAGTGGCATATTGTTTAAGTGATATTTTATAGCTGGAGTTTATTGTGTCTTTGAAAATGGTGTATAAATTTAAAGATGAGAAAGTGATAATGTTTTTTTAAAAAGTGGATGCCTTAAGCTCCAATTTCTGTCAAAAAGCTTTATAGAGTTATGGGACAAGGTCGCATTTTGATCCTTAATATTTATGAGAAGTTTCAAACTAATATCTGAGTTAGTTTTGGAGATAGGGACTTACATGCAAAACTTTAACCAAGATTTTGTATGTCCAAAAAGGGGCATAATTCTGCTAAAAATCTTGATAGAGTTATGGGACTTGTTGATACAAGCTTGCATTTTCATCCTGAATATTTGTGAGAAGTTTCAAACTGATATCTGAGTTAGTTTTAGAGAAAAGGACTTACATGCAAAATGACTTACATGCAAAACTTTAACCAAGATTTTCTATGTCCAAAAGAGGATATAATTCTGTTATTAAGCTTCATAGAGTTATGGGACTTGTTGATACAAGCTTGCATTTTCACCCTTAATAGTTTTGAGAAGTTTCAAACTAATATGTGAGTTAGTTTTGGAGATAAGGACATACATGCAAAACTTCAACCAAGATTTTCTAAGTCCGAAAAAGGGGGCATAATTCTATCCAGTTACATGTATGGGACCTGTTGATGACAGCTGGCATTTTCATCCGAAGTATTTGTGTGAAGTTTCATACATATCTTTGTTAGTTTTGGAGATATGTACTTACATGCAAAACTTTAACCAATAGCGTGACGCTGACAGCAAGGCCGACACCAGGGTGATTACAATAGCTCAGACTATTCTTTAAATAGTCGAGCTAAAAACTGAAAATGTTTAAAGAAATCAAACTACTCACCCAAAAGCAAACAATGTCTGTTCTTGACTTATACATGTAAGTCTACCCAATTTTCCCTCTAAGTGTAAGAACCTTCTTTGGTGGTCTTTCGTTTCCTTCAGTTTCTGAAAGCACCATCTGTACAAATGTCCATGAGTTTTGACACTTTCCTGGATCAGAAATAATAATAAAATCTTACAAAAGCTGTCAGAGGGACTATTTTAAGAGCTTTATAGTAAAATACAAGCACTAAGTTAAACGAGGAAATAATTCAACTACATCATAGAGTTGTGGGTCTTTGCAAGTGAGCTTATTTCAATGAGACCATCATCATCCAAGTGTTTTGAGATCACTAGGTCAAAGGTCAAGGTCACTATGACCTTAATTACAAAAGATAAACTGCTTATAAAATGAAAATCACTGGGCCTAGGATACTGAAACTTCGTATGTGAATGCATCTAATCGAGATCCACAATCTCCGCCTAATTTAAAATGAAAATGACTGAGCCTAGGATATTGAAACTTCGTATGTGAATGCATCTAATCAAGATCCAAAACCTCCACCTAATTTAACCTTGCCAAAAAAATGAAAGCCATTCCGCCATTTATACTGTCAAATAAGCACCTTGTATTTTAAACGCTACCAGGGCATTTGTCATCTTACAGTGACATTTCTTGTATTTAAGTCTAAGAGGTGGATAGTTCAGTCAAAATATAAAATAGAGTTATGGGTCTTTGGAAGTGAGCTGACATATATGTGAAGTTTCAAAAGAATATCTTTGGTGATTTTGTAGTTAAACAGAGGAGAAAACCTTTATTTTGAATAATTTGTTTGGAAAACCTTAACCTGGAATTATTCTAAGTTCAAAGGGGGATAATTCAGTCACATTGTAAGATTCAGTTAGTGTGCCAATACTTTTACCCCCATAAAGGTTTGTGAAGTTTCAAATGAATATTGATTTGATTGTTTAACACCCATATATCAACAATTTTTCAGTTATAAGGCGGGTAGTTTCCTGACCATCTTTCCTGGGACATACCAGTACTAGATTCCGGTCCTCCTACACAAACTACCAAGCGTTCCCACATGAAGAGTCAAATGAAGATCTTGAGTGGTTTTGGAGATAAACTTTGCATGCAAAACCTTGAAAATCATTACCTGGGATTTCTTATTCCAAAAGGGTAATAATTCAGCCTACCTGGGTATTCAATATTAAACACGTAATATGCGCAGAGTGCGTAAAATAATCCCTCTTTCAGATCTCTGACTGTATTCACAACTTCTCCTTCTGTAACAATGTATACAGCTGTTGGTTTCAAGGCAGAGCCTATCACAGCGACGTAGGGAGTTCTTGGCCCTTTGCAAACTGTTTCTAGAGAAGAATCTTCCTGCAAAAAACAATAATTTGAATAAGCATTATCTTAAAAATAGTCAACAGATAAGACAGCATGCTTGACTTTTCTCAGTGATTGACTCTTAAATAAGAGCTTTGTCCAATATTAAATGCATTTGACTGACTTTATTTAACCAAAATTTCTAAGTGAAGAAGGAGCATAACTCCATCAAAGTTCAAATCAGAGTTAAAGACAGCAAGGCCAGGAAGTGCAGCAAGTTCAGTAAGCACAGTAAGTTCAACAATCCAAGGAGGTCCAGTAAACATACATGTAGACTATTAAAGAGATTCCACTTGGTGCTGCAAGCCAAGTAAGGGCAATTATTTCAAAACATTAGAACAGGGTTCGAAAAAAACGGTAGTCCGTTAGCCCGAGACTAGTTGTTTTAAGCTCGGACTAGTACAGTCAACAAAATTGCTAGTCCTGCAGACTAGTGGTTATAAACCTAACAACTGAAAATTAAACTATTTTAAGTTTTGCACCAAATCCTTTTTTGCCCGCATGAATTACGTCATAAATCAGAACAGGAATTTCCTAAGCAAGCGTTCGCATGTATCTTTGTTCATACTCAATTTAATTTGATCATTTTCTTTTATTTAAAGCGAAGTGATTTTGACAAATTTTGGTAGATATTTCCTAAGGCAAATGTTCAAAACACAACATTTTGGGATGGACGGATTGACGTATGCACGGACAACCCAGTAACTTAAGAAAGGCTGCACAACAACACATGCTCATGAACATTCCTGTGAAGTTTCATTACTGTAGGTTAAATACCTTTATCGTAACATGCAACCATAGTTGAAAATTGTGACTTTTTTACTAAGTCAAAGGCGATAACTCTAATAAATCTGAACTGATCAATAAAAAACTATATTTACTGCGTAACAGTTGATAAACATCTTGTTTTCATCTCCCAGCAGTTCAGGAAGTAATACCAGAGAGGTCAGGCACTGAAAATTTCCAAACTCTGCTGGTGTAATTTCAGTTTGTCCATCAATTTCATCATCCATATATTTTAATGCCTCGTGGCATGCACTTCCTTTTTTCTTTCTAGCTACCTCAATAAGTCCCCCCGAGTACCTAACACAATTTTTGAGGAAGCTTTTCAAGCAGTCAGTTTCTTTAGGTTCTAATCTGGACATTTCTTCCTTCATAACATCACACAACTTCAGAGCAGGGTATTCCGCAATCACTGAAGAAACTGGTGGGCACTCATTCATAAATCGTCTTCTGTAGCCAAATGTTTTAGCCATCAGTTCTTGAATGAGTTCCATATCTCTCTGAGGGTTTTTCATTTCCTTTTTCATATTTTCAACATGCGTTTTACATGAAGTGTCATCCTCTCCCGGAGGGTGTCCTGCTAAGCAATTTTTCCCTTTTGGAGTAATCCTTTTCCTCTTACCGGTATCAGTATCTTGCCTGTTCTCTGAATTTTTTCTTTTATGCCATACCACAGAAGGATCATTTATTTCTCTCCTGGCATTTTTTAGTTTATCTCTTATGATTTGAATCCAGCCATCGTAACCATTTCCCAGCCTTTCAGTTAAGTATGGATGCGTATCTATTAGGCACTTTGCAACAGACATAATTTCAACTGTTTTTGGGTAATATGTGTATTTAAAAATCTCATCCACTAGTATTTGAAGAAGTTCATGTTTATTTGACCAATTAAGCTGTTTCTCTTCTTTGAGATTTCTCTCCAACATTTTAGAATACTTATGCGTTGGGATTAAAAACTGTTTAGGCCAAATGTTTGACTGAGTATGTATGATACTGCTGCTACAATTTGAACCAGAAGCAGATGCACAATCAGAAGCACTGTCTGAACAAACTGTATCATTGACTTCACATTTCAGTTTTTCATGTGTTACAAGAACTTCTACTTCCGAGTCAGATATGTCTATATAATCATCCCATTCTTTTTGATACCGCTGTAATTTGATTTCTTTACCGTTAGATATGCCAAAAACTTTCTTTATCTTATCTTTCAGTGTTCCTTCCCCTGAGAATTTGACCACTTTTGATGATGTTTTATATTTGACTAAGAACTCTCTAGTTTCTACATCCATCTGCAAAAAAGAGAGAAATATTTTATAATGTTTATTTTTTATAATTTAGCACAGCTATAGTACTCATTCATAGAACAGAACATTTTGTTTGCAAATAAAAGACCTGTTCGGGTCAATGTTACCATGACCTTTGACTGACTGACCTCAAAATCGCACCTGTAAAAGAAATGGAAAATAAATGGGGTAACCCTTAAATGGGGCCCGAAAAAAAAAAAAAAAAAAAAAATCGCACCTGACCTGTGTTTGATATTATATATCAGCACATCATATTTGAAATTAATCCATGAAGCCCTTCAAAAGTTACTGAATGGAAATGAAACACATTTATGCAAAGTCAAATGAATGACAAAGATACAGAACGGACATGACCATCATTGCATTATCTTGTTATCACAATTATGCCAAGTTATTTTAAAATCCATCCATAAATGAAAAACACCAGACACGACCATCACTGCATTATCTTGAAAAATGATATTTGAAGTCTAAGTGTGACCTTGACTTTTGAGCTACAGATCAAGGTCTTGTGCATGACATATTGTCATAATGTGCCACACATCTATGCCAAGTTATTTTTAAATCCATCCATAAATGACAAAGATACTGAGCGGACATGACAATCGCTGCAATATCTTGGAAAATGACCTTTTATTCTAAGTGTTACCTTGACATTTGAGCTACAGACCAAGGCCTTGCGCATGACACGTCGTGTTACTGAGTCACACATTTATGACGTCCACCTTAATACAATAACAAAGTTATTCATGCGGACAGACAGAAGGACGGTTCAAAAAATGTATGCCACCCTTTGGGGGCATAAAAAACTTGTCGTCTGCTAATAATGTTGTCTGCTTTCAGTTTTCTTCAGGGTTTCATACAGCCAGACAGGCAAAAACTAAATTTTCAAGCACTCCCACTGTCAAGTTAGAATCTACAAAAAACATATTTATACATTTGTATAAAAAATGTAAAACAAAGTCCGCTACCAGAAAATTATATATAGAAATTAAAACTGATGAAATAGCTCGTTAAATTAATAAAAAATATGTTTTTTGTTTTAATTCAACGACCTGTCTCATCAGTTTTTATGTCATACATTTGTATGTAATTATATAGGTCAGATTTTTCAGGTGTGAAACGATGTTATTTTAATTCATTTTCTGTGTCTCAAAACCCATAATTGATGTATACGGTACTCAACTAAGGTCTAATTTCATGTGTAGATTGCCCACCAAAGTCAAATTGACTGATAAAACTTTCACAAGGTGTCACTTGTCTGTGCATACAGTACACATGATTTCTATGCTAACCATCTGTGATACTTCCATGGCCTAAAGTGATTGAAAGAGTTAAGAATGCTTCTTCTTTTAAATGAAGGGTGATAAAAAATGGCAAAGAACCACTCAATGTTATGAAATCTAAGAGCATGTTAAGTTCTGGTTAGCTAATAATTTCAGCAAATATTAATGAAACTTTACAATTGTAAGATCTGTACAATTAAATGTCAATGTGTACCTTCAAGATTTTCAGTCACAATTCCTGGGCCTGACAGAAGTGCTTCATCACAACAAACTGCTTGTTTTCAACACTGTATGCATCTAAAGGAATGGGATCAACCAAATCAGTTGGAAACTGTGCAGCAGTTTCTGTCATTTCAATCAATTCGAATGCTCTAAGGTGTTGATCAAGAATGGCTCTGAATTCCTTTCCAACAAATACAATTGTGTCATTTTTTACCAAAATTAGCAAAACTTTTGTCATGATCATTCCATCTTCAAAAAATCCAGTGACCAAGAAGCACTTTGTAAAGTATGTGATACCTTTAAAAGTAACCTTTTTCACAGAAACATACTGATTTATGTCGAGTCCTCTCCGCCTTAATACTTCACACCCTATAATGAAATCCTGACCTGTTATCATTTTGTAAGTAGAAATTTCTATCTTATTAGATCTATACCCTCTATCAGTGCTATTCACATATGCCTGTAAATTCTGATGTCTCTCTGCCAGTGTCCTGCACAGATTTTTATAGTTTCCTAGACGCATTGAAACCTGTTTAAAGTAACTATGTTTGGCTTCAAAACGCATGCACCAACAACTGCGAAGGGGTCCAAACTGCAGCATCATATCAGCATAATGAGTAAGAAAATGGTGTTTTGGAGATAACCTTGTATCTGGGAATTCTTCTTTAAATAACAAATGGTGATCAGCAACAAGTGTGTGCAGATAAGGGCAGAGTCTCTCCTTTATCACAGGACTCATTGCTATTTCTACTATATCTTTCAGAATCAATAGGATCTCCCATATTCGATTGCCTTTTGGTATTAAATGACCTATCATTAATGGCAAGAGACGAAGCAGAGTCCACATCTGAGCAGCACTCTGTGACGTAATACTTGCTAAGTTCCTAGGTTCAGCAGGTTTGCTTGTAATATCACACTGTCCATAGTGGAAAATTCTAATCTTGGAGATTACTTCCTTCTCTGTTATAACTGAATCAGAAACAAGCTGTTTCAACACAATTGTTATCTCTTTCTTCACACAACCTTCCAATAAATCATGCATTACATCTGGAGGAAGACCTCTTGTTATGTGAAAGTACTTCAACTCATTTAAAATACTGTCTTTTTTTAATCCGTATACTGAAATCAGGGATTGATCTTTCTCTATTTCACCCAAATGATACTTATATGTTGTTTCGTTTCGCTCTTGGAACTGCACTGGATCAAATTTATATTGGATTTCCTCGGAAGTTGCCATACAGAAGCGACAAATACGAAGTGTGTTATTTCCAAAGCTTTCCATAAAGCCTCCTATTTGGTGACTTCCTAGATTGTCAGCACATATATAAGCAACAGTGCCTTTCAGATTTGTCTTTAGTTCTTCAACAAATACACCTTCAGTTTCCAGAACTTTTAAGTCAAATATCAAGGGTTCTAAACATTTATTGAGTCCAAATTCTTTGACATCAATAACAGGGCAAAGCAGAAGTAACTGAATAGATTTCAGGTCAGACCTTTCAAATGCATTAATATTAGCTAATGCCATATATACAGCAGCCAGTTTCTGCTTTCCCTTTTTTGAGCCAAGTGGATTCACTACTTCAAACTCATCAAAATAAAGAACTACCTGTAATGCACAAGCATTGGATCTAAAAAATTCACTTTCTTTATAAAGAAGCCCATCAGAAAACTCCTGTAATGCGTCTGAAGTAACTGGGTTTCCCCTTATGATTACAGAAAGAATTTCATTTGACTTTAGCATGCATTGTAATGTTTGCAAGACAGGCACATATTGGTATGACTTTCTCTTATGGTGAGAATTCATACCTAAATCAATTGTGATTGGCTTTACATATGGAAAATGATTCATCACATATTGTTTTCTTTTGTAACTTGAGTCAATTGCTTCAACTGATGACATAAAAATGTTGTTCTGTAGCTGATTTACAATTAATTCTTGAATTTCAACATTCACACATTTTTCCTTTAATAAAGCTAAAATTGAATCCTTTGAATATTCACATGTAAGAGACATAACTGTCTTCATTTCATCCAGAATTTTGTCCATGGTAGAAATTGGCAGTCTTTCTAATTCTTGGAGACTTATCAAACCACTTACTATATTTCTGACAAAAGTATCTTTAAAATGACCTTCACCAAGTACATAATGGTCATCCTCGGGCATCGACTCTGATGCTCTTTGTCTTTCAGCTTCTGCTACTGCACTTTCAAACTCGACTAGAATAAATTTCCACACAGGTGTAATTCAAATTATTCATGATGGAAAATAAACAGTTAATTACTTTAACTTCCTTAAAGCTACTCGTTCACATTTTATACCTAAAATATTTTTTAAGTATAATTTTGTATGTTATTCAATATTTATGATTATAACTGTCAAATCATTCTAACATTTTACCGAAAATACAAAGGAATGGTTGATTTAATTTCACTTTCAATAGTCATCGATTAAACTGAAACGGTATCCCTCGGATATAAATAGACGGAATTCCCACTACACGCGCGCCGTGTAAAGGATGACATATATAGTTTATATTTAAAAATAGAATCTATAGCGTATCATACGGTATAGAAAATGACTTGTAAAACAGATTTGTAATTTATTCTTGAGCAAAGATTTTATGGAAGACAGTGGGTCGGTTTTATTGGTCAAAGTTAAAAAACATAGATTTGGAATCAATTTATTTTTCAATTTACCTGTCCGGCAACTGTGAACGAGCAGCTTTAAGACACTAAGGCCAGAGTTTTTTATTTATTTGTTTAACAGGATTTCTTTTCTGAAAATTTGGTTAGGAGGAGGAAATAAAAATAAAAGCCAAACTAGAAATGTGTCCAAAGGACACGGATGCCCCCGCTATGGGTTTTTCATAAAGCTCCCAGCAGTAGTGTAGGACAAGTTGTGTTCACGAGATATATTCCTATTACAAGAAAATTCTATTTTTAGTAACAGTGACCTTGACCTTGGATCTACAGGCATGGGTTTTGTGCGGACACACCACCCTGTCATGGTGAACATTTGTGCCAAGTTATTTTGAAATCCCTCCATTCATAACAAAGTTACAGCCTGGAGAAGAAAATTCTATTTTTAGTAACATTGACCTTGACCTTGGACCTACAGGCTTGGGAATGTATGTGACACACAGTCTTAGTATGGTGATCAATTAAACCAAGTTATTTAAAAATCCAATAACAAATAACAAAGTTACAGAGCCGACACAATTTTGCCAAGTTATTTTGAAATCCCTCCATTCATAACAAAGTTAAGGGCCAAGTGTATATTTTGCTTAACACAAAATGTAAGTGAAGAAGGGGCATAATTTGAAAAAATATTGGAAGCAGGGTTATGGGTCTTGTTGGTTATGATGTAGATTTTGATGGTGAAAATATATTTCAAGTTTCAAGGCAATATCTCAAGTAGTTTTAAATTTATGGGCAAAATGCATATTTTGCTTAACTTAATATAAGAATAAAACTAATGTAAATGAAATTATCAAAGGGCCATAACTTTTGAACAGAACATGTAAGAGCAAAACCCCACCTTTATGCACAACAACATATCAGGCCAAGCATTGTGGTAAAGTTTCATTAAATTCCCACCAGTAGTGTAGGAGGAGTTGCGTTCACAAGATATATTCCTATAAACACTAATGTAAATGGAAGTATCAAAGGGCCATAACTTCTGAATGGAACATGTAAGAGCAAAACCCCACCTTCATGCACAACTACATATCAAGCCAAGCATTGTGGTAAAGTTTCATTAAATTCCCACCAGTAGTGTAAGAGGAGTTGCGTTCACGAGATATATTCTTATTAAAACTAATGTAAATGGAAGTATCAAAGGGCCATAACTTCTGAACGGAACATGTAGGAGCGAAACCCCACCTTCATGCACAACTACATATCAAGCCAAGCATTGTGGTAAAGTTTCATCAAATTCCCACCAGTAATGTAGGAGAAGTTGCGTTCGCGATATATATTCCTATTAAAACTAATGTAAATGGAAGTATCAAAGGGCCATAACTTCTGAACGGAAGTTGTAGGAGCGAAACCCCACCTTCATGCACAACTACATATCAAGCCAAGCATTGTGGTAAAGTTTCATTAAATTCCCACCAGTAGTTTAGGAGAAGTTGCGTTCACAAGATATATTCCTATTAAAACTAATGTAAATGGAAGTATCAAAGGGCCATAACTTCTGAACGGAACATGTAAGAGCGAAACCCCACCTTCATGCACAACTACATATCAAGCCAAGCATTGTGGTAAAGTTTCATTAAATTCCCACCAGTAGTTTAGGAGGAGTTGCGTTCACGAGAATATCGGACGGACGGACGGACGGACAGATGGTACCCAACAGATGCCTTGCGGTGCGCTCGGACAGACGGACGGAAGGACGGACAGGAGCAACTCTTAATGCCCGTCGCCATTTCATGGCGGGGGCATAAAAATGTTGGGTAGGGAAAATAAAATTTCTGGGAGGAAATTTTTTTTTATTTTTTAAACTTTTCTTAAAATTCCAGACTAAACATATGCCTGCTCTTGCAAAAATATTGATTTGTGAGAAATACATTAAGGTTACAGCATACTAATTTTATTTTGATGAATGGCTTGACTGGAAACGGAGGAAAAAATAAAAATAAAATTTTATTTTTCACTTTTATTTTTATTTCACCTTTGGGGAAATTGGATAAGGAGGACCCATTAAACAAATAAATAAAAAACTCTGGCCTAAGACACTGCTTGCCAATAGCCTTATTTAATTAACTGAAGTTTATAAATGTACATCAAGAAAGCAACATTGTAACGGTCACACGTTTAACTGCAATCAGTCGCATAACCGAAATACACCCAAATCGGCTTAGTATAACCGGAATTGGCTCAGATAGTGTGTATTATACAACTTTTTCGAGAAGAAATAATGATTATCAAAAGATTATAGAATCAATGGTTGATTATGACATAGTTGATGAAAATATAAAAGCGATCTAGGTCATTGAAAATGAAACAAATTTACGATGTGTAATTACCGAGCGTTCTTTCAGCATATTTAATGTTTATGAGAATCGGTTAGTTCAGCCTTTATTTCAGTTCAATTTATTAATTTCTCAAATTTAAGTTATTATTTGTTTCATGTATTAAATGTGATCAATGCTTCAACTGAAATAAGAACAGACAATCTTTCTCAAATGCAGGGAATATTTTGATATACATGAAGTAGACGCTCATATCTAGTTTCGGAATATATAGCGTTTCTGGAAAGTACATCATCGCATATATCGTAACTATCTAATATATTTTAAATTTTTATGTCAGTTTGTTGTTAAAAGGTTTAGAAATTAAAAATATTATTTGAATTTTGTCGGCTAAACACATGCAATATTATCACCTTCCATCGAATTAGCAAGTTTTCTTATTTGAAGAACCCGCTAGATGACACCACATTCTCATAATTAAATTTATCCTTTTAAAAGACCGTTTGTTTTACACATACTACGATAATCAAAGAAATTATGCTAATTGTTGTTTGTTCACACTGATTATTCAAATTTAGTCCAAAAAACGTACTTAAGTCCATTTTCTGATCAGGCATCCAAGGAGCGGATGTGGTCCAGTGGTAACGTGCTGGACTGGTAAACCAGGGGTCCCCGAGTTCGATCCCCCTTTCCTCCACTAACATTACTAATAGTCTTTCGAATGAGACTTGAAAGGGAGGTCCCATGTATCAGTGCTATACACACTGAGCTGATTCCGGTTATACTAGTCCGATTGTAGTGTATTTCGGTTATGCGGCCGATTCCGGTTAAACATGTGACCCCTGAATTAAAGTACTTTTGGGAGTGCAGCACCTTAAGGAATTGTTAAAGTTCATTCAATACCCACACATACCATAAATTTCCTTTAGATTATCCAAAGATGCAGATCTATGACTGCGTGTTAGATGTGAAGTAAATGAATGTGCATTGTCATATTTTTTCTCACAAAATTTAAATGGACAGTCCACTTTGATTCCATTACTAATATGAGAAATTATGTGGCTAGATAAAGACCTTTTAGTGTTTATTTTCTGTTCACAGTAAACACATTTTTTTCCATTTCTCCCATGAAAAACATTTTCTGTAGTGTTTGGGGCTTTATTCCATAAAGCATCCTGATGTTTTCTGTATATGTGGCTTGTAAATGAGGAGTACCTTCTAAATGTAACTTGGCACCTGTCTATCCCACAAGACAAAAAGAAGTTTGGATCACTTCGATGAAACACAGAAACATGTCTCAAAAACACACTTGCATTTACCACTTCTTTACTACAAAAAGTACAGATCATCGTTAACAATATAGTTATAAAAGCACATACAACACGGAAGAAACATAAAGAAATGTACATTTTGTTTTTCTTCTAATCCATCAGAAGCAATCGCCCAGTAACTTCAATGAGCGTCTCGTAACTCGGAATAAATTTACCCATGGGAACTTGCATTACCCGGGCATTGTAAACGTTACACTTTAATTAGAGTTTGTTTTGCTGGCGCTTAATTCCCATCAAAGTTAATTTCTTTGGCGACGATAAGTGATCTATAATCTAATATAAAAAGTAAAGTAAATGTACTGTACCTTGCACATTGCAGTGATTGTGAGAAACCATAACGCCATCATGTCTATCATCACAGTTAAGGGGCAGGGGATAGTTTCGCACTTTGGTCGATTTTCTAAGTATTTGGGGTAGCCGTGAATAAAATGCATTAAAATCATTGTTTGAATTAAAGATGACATATTCTTTTATAATATTGTTTAGTATATGAAATGTGAAATCTGATCACAGTGGCTCAAATGCATTGATGCTAGCTTTGCATGTTCTGAGTTGAACAGTTGCCGGATGAAAACGCATTCGGCCGGGCTGAATTTGAGAATAATTTGGGGGTGAGGTATTTCAATGTCAAATGCTGAAAAATCGAAACGGGTGGGAGACACTTTCCAGCTGCTTGGGAGATTAGGGACACATAAAATATTAGCATGAAAGGGGTTTTATTTGAAAAGTCATTGCAGGAAATATTTTGCAGGTTCTCAAATATGTAGAATTTCGGCCAAATTTGCATTGGAAAATCGGGACTTGGGGTGACTTTAAATGCCTGTGTAGATCAAATGACTGGTTCGGTGGAACAGTTGGTTGTGGTTTGTAAAAAGCTAGACCCCGGGCCCTGCAACACAGAAAGTACAACAACACACTTTTAGCTGTGCAAAGTTTTTATTTTCGGTCAATGTAAGCTTGCACGGGGTCCCAGACTCTGGCGGAAGCCTCGGAAACTGTCCCCTGCGCCCTTAAAGGCATAAAAACACTAAATATTTGTGGAGTTCCTTCCCCTTTCACTACGTTATCGGGACGTACTAAATTGCGTAGGATAGTACGCTATTTGTCTTCTTTATTCTATCGGAACAGCTCGACCAATTGATTCTAGCATGGTGTGGTTTACCCATATCCGATGCGTTCAGACTGACTTATAATTTGTCATCCACTTACATTTTCTTGAAAAAAAAATGTCATTGCTGCATAGATATCAAAACAAAAGTGGGGGTCATGTTTGATGTTTATATATACTATATACAGTCCCACCAGAGAGAACAAATTATGGGGAACCTACTAGAGTTGTACTATTCCGGCTCCACGGTTAGAAACCCAGACAATCCTCGCGTGTATCAGTGCTACTATATACCGTGAGCACGTAAAAAACCAATAGGTCTATTCAATAAGAGTTAAGGACTGGTTTCCTTGTTACTGTTTCTTCTACACGCAGGCAGATACAGTAGATGCATTTGTCAGACACTTGTTAATAATTATGCTAATAGACAGTAACTTATTGTGTAATACATAATTATATTGTTTGCAACTTCCCATATCTGGAAAGGTACACTCTAAGTAGTTAGTAGTTAGTACATGATGGAAGTTCTTTGAACAGTGGCTTCAAATGGTTGTAACCCTAAATAGAAATTAAATAATCTAAAATAAGATTTTCCAACCCCTAGCTGGCGTTATATCTAGTGGTGATGGGCGAACGTTGGCCCAACAAACAATTGACCGTTGGGCCAACGTTGCCCGATAAACAAGACGGCTAATGTTGCCAACGTTGGCAAGTCGTTGTGGCCCAAATACTAAAATACTGTTAAGCCAACGTTGGCCCAACATATGTCTTTCTATAGTTATCAGTAAAACAACAAAATATTTGTTGATTTTACTGCAAATGTTATATCAATAAAACTTTCGTAATTTTGTTTTTTTCAATTTTTAATTAAGGTTTTCTACATAATGCGTTTACCCCCCCCCCCCCCCCACACACACACCTAAATCGTAAGTACCAGAATACGAGGATTTAGACAACAATTTCGATAAGGTCAATACCATTTATGATTAGGTTACAGACAATAATGTAAGTGTTTCCTAAACCTGGTGCAACCATGTTTACGCTTTTCCTGGTGTACAGTTTCCTTTCTGTGTAACTCTACTCAAAATGAGTGTAAAATACACATTTACACCAATTTTCGTTTTAGTTTACACCACATTTAGAAACAAAACGCTCATTTTTACAGTGCGAGTAACTTAACACCAGCAGGTGTTTATGATAAAGTAGCACGAAAATTGTGTAAGTATTCACTGAACCTGGTGCAACTTTGCGCTTTTCCTGGTGTACAGTTTCCTTTCTGTGTAACTCTACTCAAAATGAGTGTAAAATACACATTTACACCAATTTTCATTTTAGTTTACACCACATTTAGAGTAACAAAACGCTCATTTTTACAGTACGAGTAACTTAACACCAGCAGGTGTTTATGATAAAGTAGCACGACAATTGTGTAAGTATTCACTGAATCTGGTGCAACGTTACTCTGTTCCTAGTGTACAGTTTCCTTTCTGAGTAACTCTACTCAAAGTGAGTGTGAAATAAACATTTACACCGATTTCCGTTTTAGTTTACACCATATTTAGAGTAACAAAACGCTAATTTTTTACAGTGCAGATTTTGGTTTAAACAGGGTGGCTTGTTGATCGGTCAGTTGAGTATTGACCAGGACGGTGGTCATTGATAGTCAATAGTGGTCATTACTGGTCAATTCTATTTTATTCACAATAAAAGTGTCCAAAATGTTCTTAGAATCATTTAAAATCCTTTAGGTCCTTACAACAGCCTCTATTAGGGCCTAAATGTTACTTTCTTAATAGTCTAATATTGGATCATCCTTAAAAAAACACAACATCTTATTAGGTATATTTTCATGTTCAATAAACAATAGAATTCATCACCCCTCAGTCTCCTCAATACCTTGTCATCTCCTGAACATCCATTGTCATGCACAAGTGTTAATTGGCTAGTGTGTAACACCTCCTGATGGTACGAATTCCCGTTGCTTTAAAAAAGATTTTCAAGTAACTGAATCATTCTCCGTTGATTGTTAGTTGATAAAACACTAAAATTAAAAGAATTCTTACTTTGTCTAAAAACTCACGAGAATGAAGCCAAAAGACCCTGTTTGGGGTTATTATGATCTCATTACTGAGGAAAATAAGGCAATGTCTAAGTGAAAAGAATGTTAGAACACTTTTGTATGTAACAAATGTCGATTCTTTATTTCATTATTATGAATTTTCATACAAACACTTTGAAACTTAAGTTGAAATAAAATTAAAGTTTTATGGTTCGTTTTCTTCCTTTCTTTTATAAAAATCTTGAAAAAAAAATTCAATTGGCCTGTATTGACCATTTGGGGAGTATTGACCAGGTCAGTTTTAACCGGTTGAAACCGCTGGTTTAAACCAGGGATGGTTTCCAACCCTGGGTTAAAAGGTTGAATTTTCTTAAAGAAAGTGGCCCATTTGGACTATCCAAAAGTAAATATTGTTCAGTGTAGAATGGGAAGTACAGGTGCGCCACCCTCATCCAAAGATCATCAGTCTTGATCCATTAATACAGGAACAGTACATACAGTGCAGTAACAATACAACTCCTTCTTATTTCAATGACTGTTCATGGAAGTAAATATATTCTAGTCACAAAATAGCTTTTACTTTAAAGTTTTATTGCATATTGGTTAAAATTATTCAAATGTTATTCTCTTGTTTCCATGCAAACATATGGCAAACATATTTCATGTTTCAAACAGTGATAGCCTTTTTAAAAGTTGATTCTTTGATATTGTATTGCCATTGAAGGCTGCATCATCAAGTATTGCCACCAGTTGTTTGCTGTCCAGGTATATGTGAGAAACACATAAAAAGAAAAAAAACTTATTCTGATACGATGCTCATACACGACCATGAAAACATAACAATGTTTATATTAACATTTATTCTTGGAGGAAACAATCTCATGTTAAGTTCAACTGATACAGTACATTCCTGGCACAATACAACTGTAAAACAGCATATTCCCGATTTAACAAACATCTTTGTTGTGTTTTTTTTTTCATAAAGCATTGTTTCATGTCATACGTAGGGATCATAGGTCATTGTTAGCAATTTCCCTAACTATTGAACCCCTTGAAGGATTTCGAAGAAACCTGACATAAATGTTTACTTCATTAAGACGACGTTCAGAAGCTAGATTCCGGATGGCTCGCTTCAAGGTCATCCTCAGTCTAAGGGGTCATTGTTAGCAATTTTCGTTCTACTCTGCAACTCTTAAACCCCTTGAAGGATTTAGAAGAAACCTGACACAAAAGTTTACCACATTGAGACGACGTGCAGAAGCCATGTTTAGGATGGCTCGCTTCAAGGTCAAGGTCACACTTAGGGGTTAAAGGTTATCGTAAGCAATTTCCCCCTTCCGCTCTGTAACTTTTGAACCACATAAAAGATTGTGAAGAAACCTGACACAAATGTTTACCTCATTTAGAAGCCATGCTCAGGATGGCTCGCCTCAAGATCAAGGTCAGACTAAGGGATCAAAGGTCATATGACTTTGTTTCCTTACCGCTCTGTAACTCTTGTACCCCTCGAAGGATTTGAAGAAACCTGACACAAAAGTTGACCACATTGAGACGGCGTGCAAAAGACATGTTCAGGATGGCTCGCTTCAAGGTCAAGGTCAGACTTAGGGATCAAAGGTCATATGACTTTGTTTTCCTTCCGCTCGGTAACACTTGAATCCCTTGAAGGATTTCGAAGACACCTGACACACATGTTCACCACATTGAGATGATATGCATATTGCATATTCCGGATGGCTCACTTCAAGGTCAGTGTCACACTTTGATTTAAGTGTAATATGACTGTGTGTATATTTCTTGGCATTTGCTCTTGATTGCAGTGCTCTTGTTTTTGTTTGTGAGATCCTTTTTCGTTTGCCTACTTTTTATTGAAGTACTTCCCTTGTATGTTACTATCAATAGCATATTTTGTAACATTTTTATATTTTTGGCAGTACAGAAAAAAACCGAGACAACTTTACAATATGTGGTACAATATTGATGATACCTCCAAGATTTTGGTGTTTTTTTTACATCGTTTTACCTGGTTAGGATTTTCTGGGTGGGGACTTAGATTTTTTTCCGGCTCGCCCACTGGCGGCCGGATATACGGTAGAAATTTACTATGAAACAGCGAAGAAAACCAAGTTAAGCCGTTTGAACGGAAGTTCGTGGTTTTTGCTTTCTCTATTGATTCTTTCATGGATGAAGGAAATCAGTGTGGGAATACCCCTTCAATCCTTTAATATCATCGGATTATTAAATAGCAGCTAATCAAAATCGATGTTTCAAAAGCAACTAGGCAAAAACAGGAGTTTCCTTGGCCTTGGTCATCCTGACGCTTAGACTTGTAGACTCTCTCTGTACTGCGCTAAAGTACGGAGTACGAACGTTTCCTGAGGTATTTGTCTCTAGAATATTTCGACCCATGTTTTATATAGACTCACGCACAGTTAATAAATATATAAGAAGAAGACATTCAATTACATTATAAACGTGCCGTCAACAAGTTTTAAGAAAATTAAGATTTAGTAAGATAATTTAAATAATGAAGTGGTATCTGAGTTTAAAACATATATTATGTCTGTAACTTTTCATTCAATTTTTGCACTGTTGTAAGGGTTTCCTCGTTTTGTGTATGGAAGTAAATTATGTTAATGGTCCATGGGTGTAAGTAATACATCATATGTGGCTCTCAAGTTGTATACCACTGTTTAACCACATAAGCCCAATCACATTTTGTGCGATGTGATAATTATAAATCGATATTGTCTCAATGGAACTAAACGAAGAAATTCCGCTGAAATGTGATTCCGGGTCTCGGGATGTCCCGGGTCATATAATACTAGAAAGAACCAACATAGTATAAGAGCTTTTTAGTTATTATTATTATTATTATTATTATTATTATTATTATTATTATGACTTTGTATGTGTATTTGTATTTTTTAGTTTTCTGTTTTAAACGCAAAAGTATTGTAAAAACTGTTAGATTTTACTTTTTGTATCCACATTGACAGGTCTATTTAAACTCTTTTTTCAATTTTTTTTCGGCCATTGGCTTTCTTCAGTTTATAATGTCATTACAAGTCAACGTTCTCTGTCTTTCACAACACATATCACATTAGATTTTAATATAAAACATCCGATTTTAATTATACTTTAACTTAATACTCTAATTTAACTTTCTGTCTGACCTGTCGGAGCCCGATTTTGTAAAGTAAAATATTTTGGCCACCCAAAATTCTCTATTCGTTTTTGCAAAAATTTCAAAGCGTTAACATAAAGCCTCATCCCCTTCGATGTAATATACTATACGAGCCGTCTACTAGCTTTTTTTTTTTAAAAAGCTATCATTGTTTTATATAACGTCAATCTTTTTTAATTGGACCATTTTGAAATTTTATGCTTGTTCCTGACCTTTGGGCTTCAACAGTTTATAAATTTTGCTCACATCCTCTGATAAAACCCTTCGGGTGTAAATTGCCCCGCTTCGCGGTGCTCTTGTTGTCAATTTACATTTGTATTTTTTTTCAAATGATCAAATAATTGTAATATTTATCACAATTGACATACTACTTAAAATATTTGCTAAATATTATGTAAAAATGCTAATGATGATTTTAACAGACCAAATGTTTTTCATGGACTGAAAAACTTGATAGCGTATTGATTCACTTCTTATATTTACGCAACTACGTATTCTTAAGACATAAAAAATGGGATGAATTGGTGGTGTACACAAATAAACTATTGGCTGCAGCTGGAATCAAACCTAGGACTTAACCACAGGGTATGGTGATATGGAATGTAAAAATGCACTCACCCATAAAACCACAAGAAAACAAGACTTCGAGAGTCTGGTATTTGGGTAGTTTGGGTTGGCTTTCAAGCTTCTTTTCCTTTAAATTCAAAAGGAGAGTGACATACCTAGCTAACAGAACCCTAGCCACTGAATTTCAATTGTTGTTGTTACAAATATTGTATAAATATGTTACTGTGTCGAAATCATTGTCATCTCTGTTGACTGCATCGATAAAGTCCATGTACAGTACCTAGTAATCGTTTCTGGTGCATTATTGTTTTGAATCAAAGGAATTTGAATGGCAGCCATATTGGATCGTAAATCTGCGAGTACCCTCCCCCAATCTACGATAACGTGGCTACGATTTGTTTGATGAAACGGGATTTTCGCCGCCGCGGATCGTACGACCGATCAACGACAATCGTGTCTTACTATCGGTCGTACATCTGATGGGTACATCTTGCTAGAAACTATATTGTACATAAATAACTACTCAAAGTATCAAAATCATCAAAACATTTGCTATAAATATTCCTCCTCACTACAACTTCCCCATTTTTACAGTTGTGACCCAAATAAATGTTTAAGCCTTAAACGCAAATTCACGCACATACATGACAACAAACCTTTTCATAAATGGATACAGTTTCTTTCTGGTATACACCTGTCTATAAAACGTGTTATACACCACTGATAAGCTTTTATGATACATGTAGGTGCGCAGACTTGCACCACACCACGTTAAAGCAATACATATCAGTTCTATTCACATTTTTTTCGTTGAAATTGAGAAAAATAGATATGTGGAAATACCAGAACAAGAAAAGGAGTAGATTTTAAGGAACTCTGTACATGTTTGTTTCGATTGCTTACGATTTATGCATCATAGAGCCTCGTTCCAACCACAGTAGTAAATATGTTTGCAACTCGCCGTTCCAAGGCGGTGATAACGCTAGTTCTGTATTTCGTTGTTGGTAATGTCCAACTTTGTAATGTTACAGACTATGTACTCTAATGTTTCTTAATTAATTGCTAAATGGATGAAGTTGTAAATGGTTATTACGTTTAAAAGGGTTTAATTAAGTTTACCAGGACTACTTGCACTTGTTTCTTCATAAGAGAACTGTTGAGGAAAGTGTGAGGTTGGTGCGCCGTAGAGCATGGTTTATAACCCCAGTGGCAAATTGTTTTAGCCACTGACCATTCCAATGCGACAAGACCAAATGTTATCTTATTCGTTAATAGTTTGTGGTTTCTTTTTTATATTCTTATAAACCCATGCTCTCTTTTCCTCTCTACTTTTTGGATACATGGGGAGGCTGTGTTTTCTAGATGCGGTGATTTCTGATATGCATATTTCACTTCTTTATTTGTTTAACGTATCATTTTATCTTGCTTCTATTCAAGTGATAATAGAGATAAACATGAAATTATATCTTAACTGATCAAAACTGTGTTGTGTAGTGCAGTCATATAACTTAACGATGACCAATACGATGAAACGTCAGAGATTAAGAAAACTGGCACATGCAACCCGTCATTATCTGATCACTTTTACGTAGGTTTCATATTACTGTAGAATCTCGAAAAAAGCGCATAATCGAAAATAAGCGCAAACTGAATATAAGCGCCAATGTCTCTTACAGAAAACTAATAACTAAAAATAAGCGCATACCCGTCCCTTAAGTTAAAATCTATCCCAAACATAAGAGCATACCCGTCCCTTACAGTTTAAATATATCCCAAAAATAAGCGCATATATGCATACCTAACTTGCTCAGTAGTTTCATTAAGCTGGCAGCTAAATCGGCCTTTCAATTAAAGATAATTACAGTTTAAAAGTATCTGTATCGTTTACGATGATCAATAAACAAGTCAAGTCAAAGTCAAAGAATTTATTAGCATATTCAAAATGAACATAGCTAAATAACATACATAACACAATGTATGGTATGTCCTGGAAATAAATACATGAAAAGAATGAAAGAAAAATCAAAACAACACAATATGGGAAAACAAACAAACAGAAATGTAAGGTAAACTATGAGATGTATTTTGTTATTGTAACATTATAATATTATTATCGGAGAAAAGTGTGTGTAATAAAGTGGGAAAAAATCTTTAGGTTTCAGCAAAATTCAAATGTTTCTTTATTGGTTGCTAGTGATAAGTACATAGCAAGATTATACAATATCTTTTTATTAGTACATGACAAAATATTTATAAATTTATTCATATTTGGCCAATGCCTATAGTATTTTGGTAAATATTTAATCCTTAGATCTCTATACAGAGGGCATACTAACAAAAAATGGTACTCATTTTCTATTGCTTTCATGTTACATTTGGTTCATAACCTATTTTCTCTGTTAATATTCCTGTATCTACCTTCTTCAATATTTAATTTATGTGCGGAACATCTAAATCTAGTCAATATAATTCTAAGTTTTTTGTTTTTTATACATTTAATGTAAGGTTCTAAGTTGAAATTGAGTTTGAACGTTGCATAACAATCAAGTTTTGGTGAATTTCTTAAATTTTCATACCAACTTTGTAGATAAGTATCAAATAATCGCCTAACAACGGAATCAATTTGTAACTGAGAAACGATATTCAGTTCAAACAAGTATAAGAAGCCAAGACTATCCAAAAGCTGTTTTACATTTACGCTCCAAATATTTACATAATCTCCTCTTAAAGTTTTCATATTAAATAACTTATACATCAATGAATCAGGATTATACCTTATCTTAAACCAATATTTAATAATTCTTATTTTTCTAAACAAACTTAATTGAAATCTTGCCAACTCGCCTTATGCAGCTGTATTGCAAGTTTGTTGCCTAACACCTAGTAGCTGTTTTAAAAATTTTAACTGTATCCTTTCTACATCCTGACTGTTATGAAAGCCCCAAACTTCAGACCCATAGTTAAGAATAGGACATATCATAGTATCAAACAATTTAAGTTTATCGCTCACATCTAAAGAAATTTCATCAAACAATTTGTTAAAGAAAATAATGCGCGTGATGCTTGTTCTGATAATTGTTTTCGAGCTTGATAAAATGTACCATTTTGTGAAAGCGTAACTCCAAGATATGTGAATTTTGTACAACATTTAGTTTTATTCTATCTAAGTATAAATCGACATTTTCTGGTCTATTGCCCTTTTTACAAATCATAACGAAACTTTTGTCTGTATTTACTGTAATTCCACACATAGTACAATAATTATGTAACTTATCTAATAATAATTGTAATCCTTCTTTACTACTGTATAGCGCTTTATATTGGCGGTGTCAAATATTGGCGTTTTTTGAAGTGTTTTATATTGGCGGGGTTAAATATTGGCGGTGACGACCAAGACCGCCAAAATAAAACCCTTGAAATAAAATGGCGGGTCTAAAATTGCCGGGGTTAAATATTGGCGGTGACGACCCAGATCGCCAAAATAAAACCCTTGATGAAAAATGGCGGGTCTAAAATTGCCGTTAACACCGACCGTAAAACCCTTGAAGAAAAAAAAATAGTTAAAAATATTCTAATTTCATAATATTTAATGTAAATAATTGAGGCCTGATACGGATATTTCACTTTTTTGATATTGCGTAAGTAATTTCTTGTCCCAGTGTTAAACATTTACATAATACCAATGCTGGAAAACCTGTTAAGAATCAATCGTTTAGGCCTTATTCTCAAATGAGATGTTCAACGGTTTTATGTCGCGAATGTTACGTGAGCGATGTTTAACTACACAATAGTATTATAGGAGTACCTGTAAAAAGTAAACGTATGTTTTTAAAGTAAGGGATTTGCTTTGAGAATCTACTAAGTTCCCTTGTGATAAACTGGGATCAAACTGGTGTAAATATGGTCCCGTGCGGAAATTGGACAATGGAAGAGAAACGTCGCTGTTATTCTATTGTTAAATTTTAAGTGTGAAAACATATTCGCAGCTAGCTACCTAATACAGTTCTCGATTGCTTTGTTTGATATTCTAATTATATTTCTTTTGTTGACGCATTATAATTTTACCTACTTGTTCAATTTAATATTATAATTTCTTTTTAATTTAATTTATTTTAAAGCGGGTTTCTATGAGATATTTAAAAACTCGCTTTAATTTACTACATGTATAAAAGATATAACTTTATGAGGCTTTTTTTTCAAGTTCGAAACAAGTGCGGAAAAAAGGAATAGACGATAAGCGACAGATAATACTCCTGGCTATTTCTAAGTCCGGGAGTGTTCTCCCAACCCAAGTTCTTTACGAAGGTGTCACCGACCAATGCCATGAAAAGTTCGCATTTTGTGATATATGCACTAGTGTATCATAGTTATCTACCTTCTGGATATCAAATTGGCGGTGTTTTAAATTGACGGGGATTTTTATTGGCGGTGTTTAATATTGGCGCAACTGACCCTGACCGCCAATATCGCCAATATTAAACCCCCGCCAATATTAGTACTTATACAGTATACAAAAATAGCACTGTATCGTCGGCGAACAACAATAGGTATATTTTTAATTCTTCAATACTAACAGCATCAATATTGTCCGAAGAGATATAATGTTCCATATCATTTATGAAAAACAAAAATAAGAGTGGAGATAGAGGCTCGCCTTGTTTCAAACCCATATGACTCTCAAAGAAATCAGTATATTCTGAGTTTACACGGACACACGATTTGACAGATTCATATATTTTTCGCAACATATTAACAATTTTCGTAGAAGCACCATATTGCATTAATTTATACCATATTCTGTTACGATATACAACATCAAAAGCCTTTTTGAAGTCAATAAATGCACAATATAATTTACGTTTATCATTATGAATAACCTTATTAATTATAGACGACAACACAAATATACATTCTACAGTACTTTTCTTGCTTCTAAAACCATACTGACAATCTGTTAAAAGATTAACATCTTCTGACCATTTACGTAATCTTGTATCAAGCAAAAACGAGAAAATTTTAGAAAATATACTGGTTAAAGTTATGCCTCTGTAATTATTAACATCGTTAAGATTACCTTTTTTGGAACCGGGACAATAATGCCTCCGGTCCAACTTCTAGGATACACACAATTTGCGTACATATAATTAAAAAGTTTGCAAAGCAATGGTGCGAATAAATCTTTACATTCAATAAACATTTCAGGTGTTAGATTATCAATACCGCTACTCTTACCCCTTTTTAATGAACTAATAGCTTTAAGTACTTCGTCTTCTGAAAAATAACAATTAAGTTGTTCTACATACACTTCGCTATCAATATTTATGTCATTATCAACATTGTCATTTCTAAACATATCGCCGGTAAATAAATGTTTAAAATGGTCAAGGAAATCGTTTTGATTAACACTATTATCTACTGGTTTATTTTTTCTAAATTTCTTAATTTCGGCAAAAAATTGTTGTGGTTGCGAATGTGACATTTCATGTAATTTCTCTTTCTGTTTAATATCATATCGTTGTTTAGCTATACGAACAAAACGTTGAAACTGTAAACGTTTATTTACAACAAGATTTCTATTATACTCAGTTCTACTTTTGTTATATAACTTGTTAGCCGAACGAAATTCACGCCGCGCTTCTTCACATTCGTTATTAAACCAAGGATCAGTAAACGGCATTATCCAGAAAGGTGTTAACATCCCGCATTGATATTTTCAAAGTGAACCATTTATTCTTTTGTTCGATTACAATGAAATAAAGTATTATAGTTTTCAATGTATGTTTGGTAATTTTTATGTTGCTTGAAGTAATATTTTTTGTGTTATATAATAAATAATGGATGAAACTCCAAATATAACTCTAAAAAAACTCGAAAATCTTACAGCAGAGAAAAAAAGGAAATTATAATAATAAAACAATAACAATGATGATGATGATGATGATGACGATGATGATGACGATGATGATGATGATGATGATGATGATGATGATGATGATGATGATGATGATGATGATGATGATGATGATGATGATGATGACGATGATGACGATGTACCTCTTGCTTCGTTAATTAAGTGTAACACTTATTTACAAACGTAAATCTTATTCGGCAGTTTCAGCTTATAATGTTTGGCTTCATGCTTGTCTTGCATTGACGTATGATGATCTATTGATGTAAATAAGCATGCGTGTCTTTTAGTGTTATTTTGTTTCAAAAATAAGCGTATATTCAGTCACTCAAAGCTACATTTGTATAAGCGCATATCAAATTTAAGCGCATATTCAGCGGCTTAAATATAAGCGCATATCAAACATAAGCGCATATTCGGCGGCTTAAATATAAGCGCATATCGAAATATAAGCGCATAAAAGCGTCACAAATTCAAATAAAGCGTATACGCTTATTTTTTGAGATTCTACAGTATTTTATTTATGTGATTAAAACGCGAATTCACGTCATAATAACAAGATAGTACAGCAAAGATCATATGTAAGCACACGGGTAGTAACAAAATAAAGTATGAGTCGCCATAGCCGTTTTTGAATTATGTCTATTTTTAAAATGCAACTATATCTTTGAAATTGTGTTCGTTGTTGTTGTGTGTGTTTTTATTTTGTTTGAAATCAATGTTAAAATGACTTTTACCACAGATCTTGTGAGGTAACGTAAAACCATCAAGTAAGTCATATACTCTTTTTCAATAATATGAAGTACATATGTTTCGAATCTGTAGCTTTATATTAAAATAAATAACACAGGTGAAAAGGGAGCTTTAAGAGACTATAAACACGACAAATATGAAAATATTGCAAAATGTATTGCCTTAATCCATTAAACAATGGGCAAAATTGAATAGAATTTTAGTTGTTCGTAAGACACTTTGGCTGAGTATTATTGAGTTTGGTGCATTTTATAATCTGGCTTGAATCCTGAGTGACAATTATGTTTCGCCACTTACCGTCATCGTTCGTATTAAAATTTTCTTCTTAGACTGCTATTAAACTGTTGTTGATTGAAGTTTATTCACTGCTGCTTTTTATAAGTTTGATTTTTCTTTGTGTCGTTTGGAGTGCTCTAATTAAACATGCTGTGCTATATTATTTAAAATTGAAAACTTTCAGCAACGTGTTTTCATGTAGTTTTGTGCAGTCTCTCATCCGATTCGAAGTTTTAGAATTGTACAACCGTTGTTTCAGTATCATCCTTTACTAACATGGATTTGCTATGGATTCCTTCTTTGTGATGTTTAATTTTGTACATTTATCTTTTGTTTGTCATAAAGTTGCATTATCTACTGTGTCAGATCTTTTTTGTAGTATTCCGGTGCTATATTTTCCCGAATGAGAATATTTTATATAATAGGTTGCCGCTGTAAACTGTTTAATAAATAGTTCTATTCGTTTATCATTTCTTTCTTTTATTTAATTTGTCGCTTTTTAAGGATTGGATCGGTATTTGATGGTTTTCATCTGGGTTGTTTAAAGTGTGTAAAGCCCGAAGGGAGGGTTTCACGCCTACGTTAAACAATCCAAAGGTCTTTTTCATACCCGGATGAAAACAATCAAATATCGATTTAATCCTTATATTTAAACACATAAATACTCTCGTTTTTAGTGAAATAAAAAGAAATTTAATGGCTGTTCGAACAGCCACATAAACTACAAAGTAAATGACTGCACGCTTTTTGAAGCAACTTGTGGCAAAACGTGCGTTCTGGTCGACGTCATACGTCAAAAACATTGTACACAGTCCAATAAATTGTGAGCCGCTTTACTGTAGCCACGCCTCTCAAATTAATACTTCAAACTGTGTATCAACATGATTGTAGATTCTGTAGATGAATTAG
The DNA here is from genome assembly GCA_038501625.1 of Corbicula japonica. NCBI lineage: Eukaryota > Metazoa > Mollusca > Bivalvia > Venerida > Cyrenidae > Corbicula > Corbicula japonica. The sequence continues at coordinate 3,665,124 of JAZAYU010000032.1, forward strand.
ACGTTTTCGTAGAAGATGAAGTTGTAGTGTAAAAATATTCTAAATATTTGGTTTATAATATCAATAAAAAATGATAGTGCACCTAGCTGGGAGCGAACCTGCATTGTCACGGAGACAGCGCCTAGCCCTGCAATTCCTGCGACGCAACCAACCGAGCTCGCCGGGACAACCCTAAAACAGGTTGATCGGATAGCCCTGATATACGTAGCAATCAACGCATGACATCGGTAACGGGTTATATTACTGATAACAGTACTGACTATATGTACGGGGAGACTTACGGCCGCCACACTGCACAAATAGCGCTATTGTGAATTTCAAATGATAGTGCCTCTAGCTGGGAGCGAACCCGCACCGTCACGGCGACAGCGCCTAGCCCTACAATTTCTGCTACGCAACCAACTGAGCTAGCCGGGACAACCCCAAAAAGGTTGATCGGATAGTCCTGATATACGTAGCAATCACTGCATGACATCGGTAACGGGTTATTTTACTAATAGCAGTACTGACTATATGTACGGGGAGACTTTTTACGGCCGCCACACTGCACAAATAGCGCTACTGTGAATTTCAAATGATAGTGCCTCTAGCTGGGAGCGAACCCGCACCGTCACGGCGACAGCGCCTAGCCCTGCAATTCCTGCGACGCAACCAACTGAGCTAGCCGGGACAACCCCCAAAAAGGTTGATCGGATAGCCCTGATGTACATAACAATCACTGCATGACATCGATTACGGGTTATTTTACTGATAACAGTACTGACTATATGTACGGGGAGACTTTTTACGGTCGCCACACTGCACAAATAGCGCTACTGTGAATTTCAAATGATAATGCCTCTAGCTGGGAGCGAACCCGCACCGTCACGGCGACAGCGCCTAGCCCTGCAACCAACTGAGCTAGCGGGACAACTCCCAGAAAGGTTGATCGGATAGCGGTCCTGTGAAAAAAGAAATTCAGTAGATATTGTCTAATAATATTCACAAGGCACTTCATTTATTTTCGTAAAGGTCTTTGGATTAACACTGGCATCTAACTAGCGAATATATCGATACATTTGTTCACTTCAGACGTGAGTGAGGTGTGGTGTATGGTATAAATGCCGGGCTACCGGTGTGAAGGTCTGTGGCATTAATCCTTACAAGCACCTTATTATGAATATGTTCTTTATTACTTTTGTTCTGAAATTTTCTTGCAAGAAATAATTTGAAATCGTTTAACCACATCTGGAAATCTTGAAAATATACAAATATATGTGTGACATATGCAATTGTAAAGGCTAAAACTGCAATTTCCTGTAGCTAAATAAGCAGTTATTTAATTACAACACAGCTTTATACACACAAAAATGTGTGCACGAGTTTAAAGAGAATGGCATTTTAAATTTAAAAAGTGGTTGTACAAGGATTCGAGCTTTCACGTACATGTACGAGTTGACGTATATATTACTGAATTGAAACACTTACCGACTGCACTAAGCGGGCTTCTTAACTAACAATTTTAAAAACTGGTTATTAAAATTGATATCGATTTAAAAGTTTATTATATACCCATGAATGATTTTATCATAGTGCATCGTTAATCCGCAAAATTGATACAACTCGTTAGATTAGAAATTCCGTATCGAACTATGTCCAGCTTTCCGTGTTCAATGTGACGTCATATACTACGTCACACTAGGTTGTCGTAATTTCCCGGCATATAAGGAACTCCAAATTAGGAAAATTCCGTCGCAGTTTTACAAACCTGACGTTTTTTTACGCCATTCATAAATTTTCTACGCCATTCATAAATTTACTATCGCGTTACTATTTTATTTCGGTCATTATGTAAACCACGTTTTTGACTAAAATTTTGTTGTTTAGTTTATTTAAATTTGTTTTGAGCGAGAAGGGTAGATAAAAGGAACATTATGACAGTATGCAATTCTGTAGGTTCGTATTATTTCTCGTTGCGTATGTAACCACATCACGCTCGACCTTCGGTCTCGCGCGATATTGTTTACATACCCAACTCGAAAAATACGAACCTACAGAATGCATACTGTTATAATATTCCATATAGATCGTAACGTTTACGACATTTGCCGACTTAAGGGTCAAATGCAAGAGTGCCAGGTCAATATTGTTGGACAATACTATAAATTACAGATATTATATACTTTTTCGATACAACACCATAATGATATAATCACCATAATGATACATGTATATGCTAACATAATTATTTCCTCATGTGTATGTTTTTAACTCTAAGCAAAAAGAAAATTCAAGAGATAATAGGCCGGTGGCCAGGAACATGTTTGCTCCCCCCCCCCCCCCGCTTAGGGAATTTTGTAGACATAAATTTTTCTGAAAGCCTGTTATGTCCCGGATATTTTGCAGCTTGTTTGCATTCTGGCGAGTGGGGCATAAGGGTGTTACGGAGGTTTTAATATGTTACCCATAAAATTTGTAGAAAAAATATATGGATTTTGAACCTTTAATTCTGCTCTATTCCAGCTATGACCTCTTAAAACTTTTATTTTTGTATATGGATGATGTATTCTCTTTTGATTGATGTAGTTTTCATTTCAAAATTTTTACTCTAACCTAACATATTAAGTTTTATACACACATAACCCTAAAAAGATGAAATTTAAGTCAGAAACTTACCTGTAGGATTTTTGTTTGTAAGCAAATTTGGGCAATAATATATGTTTTTGAAAGCTGCGTGATCAAGCAATATGAAGCAGTGTGTTTTTCATGAAAATCACACTGGCAAAAGTAAAAATTTTACCATAATCTAATATGTTACCCTATTGCTAATTCAATCATAATATTCATGTTTTGAGATGAACAAGTAAAAAATATAGTGTTTAATTGAATAATTGTGCTTGATAACTGTAAGTGTTCTTGAAACTTGCATGACTTCAAGTTTTTCACATACATAACATATGTTACTCATTAAAATAAGGCTTATTTCCTTGTTTTTATTTGTTTTTAATGGTGTTAGCTGATATCTATTTGAAGAAATTAACCATCTATGCTCTGTGTAATGTCCTGATGTTGTTAGCCCTGTGTAGATTTCTAATTACATTGACAGTCGTTTTTTTAACTAATATTACTGATTGAATGAAGTATTTTCTCTAAAACTGATATTGTTGTACAAAGAACTGAACACATTTACACAACTGTATCACAACTATGCAATCATTTTGGATTAAACTATAAAATAATAATAGTAAGTAGTTTATAGTGTATACTATGTTATGTTATGTGGTTAAAATGTTAAAGTGTTTAAGCGTGTCCATATTAACCCTCAAATCTCCGTAAAATACAATTCTGAAGTTACAATATTGACAAAGTAAAATTCATTTATGAATTAAATGATTAGACTGAAATTCAAAAAAAATAATTTTTAGAATTCTTTCAAAAAAAGTGAAAAGACAAGAGATAAAAGTATTGCTTTGAAAAGTGTTACAAATAAAACTAATTAAAATTAATTATATGTTACCTAATTATTTAATTAATGTTTCTAAAAAATGACTTAGAATAAAAGAAAAAAAAACTAAACCGTGTTAAAGTTTGTATCTAGATTACCGTAGAGTCATTCATAATGTGAATATGAACTTTCTATAAACTATGTTTACTTAAAACAAAGTTGAAAGCACCAGTTCAGGTCTTTTAGAGCAATAATAACTTATATTACTGGTAAATGAAACATGTGAAATATGAAAAATAAATTGTCCTAAAAAAAACATTATTTTTTTCCATTGTTCAAAGAAAGCTTAAGAATTTGTTAAGAATTCCTTAAGATCTTTGTAGAATGTTATTTTTTTAAAGACAAATAACTGTTAAAGAGAAACATCCTAATTTGAAAGACAATCTGTGTAATGCAGGTGATGGTGAGCTAATAGACAAGTTAACGTTGACTTATGTATAATAATTTTTAGGTAAAAATTCTTTTACTCGAGTTAAAAAATTGCTATATAATGCTCATGCTGTTTTAAATGTTTAACAAATTCTACACTGAACTTTAGTATTTTAGATGAATAAAACTACTTTTAAAAACATTTCTAACATCAGATAATTAAATCAGCTAATTTTTGCAAAGTTTAAATTAAGTAGCTTTTAAATTTGTTATAGATCAACTTTAACATAATAAAATATTATATAAAAATATTTATCAAAATGTTAACTAATTGTTTACAGTTTCTTGCTTTTCTTATTATTTTTGCTGATTATTAAAGTAAAATTGGTAACATATTATAAGATGACAAAATACATAAATAGAACAATAAAATGATAAAATATTGTTAATTTTGTTTATTTTTTCTTTTCTACATTTTTAGAACATATTAATGTTATCTGTCTCAATCGAGAGTATCTTGACTTAGCTTTAGACTGGATGCAACAGCCCATAATTAGTGCAAACGTATAACTGTACTACAATGTTGTCACTGAGCCATATTGATAGGTTTATTGTTAATTTAAAAAGATTTAAAAAAGAACGACCTTCTACATCATACACATTTATTTCAAGACATATTGAGCAGTACACAGATCATTAACCTCTAAAGTTTAACAATATTTTAATTAAAAATACACCAGCATCAATACCTTAATTTCCTTTTGTAACATAATTCTTATATATTACCTATTTTAATACAAGATACATAAAGTGCAGGAAGGTTGTTAACCGATATACTGGATTAAGTTACTGGCTTATTAAAACACAACTGGCACTGATTTGTTTACTGTTTTATCAAAGCAACAGTCATATAACCTCATCTTACTTATGGTTATAACAGTCGCTACGCATCAATTACAGGTAATTTTAATGGAGACGTATATTGCTTGTCCTTGAATAAAATAAATAATAAAAAATCAATATGATATCATGAATAAAACACATTTATTTACTCATAATATTCTTGACAACACACTAATAGCTTATCACACGCAAATAATTTAATAGCTTTTTATTACTAACTTGAATTTCATAATTTCTGAGTCACCTTTCTTTGAGAACAATTGATTAAATTTATCACCAGAATCACTATTTTTTAAGGATATAATTGTAACTTAATACAGAAATTCATCTAAAAATGTCTCCTTTACAAACAAGTGCAGACTGATGTGTGGTGGTATTTAAAATACATTATTGTCGCAATTTATCATGAAAGAAGGTATGTTATTTATATCGCTATTGTGCAGTAACTAAAATTGTTTAATACGTTTTTTGGGGGTAACATATTTTAAAATGGTGATTTATGATATGGTATTTATTTTTATTTTTTTGTATATTTTTATTTATTTATTTTTTAAGAAGTGTATCTCAATGTGACTTTATTACATTTAAATACTGCATTCTTATATATATTAATAAATTAAACAAATAAAACAGAAATTACTTGCTAATGCAAGTAAAAAATGTTTCATACAACTTTTTTAACTAGGTTTTGAAGTGAAGTAACATATCTCAATGACTATTTATAGACCTATACCTTAGGTTGCAGATGTTTTGTTGCATTAAAAACTAAAAAAAAACATCTTCCTGGTGTAGAAAAAATAGGTTTATTTCAGAACTTTTATAACAGGCAATTATTTCTTCATAGCATAAAATTTTCTCAAAGGTCACATATTCAAACAGGCGTAACGGTTAAACTCCCCACTCGCCAGAAAGCAAACAAATTGCAAAAGGCGAAGAATGGCATAGGCTTTCAGAAAAACATATCCTTCAAAATTCCCCCAGGGGGGGGGGGGTCTATTGGCAGCTCAAGGTCTAATACATTATGGCCTGTTTTCCCATTTTCTTTTCTTTCGGTAACATATTTCAATATAGCGTTACGGGCTTATGTCCCAATGTATGTCACTGTATTACATTTGTCCTGCATTTTCATTATCTTACCATATTTTGCTTGAAAGCAAAAATTACTTGCTACTGCACGTAAGAAATATTTCATACATCTTATTTTACTAGGTTTTTATGTTAAGTAACATAACTTAATCACTATTTTAGACCAATACCTTAGGTTACAGATGTTTTATTGCATTAGTCATGTAGATAAGAGCTTCCTGGTGTAGAAAAAATAGGTTGATTTTAGAACTTTTATTATTGTCAAATATTTCATACTTACACAAACTTTTTTCAAAGGTAACATATTCAAACAGGCGTTACGGAAAAACGCCCCACTCGCCAGAGTGCAAACAAATTGCAAAATGCGTAGAATGGTATAGGCTTTTAGAAAACATACCCTTCAAAATTCCCTAAGGGGGGAGGGGGTCTATTGGCAGCTCAAGGTCTATAATAAAAGGTTCAAATATTGTTAATTACTTATTTGGGAAGAAATACTGCAAAAGTAGTATAAAATCCGAATGCCATTTTTACAATTCCGTTTCAACAAACGTCATCTATTTCAAACCTTACACAACCAGTTATCATTTATGAAGTCAGTGATAAATTTTATGTTATATATTACAAGCAGCATTTAATTGTTTAGCAGGATTGCAAGTTGAACTGCTACGTAGTAAAGTGTGCTACGTTATTATAAATTTGGTAGAGATATCCCTCTTACGCCGGAGTCATTATTTTAGGATGTTGTTGACGTCGCGGCGGAAATGACGTTACGGAGCGCCAAAGTTTACGTCGCTATTATTTTCGACGCGGTTTGAGACTTATATGTATTTGTTCAAGTGTATCATCATTTACTTTTTGTTAAAATTAATAATTATAATAAAGTACAATGCATAAATTTATATTTTATATTTACAACTTCTCCGAGATTTGTGTTTGAAGAAACTAATGCTATGAAGCACATACGTACTCTGAAACAGAACATGCGTATTGTATGTTTGTGATCGGACACACAAACCGACAACCGGTCTTTAAGAAGTACCGACGGAGACTGATTTACCATTTAGAGCAGCCGTGTACCGACGTACACAATTTCACTATCCCAATGCATCATCTTCCGATTTTTATTGAAAGAAAAAGACAGTGCCGGTAAATAATACCGGTAAATGATTTTTTTCTGATTTAAATTTTGATACACATGAATGGTTGTACGGCAAGCCATCTGGTGTGAATTTTAGATATAACTCATAATTTACTTTATTAGCAGTCGCATGACTCCTCGTGGATAGTTTACGCGCAAACGAAATCTTTGAAAAAAAAAAGGTTTCGAGAACCAGACTTCTAAAGAAAATATTTGTTTCTATCATGCAATAAAAACGGTTTGCTGAATTGGTAGTCCATCCGTCCCATTCGGGTTGGAGTTCCAGATTTCCCGGTATTAAAAACTGGGGGTATAATAAGAGTTAAGCGTTGGTTGTGCAGCTGCCTTCAAAGAGTGGGAGAAGTGAATTTAATAGCCTTTATTGAATATACCGGGTATTTGTTTCGCTTTTCAAAAAAGATTAACATGATTTGTTTCGATTGCTTATTTAAAAAATTGCGTATGATATCGACCGGAAAGTTCACAGGTCTTTTTTTTCATTTATCTGCTCTGTGTGTTCTTCAAAATAAATGGGAAAAAGAGACTGAATCGAACCAATTTTAGTGCCATATATTTTCGTCTTTCAGATTTCTGATTCATTGAAAATCTACGTATTGTCTAGATTTAGTTCGGTTCGCCTAGAAAACAATATAATAGCCGTTTAATTGAAACACCAACATACTTGTTTTTATGGCAGACTGGCACATCGTCTTTTGGTATTCGTTAAGTAACAAATAAAAGTACTTCCGGGCAAAATCAAACTTTTACCGAAATGCAACTTTTTACATAAATATCGGGGTTATTTATGCCAGACATTATGTTGTACTCAAAACACCATTAGATATTAAACTAATGAGCAGATTTTCCACCATGCTTAAGTAAGGAAAAAGTATTTATAAAAAATGTCTTTTTAACCGGAGAAATATTCTTTTATCATCATTAAAAAAATTGTGCGCAATACAAATAAATGAGTGATTTCTGATTGATCTATTATTTGGTTGATCGATAAATTGTTTGATTGATTGATTAATAGATTTATGAAATGGTTGACTGATCGATCTATCGACTTATCAATAAGTTAACATCCAAACCCTTGATACATTAATCATCTTTTATTTCTTCCACAATCCGCATCCCGCCACCCGTTCGATAAACTAGCCACCCAATACTTTATCCTTTTTTGTCATATGATGGTTTACATTTAAATCGCTCGCAAAAAATAAAAAAAATATGCTGAAAACAACTTACAAGATTTAATTAAAGTCATGAAAATGTTTCGACCGAAAAAAGTTACTATTTCCTCAACGCATATGTATTGTATATAAACATTTAAAACTAAAAAAGGTTTGAAATATTCTCGTGATATTAAAGCATGCTTTTTCTAATTTGAAACAACTCGTATTTCTATAAGATTTATTCATAAATATTTTTTTTAAAGATTCATTAGAGTTATTTGCATACACCTGACATATATTTATACATGTACAGCATTAAAATTTTGATGAACAACCCTAATAATCACTCTATTGTGTATACGCGCATGTAAGAAATGATATGTATGCTATCCATCGGCTTGTTTATCCAGGACTAAATAATGTTCTTTGTACGAAATCGTAAAAAGCTTCGAAGTTGATGAGTTTAATTTAATCGAATTATAAATAATTCGCATTCCTAACTTATTATAATTCGTAAAACAGACAAGGTACGTGTAACATTTCTGGAAAATGCTTAAATTGGATCTCTTTGTCTAGGCCGACTCTTCTTGCTTTCACGGAAATTTCATCTTCGGCTAGAATAAACCTTTTACAACATTTAACTTTAACATTCCCTAAGTATTTTACAAGATCTTTAAGGAACTCGCACAGCCGAATGGTAAAATTTTTACCATGCAATTGATGTCTTGACGCGACCGCCGTAGCGACATCGAGCATTTGACGCCAAAAGTGACCCCCGAAAATGACGTCGTTTTATATTTTAATGACGTCATTTTTCGGAGAATTTGTTTACATGCAATCATGGCGCGCCATTTGTTAATACAATCTTACAACTATCCAAAAATATGAAAAGGAATATACATGTTTTATATTTCAATATCATTGTATTTTAAAAGCGACAAATATGTCGCTCTCGGTCTTTCCCGATAAGCGACTTTAATGTCGCTCTCGGCGTTATACGGGAGCGACATAAATGTCGCTCTCGGCGTAAGAGGGATATTGAAGGTTTTGTCTTATATAGATCTCTTGCGAAAGCCATCGTTTGCTGTCTTTTCCACTAGCGCCTTTGTAATATTTTAGATGGGTCCGATCCCAAGTAGAGGCAATATCATTTAACATATAATTTAACGTAATTTTCATTAAGTCTGTAAATTATGTGTGCATGTAAGTCATTACTTTCCAAAAATATTATAAATACTTGGAAATTAATTCATTGTTCTATGCTTGTTCTATGGAGAATTGAAAAACGTCTTGAGGTTTAAATAGTTTTAATACGGTTGTCTGTATCAAGATCGCATAATTATTTGATTATATAAACAAGTGAAATATGGATATCAGGAATGGCCCCATACAGAAAACACAGACTGTCCAAAAAGCAAATAAGAAGAGAGGAAAGAAGAGCATTGGTAATTGTGGGGAATAAACTCGTCGGGTAGATAAAAAAACACAAAGCGGTGCCAGGTTCGACCTTTAATGTTTTCTACGTTAATACACTCTGGGCGGCAGTGACGTCCGACGCCACGGCGCCAGCGAACGTCACACACAACGGCGCGTTATCACATATACGAGTAATTTCCAACAGTAAAACAATGATAAATTGTAAAAGAGACACCACAAATAAAACGAAAATAAGTACACGATAAGTCCCAGACAACGGTCATATATTTAAAAAATACAGTTCGAGCACAGCAGTCTGCCTTAATCATGAGTTGTGTCGTCATCTGGTTGGATACGATTAATGCTTTATCAATTCAAGTGTCAAATGGACTTTGCACGCTGATTTGATCGGGTTTCATGCGTGAGATTTTTTGTGTAAACGGCGATCGGTGATGGACATGTGTCCAATCGGTTAAACAAATATTTGTTGGGTGCTGGTACATTTTAATTCTCACCTTCTTCTATCGGTGTTAGAATACGTTGATCGATTGCTTATTGGTGACTCAGCAGAGATATCAGTTGAAGTCAGTTTGTCGATCGGTGATATCGGTTGTAGACAGGTTGTCGATCGGTGATATCGGTTGTAGACATGATGTCGATCGGTTATAATTTTTATAAAACATTTTCACCGATCGAGAACTTTAAATATGTTTAAAAATCCTAATCTGTAACTTTTCACCGACAAAACTTATTTCCCCGATAGATGCAGTTGATATGTGGAAATCATGTGACAAATAGGTGATATCGGTGTTAAATACGTTGTCATCGGTTCACTCCCAAAATTTGGCTGAAAAAACTTCCGATAACTCACCGATGGCTCTGTGTCACTGGGCGTTACCAAGAAACTATTGATTTATAATGGAGTTTCATAATGACCTTAAAGAAGTCGACTTGGTTGCTGGGTTCCATCGAGCGCCCAAACCGATCAAGAACAAAATTCTTGACAATTGAGTTAAGAGGCTATTTTTGGGAGAACCTGAGAGTTCGTATTGATCTAGTGTTGCCCCGAATTCTGAATATTATTCAAAAGCGATGCATGGCTGTAATCACAATAATAATTGATGTTAGTTAGAAAGGAATGACAACGTATAAAACCCTTTTCCAAGCGTAAATTTTCAATGGCCGTAGATAATGGGTTAAAAGTGGGTCGCGCCAGATTCAGAAAGCATTCGGGATCAGTGCTAAACGTGTCCGCGCCAATGATAAGTATGCCTCACCATTATCGTTAGTATATTTTGTAAAAAAACATTGCAATAAAGTACATTGCTATCATAATTGATAGTAAGCAAATTACTTATTTATCAAGTAGGATATAACCCAGCAGCATATAGGGTATTGTTAACTATTACTCAGTGATAAAATGCAGTTATAATGTTGACAATACATGTAGAATGCTAATATCTAACACTTCAGTCTATCAATGTATTTATGTCAAATAGACGCATATGAAAAAACATTAGGACATTTATATTAAACATCAATGTGAAAGAATTATGAATATGCTGAACTTCATTTTGATCCTTATGTCATTCCAAAAAATTCATGAATATTGACCGTTAGTTTCTTGAAGTCCACTTATTGTTACTTCTCCCTGTGACGTAATAATAGCTGTATTTTGGACTACAGGTTGTGCTTGTTGTTGCGTTGTGAATTTGTGGCCCATTATGTGATAATGAACCTCCGGTCTCCCATCGTCTGAAAAGTCGATGATCACAACAGTTAGCAAAATATTCATAATTTGAAAATTTAAATTAAGTTCACAGAAACAACAATATTTTATTCTTAATGCAAATGTGTCTAGAAGTGGAGATTTACACAAAACACACATATATACCTAAGTCTAGCTGCTTTCCTACCTAGTGCAATGATTTCCTTAACATAATGGAGAACTTTATCACTTCCCATCATACTGACATATTTCATAACGATATCCATTAGGTCTGTTAGGTTTTCCAGTATCTTTTGAAGATATATAATGTTAGTTTCTGTTATGTATCTTTTTGTGCGAAGACTATCAAATACTGCTAGCCACGTATTGTCATCGTCATTAATTATTCCTGCAGAAAAAAGAAACAATTTTATACTGGTAAATATTATACAGAGAAATGGTGAATAAAAGGGGTCTCTTTTTAGAAGAGATATATCTTTTTGCAATTTTATTAATATTTCTTGGACAGTTTTACGTTTATATAATTATTAGTTTATGGTGCATTAGAGTGATCGACAGCCTTTTGAATTAGGATTGCCAAAGGTCTAGTGTGCTTATGCTGTACATTCTGCACTTATTTTTTCTGCAAGGTATTGGGGAAATCGACTAAAAATAACTGAACACTCACACGTGTTCATTTTTATCATAATTTTATTTGCTGTTATTATCTGCAATTATCATTTCGATTTGATTAGCTGTTTCGGGAGTTTACCAACATAGATAAAAATCATAAATATGCGCACTAAATAATTGGTTGAGAAATATACTAAAACATATAATAAATGTGCGTGGTAAATCGTTGTATTTGAAAGCTACAAACCTACATTTTCAGTTATTTCAATACAAAATATCATACTTGTAGGTAGCCTGTTGATCTAGTTGCAAAAGAAGACACTTATCTAAAATGCATTGGAACAAATCTGTGCTGTTACCATTAATGGACGATTTGTTTCATTAAACCCTGTTACTGTGCTTTGGGACCGTTTGTTCAATAAATGCGTTCTTCTTCTTTCACACGATTGGCACGTTCTTTTACAAAAAAAAACAAAATAGCTGCTTATGTTTTATACAATATTTTGCTTTTGCATGCAACATTATCAAGTTAAAGTGAGAGTCCACAGTATTTTATTCAGTTATAAAGAAAGATAATACGATCGCACCGTAAAATATTAAATACAAAAGATCCGAGTGATAGTGTGTTACTAGAATGTACGTTTAAATTATTGGGGTCGACATTACTTCGAAGCGAATAAACGTTAATGAATATTCAGTGTGTTACGTGATTATTTTCTACAACAAAACCGTGACGTATACCGAAGCGACAAAGCGTATTAAAAAATAAAGAGACGAGAAATATCTATTTTAAGTCGAAATGTACGTTAGTTCGTAATACTCATTTTTCTTGACGTTTTATTTGTTTTTATTCTGTCGGGATGGCGATTATTTCGTTCTGCTTACGTTAGACTACGCATGCGTACGCATATAGTAAATCGGCCTCATTTGCATTTCTCGCGGTGAGGCATCAATTTTCGTTCTTGATAACTATATCCGTGTAAAGTAATTAAACGAGTTAGATTTCTTTATTCTATTTTGTGTTTCTGTATGTGGCGGTTTAAATTCCAACAATTTATGCAAAAACTTACTTTTCATGAACAGTTTTTACATGATAATGTATGGAAATTCACTTTAATAGGTGAGTTTGAGATAATTGACTAAGGCCATTTGTATTCGTTTGTTCATATTAGAACCAGCTGGGGTAAGTGTGAGCTTGGTGCATCCTAGACCACAAAGTTTAAACCTCACAATGGCAAACTGTTTCGGCACTGACCCTTTCTAGACTTTAACCACATTGGATTCTCATTTGCGTTAATGGTGTTGTATATATTAAAATTGATCATTCATAACCCATGCTCTTTTTCCCTCTTGATATACATATGTCATGGTTACAAAGCCAAGAAACAAAGTAGCATACAGTACAACCCCTCATTAAGATCACCTCGATAATATGACCACTTTTCAGGTGTCCCATTTTGAAGTTTTGAAATGTTCTACCCGGAAATTAGGACCACCCACTAAGTAGACCACTTTCCCAGTCCGAAAGGTGGTCTAAATAGCGAGGTTTCACTTAATGTTATAAAACACAATTAATGACCAATTTAGAATTACCAGTGTGTATGTTAGTACATATCGGTAAGTCAATACCTTTTAGTCGATATTTTGCTTCCATTAAGACTCTGTTACCGCGATCCGATAGTTTATTACTCAGGTCTGCAAGTAGGTTGTTAAATGGAAATTCTTGAGGTGGTTCTTGAAGACGATTTTGTTCATTGTCTCTATTTTCTGTTGGTGTGACGCGTTGTGTTCCTCCCTCTGCCATAATTACCTTCAATGTTCTCTATTTCCAAGAGGAACACTTGTACAAGAATAACGTGCCATTATAGAATAACGTGCCATTATAAGATATTTAATGTCCACAAAGTTTACGTCACTTATCAAATCACACATTCAGCACAAGTGTACATATTCAGCTTTATAATAGTTATTGGAGTTACGTTACATGTATATCCTAAATATAGACTTAGTATCAAAATTAATATCACCTAGAGTGATAAAAGTGTTGAATATTTTAAAAACATTGAGCTCAGGGTTGTCTGGAGAGTTCATATACTAGTACGTTATTTTTAACTCTTAAAACATAGTTAAAATTTAGCAAATTGTTCTAGCAAATACAAATATATGTAAAATAAATAATTTTACAAAAAACTATTTACTTGCTATGAGCATAAACACTACATGACAGTCTTAGCATACAACATATATATACATCGTCACCGAGCACTTTGACAACGTCATAAGCGTCAAATGAACGTCAGGTTCTATCTCCTTCTCCAATTAGCGCACAAGCGATGTTGACGAGTGTCTGATGTCGGCTGACAATTTGCCGGTAAACGAGGTATTTACCAATCCCGTAGCGAAACCAGATATATAAGATTAAACACCAAAGCAAAGTTCAGAAAATCTACATTTGAACACAAGTTGCACAGAACAATTTCTGGTTTATTTAGCTTAAGAAAAAATTGCAACTCTCAGTTGGTGTCCGACTGACGTTGACGCAAAAGTTTTACAACACTCCGTTACTCCGTCCGTAAAATTGACGTCGTTACGCACCTTCAACATGTCAATTATCTGTTTACATTTCGTTTATTAAGGTATGACATCATCATTTTCACCAAATGTCATGCAATGGTATGATATGACGTCACATTAATAAAAACCCGATAGGGATAAAACTGCACTTTTCATTCGAGTAGCAATTGTAATTAAAATTCAATGTGCTCCATGAACCGTCGATCACGTTACCATGGCGATGGGCGTTTGGGAAATATTACTGTTAGCGAGTTAATAAATATAAATATATATACTACATACTTTAGCAAAATACCAAAACATCACATTATTATGACTATTTATAATGATTTCGTAACTTGCCGGGCAGCCCTCGTAGGTACGGTACGTTATCATTAACTTCAGTCATGTTAAGGTATGTTGAAAAAGGCGAAAACTGGCTTAAATTTCAAAATGAATTTAGGGAAAAATACTCATTGCCACCCAGATTTAAGGGAAGATATGTATTTATCTAAGGATGTACTAATGTTTGCAAGCTCAGAAACGTCTAATTCATGTTCTATTTACCAAAATCATAGAAAACCAAAAGAAAAAACATTTGAACGAGAAATCTGAAATTCATGGACAATATACCAACAAAACTCATGCATGAAATAAGTATATGCTGGTCTACAATCATAAGTGTCAATTCGTCATAACAATGTTAGGTTTTTAAGAAATTCAAGAAAATTTCAATTCAACAAAACTTACTTCCGGGTCTACTTTCGGTTTGACAGTCAAACATTTTCATGTGCTACTCAAAATTTCCTACATTTTTTTGCCAAATGACCGCAAAATATTGTAAATAAGTGTTTATGCAATATGTGTATCATTTTTCTAGACGTTTTAAACAGCCATTACCGAGTTCTGGTGCAAACGGTATTTCCTTTTTCTGGATTTCTGTTCAAATAACTTGAGCATCCAAACTTAAAAACAACCACATGACACTACATTTCTCTATTTTCATTGGTTTGTCGATGGGAATTAATGTCGAAAGTTATGAAGGTACATCAAAATGATTTGCCCCAGAAACCGAAAGTAGGCCGGGGAGTACGTTTTTCTTTAGTATTTTCCCCAAAATTCATTTTTGAAATTTTAGCAAGTTTTCGCCATTTGCAATGTTAGAGACCCCTTAAGTTAAACAAAAACCAACATCAATTTTATCGAACGCAGCAGAAAGTTTAAATTTATAATTTCGATATCACAAAGTTCTCTTAATGAGAACTGACCACCAGAAAAGTATATTATTTTCCAACACCTGCTGTAAGATCGTTCGTTCTTATACAAACATAGTACCACGAACCTGTCAGTCTAACGTTTTTCAAATTTATAGTAGTTGTCTTGTTCTTAATTAAGAATCACGATAGTTATGAAATAATAAAAACCTTCCGGTAATATATCTCAGGATTAATCTATGGACAGAGTTCAGTAAAGATATATCACGAGGGGCATCTGAAAGAGTGATCAGTTACTGATAAAGCCATGATAATGCTATTAAAATAGGATCATTTTGTTTAAAGAAGTCTTTTCCTAATGAGCTTCGGTCGATATCGTCATAGTTCGGTCGCGGCGGTAGTTATCGTTGTTTTTCCCGGTGAAAAATGTAATTTTACCAAATGACACTAAATAAATTGTTATTGTTTATGTTAAATGTTAAAATGGTTCAAAATATGTTATAGAGGACAAACATATCGACATATATCATGTTTAGAAAGAAAATAATTTTAAAAAATCCAAAATCCAAGAGATGATTTTAATTTTAATATAGTAAATTTTCCGTTTTTAGACGGTGATGTTCCCCGTGCAACATCTTATGGGGTTTATATCTCACAGCTTGTTCGCTTTTCTAGAGCTTGCAACGATGTTAATGATTTCAATGAACGTAATCTTTGCATAACAGAAAATTTTTAAAACAAGTATATCGGTATCACAAATTAAGGAAAACCTTTTGCAAGTTTTAGGATAGTTAAAGGATCATACTGCTACAACCAACTGTTTTCTTTTTAGTTACTCTCATGTACCGAATTTATGCGCAAATATTTTACATAATTAGGTTCTATTTGTTTCGATGTAACACGTAAAAAAGAACACTATGAGTACCACTCATAACTGATAAATAAAATTAAAAGTAACATCAAGAAATAGCAGTATCCAAATGATTAGTTCCACTTTAAAAACCAACACTCATCTGATTGCCTGGTTACCTCCTCAGAACAGTGTAATTGCGTTGTATTTAATATTGCACGAGCTTGTTATTTAAAATTATATAGTATTACGTAAATTAAGACTATTGATGAAATATTCATTCTGTTTCGTAACTCTTTTTAAGAAACACACCAAACCACAATCTTGTTACTTATTAACGAGTACCTAGACTTGTTGACATTGTCATAGTTGTGAAATGGGTACATTTAATAACCTTTATCACAAAGGTTATAGAATACGTTGATATTCAAAGGCCAAAAGCGCCGAGGTGATTTTATATCGCCCTTAATTCTCCGCGATTTTGTTTTCTGTCGGATATTTGGTTTCTTGACAGGGAATGTGAGGATATATTGCCGATCTGGGTGTCATATTACCCGAGCCGCAGGCGAGGGATAATATGGCACCCAGACCGGCAATATATCCTCACATACCCTTTCTAGGAACCCAATATTTGTTTTATTATACTGCAAAGACCTTTTAAGACAAAAACAATAAGAAAACATCGATATTTCATTTATTTCGCTTATTTAATTTAATTCCCCTTTGAGATTATTTAATTTACCTGCATGACGTCACTTCTATAGAAATTGAATGGACTATCGATTTGATATTTATTTACAAAATTTGAGAATATTCTGATCGTTTTCAACGTTTAAAACATAACACAAATATTTTCTGTAACAAGTTTAGTATTCCCTTAGCATACCGCTTTATAATTTACAAGATCGGCTTCAAATTATGTATTTTTACGGAAATTCAATACAAAATGGCGGACGACAACAAAAGGTGGAGGCCAGAGAGGGAAATTAAGGCACGTGCATTCATATCTACGGCCGATCCGTAAATACGAATATACATCAACGGCAAATTATCCAATCAAATTCAAGCAAATTTCTTTGCAGTATAATAAAAAATATATTTACGTGAAGGTTAAAAATATATTTATTTAGACTGAATAACTGGAAAAGCTACGGTGCTGAAATACATCTCTATTAAAGTTATGTTTTAAATTTTCGAAACATACTTTCCTTTGTCTGCTTTTGGCTGTGTGGTAATGCTTAGTTTTCTTAGTATTTGCTTGAATAATATGTTAGTTGTTATATGTATTTTATATTATGCATAGCAGATATAGTTATATACAGTAGACTCAAACTACAAATCCAAGAAGTACATGTAGAAAGAAATAATAGCACGTGTCAATAATATAAATATTTTCCATTATACCTCTAACACCTCTACAAATTAATATTAGTGACTAATCATTTATTGACTATTTATCACAAAGGTAATTGAATAGGTTGATATTCAAAGGCCAAAAGGATTGTTTTCCAAGTTTATCACTGATACCCAGGTTTAATTAAAATACATCTGCAGTTTTTAGTTACTATTGTTGTATTAGTATTGATGAAAAGCCACATATAAAATATCTTAAATTAGAACTCATAAATCCCAAAGTCAAAAAGAAACTTTTGCATATTCAAATCATAGATATAATACCGCGCTTATTCTTGATTTTTTTAATTTTTTTTGTCTCGTTTCTTTTTGGGATTCCCCGTTCGTACGAGTAAAATATTATTGTATTATCTTAATGTTAGTGCACGCTTGGGACTGTTATTATGTGATAAAGCGATATCGATTATTTTTCATTGTAAATGGTATCTATCCTTTTTGGTACTGAATCTAAATTTGGATATTAAGTCATAAAGAAAGTTTGCATGTACCTCTTCATTAGGTCATTTGATGTTCTACAAAACTGCGCGACGAAGATTTAATCAAAGAAGCTAACCTGTAGCTGCTCAGAAGGAAGGTAAATTCAAATAGAAAAGTCTAATGTGCAGATCAGCGATAGCCACACCAGGAAAACACGACTTTCCCATATAATAAAAAAGTAGTTTGGAAAAGAGAGCACGACCTTCTAAATTAGTTATTTCAAAACAGACACAACAAACAACAAGGTGTTTTATGCGATAGAAAACTACAAACGTTTTGTAACTCTTGCTTTCTGTCAATACATGGTTGAATGTAACAAATAACTTTTTTCCAAATACAATAGCAACTATAAAGTTAAAAATATTAATGAAGATATCTTTTCCTTAAATGTACCATTTAAATTACTTCTGGAAGAACGAGTTTCGTTTATTTTGAAAGAGCATAACACATTTGCTTCAATTCTTTACAATATCTCTGGCTGCTCTATACTTAATAATCTTAACACAGGGTTTAACAAACATTTGAAACAATCAAGACGATGAAATAAAATCTAATGATAAAATTAATGACAGTTGAAAATATCTTCTTTTGATAAAGAATGGACTATCCTATTGCCGATAGATAAACGAACATTAAAAGGGAAGAAAATCTTAGTATCACATAAAGAACATATATCAAAAACACGGAGGAGTTGTTCTATCATTTACATTTATATAATAAGTAACAAGTCAGACTTGCATATCCTGGAGAGACATGAATAGAAAACGCAGCATCCTAAATAGCATTTAGATAAAAATAGAAAAATAATAATTTAAACATAAGTTCAGTTAAAAAAGTAAAGACCCTACAAACCATCAACGATGGTTTACCTTACTTGTATTCACCTGGTGTTAACATGCACTATCCTCACAGTTATCCATCATGGGTCTCATATTAACATATATGTTGCTTTGGGAAATCGACAGTATTGGGAAACCAAAACAGCATGCAGTCACAAAAAATGTATTAAGCGATCGATGTTACGAAAAAGTAAAAAAACAATACTGCAGAAAATATACAGCACTGTATGATGATAAGTATGATATTTGTTTATGTGTACATGCATAAGTCAATCTACTTATTTACTGGTCCAGTGCATAAATTCGTTCGATTTCATTAATTTTTTTTCGCATTTTCTTGATTTTGACAATGTTGAACAGGCTTAATCAAACCTGCCTGCAATCATGGCAATATTTTCATATATGTCGTGTTGGGTGTCCTTCAGACTTCCCTCTTTATCTATATTCTGGCCGACTGACACTGTATGTTTCAAACGTCTTAATATGTAATAATGACAGTTCAATATCAATATTAAAACAATATTCCTCAAAAAGATAAAAAAATAAACTTAATCCTGGAGCATACGATGTATCGTAATGTTTACATTAGGGTTAAACAGAATATTCTATCTTCAAGAATATTTTGTTGAGAACTATAACAACTAGATCTATACAAAAACGATTTGATCCATATGCTTATCGGGTCCAAATTAATTATAATGGTTTTATGGGTTGCAATCAATTCTAACATAAAGCCAACAGCATACGAGCTAGATGAAAACATTGACATAAATACTTTATCAACTTAATACTGTTTGCGAATAAATATCTCCCATAACAATGTATGATATGAAGTGCGAATGATAAGGACAACAAATATTGGTTCTGTGATTGCCATTTCTTGACTTTAACTGTCCAAACAAGATAACAGAATTGACGGATGGTGCTATCTGCTTTCATGCTTAAATAAACAAACCGTCTTTGAACGAAGGAAGATTGTGTTTGACGATAGCTTCAGAACTCTTTTCAGATGGTAATGACAGGAATAATCAGTATCATTAAAATAAATTGCAACCACACATGGAAACTAGATTCCTATAATTATTTTTTTCTAATATTCAAGTCACAGAATAATTGTAGTTTGTTTAACTTGTTATTAAAGGACCAATTGGCGAACTTTTACTGAAGAAAATGCAACCGATTTGAACAGTTGGTGAAAGCCTTTATATTCGTTTAATTAAAAGTTCAATATGTGTTCCTATCAAAAACTACACGCGCTAAACGTTATTCATATTTCATTTTGTTTGAGTGTTTTAATAGGATATTAATACGCGATTATTCTTGTTAGCAATCTTAATTATGACAAATGACCTAATAATGAAACCCCGTGGTTTTACTTTATAGTTTTGAGTTGTTTATTGAAAGCAGCAAACTTCTTGCCTCGCAAATTCAGGAAAACTACCTAGATGGTAACAATTTCTTCTTCAATTTCATTCTGAACGTTTAAACTCAAACCAATGCGGTTTAACTTCATTCTGTCCAGTCTTTTTCCACTTTTGACTTTAAATGGGGCACGACACGGGAAAAGGTGCTGTCTATGACTTTTTTGACATTTTAGTACCCCAGTATTCGGCAAGAACTTCCTATCTTCTACTATGGGATAATTTTAATACATGTTTTACTGAAATAGTAATTTTACCACATAATGCGCAATAAGCAATGTCGTCTGCACAACTTATGACGTCATGTCAAGGATTGACGTCAACTGTCCGAAGACACCATTTCCCGTGACGTGGAATTTCAATAAATGTTTTTGCCAGAAGTTTAGTCAGTCGATTGCATTTAGATTTTTTTTCAGTTCAAAGTGGGTACAATATTAGTATATCGGCAATTCATATTGTGTAATCGAGCTCATTGTCTGGTCATCATAGAAAGACTTGTTAAATCAGAAATACAACCAGAAATAGACGGAAATACATTCCATGAAAAATAGGAGAACATGTTTCCCAAATGTATTCAGAACAATTAACAGAGATATTGTGTGGTCGCTTTTGTCTAGAATATATCTAATGAACCATCTAATCGTTTTTAATCTAATAGCTTTTACTAAATACTCAAATAACGTATTGTGATGTTGTTTAATATTAATCGTTTTGCATTTCCGAAAGCAACATTCTAAACGTACATGATGTAGTTACGAAGTTAGCAATAAATGACGAAAATTTCATTAAGTCAGAATATAATGTGATGTGATATCTTTACAATAAAGAACATACATGTCTGATTTATTTGATAGATATGTTCAAACAAGAGGAGATAAGTGGGTTGGAACGTGTCTTGTTTGAGTGAGTTACCTATCTAGTGGCTTACCATCTATTTCCACTGTCCGTTGCCCGGTAGGTTCTCGTTTTATTCTTGAGTCAGTTTTGTGCTTTTTTTCTTTTACATCTATGGTCCGTTATAGACAGAGACAAAGCAAGAAATTAGTAAATGATTTGTATGTTAATTTGATGCACTGATAATTATGACAAAATCGTTTTACATCACCTTTTCTTTTTGATGTACGATTAAATCATTTATAATCATTATTGGGGAATCAATTAACTATTCCCGCGTAATAAAAAACGTTTTAAATTGCATATTTAGATTTGTAAGCTTAGTTATTGTAAAATGTACTCTTTAGTATGGTAAAATGCTTAAATATAGCAAAGTTTTAATTTCAGCATCGTCAACAATACACACCTCTTTTGATAAGAATTAACTTGAATTGTTAAAAAAATAAATATCGTTTTCTTTTAAATATTATATTGAATGTTGAAATAAGAATAGTTGAAATATCAAAATTATATTTAAACCACACTTTGCAATGCTATTATCTGCTTATGTTTTATATGTTGGTGTGCTTTTGCATGCAACATTGTTGAGCTGATGGGTGGCTTGGAGTTATTTCACCAAGACAACTTATACATTTTATGTGATAAGAGAACCTGTGGGGCAAGTGTGAGGTTGGTGCACCCTAGAACTTGATTTAAACCCCCAGTGGCAATTCGATTTGCCACTGACCGTTCCAAAGCGGTAACCCCTCAGGTTCTCATTTTTGTTAATTGTTTGTTGTGTCTTTTTTAAACCGATCATTTTATTAGCCATGCTCTCTCCCTCTCTCTTCTTCTTGACTTTGTGGGGAGTCTGTTTTTTCTGAATGTGGCAATTCCTGATATGCATATTTCCCATTTTTACTTTTGTCCGCCTATTTTCATTTAATAAGGCTATTCAATAAACGCATTTCAGATTCAACAAATTCATAGACTTAACTCCCCGGAGAGTCTAGATGTTACAGTTACATTTTATCAGTGCGGATGAAATAACTGGAAATTACATTAAACTTGTTAAAATCGTTAGTCTCAGATTGATGACCAATTCTGAAATATCACAGAAATACCAAAAAAAACTGGATTTGAATTTATTGGAAAAATAGTAAAAGAAATACGATATTTGTTTTCTTTGGGCTATGTTTCATTAATAATGTTATTAAACTTATACATCACCAAGTCCACAATTTCACACAATATATTTTCCCTAGGGAGTCTTCGTGTTTCAGTTGTATTTCAATACTGCAATGAAATAACAGGAAAATGGCATTTCAATTGTTTGATTAAAGTCGCATTTCTTCAGATGTCTAAAATAGCCTCAGGAATACCATCAAAAGCAGACTAAGAATTTATAAAAAATACAATAAATTCTACTATTACCTGATACATTATATAAATGTAATTTGGTATTTCTTACTGTTTTCTGTAATTCTTAAAATGTCCACGTTCGCGAACTGTTGACCAGTCAATAGTTGCGACTGTTTCCCTCGCGTGCTCTAACGTCATAGAGGATTCCCCCCTTTGAGCGCGCGGTTTGTTGAGCGAACTGTTGACCGGTCAATAGTTTCGCCTGTTTCCCTCGCACGCTCTAAAGTCATAGAGGATTCCCCCATTGAATTGATCAGGTAATAAAACAATTATTTCATATGTAATCTGGGAGCAGTCAAATAGTTGTCCCTCGGTGTCGGGGATAGTGTTCTGAACTGTTGCCCGAGGCCGTAGGCCTCGGGCAACAGTTCAAAACGCTATCCCCTCCACCTCGGGCCAACAGATTAACTGTTCCCAATTCACACATGAAATAACTGTATAATGTCAGGTGATGATGCTTATAAATGAAAAAATGAAGTCTATTTAATATCTTAACACTGAATAAAACAAATATTTTTGTGAACAATGGTTTGTGTGGGTGCTTGTTTGAATGTCAAACGTGACTTTCATTTTCGTTTGTTGTGATTTTGTAATCATTTAATACGTTATAGCGGTAACATGAAAAGGATGACTTTTAGCGAATAAATTGATAATAAAATGTCATTTATATTAAGCAGTTATAAGTGCAACACGAAACTGACATGTACGTCAGCGTTACTTGCACATGGTGATTTTTGTGATAGAAAAGCTGCACAGCTGGAAGCGTGCTGTAATTAATAACTGTATTAAATAGATTAAAAGGAAATTTCGAAAGAAACCGAACACGATAAAAATTTAAATATAGCAGGCTTGGTTTGACTGATCCTCTTTATCGGCAGTATGGAATTACATATTACTGCCCTTCCCCGGGTAAAGCGCAACTCAATATTTACACAAATAAAAGTACGGGCTTCGATCCATCCCAAAACAACGGTGTGCATATGGCGCTGAACATGGATCCTTCAATGTGGTGTATTCTTAAGAATTTGTGAAAAGAGTCTTTAACCATTATGCACTTGAAACGGATGACCATTATTTATTTCATAAAATAGCCGAAGATGTGGATGGGGTTTGAAAAAACCCATATCAGTTAGATTATATATTTTGTATGATTTATAAGAAAGCAGAATTTATTAATCAGTTTTGGTGTTCGTTTTATTAGTTCTTAATGCCTACACAAAATCCCAAAGTATTTTGTTTCTAATGTTAGTTATGTTGATGCATCCACTCATAAATCAAGCTGTAAAACATGCGTGTCGTAGAGACATTTATTGTCTTTGATAAATATCCTGCTTACAACAATGTCATATAAATAATACAAGAAACGAGACAAGCAGGATACTGTTTCTCTTGTTTATCTGTTAAAGCATGTCAATTTCAGACAAAATGTAATGTGAGTCGCTGAACATCTTTTTTATTTGATGAGATAAACTTATATCAACATTCTTATATTTTCGCTGGAAATTTAGCATTTTTATAATCAATATAAATCATTTCTTCTACTTTTAAAAGTGTTTTAATTCGAAGCCTGCTTGTATATTTGCATTGTATATATACTTGTATATGTAGCATCTTCAGTGTTTGCCTGTTTGCTAACGTTTTCAACTGATTTTCAAAACTTTAAAAGATACTTTCTATTAAGTAGATATCATATATTGTTCTCTCCGACTTTATCAAGATTGATATATTTTCAGAGTGTTTTAGTTTTATTTATCACATTTTTTAAACTATGATTCTTTTTGAAAGGTATCGCTTATGAAATTAATTTGTGTTCTTCATGCCAATTAAATTGCAGGGCTATTTGTAAGATGGCTGCCTTTGCGGCTGAATTTCTTTCGCATAAAGCAATCAAAGGGAAATATTCATAACAGGAATCCCCACACTCAGAAAGCACAGCCTCCCCACGCAGCAAAAAATTTGGGTGCGACTCTTTTCCATAGGTCACAGAGTCACTGTGGCCATAGTTTTAAATTTTTTATTGTCGAATAGATCAAACACTGCGATGTAGCATGTTAAGCTTTTGCGCCAAAAATAAATATCACATTAATTTACGCATATTAAAGTGCTATAAGCAAGAAATACGGAATGAATCTAAAGTTCATAACGGGACAGCCTTTATCCAAAATCGAAATTTAGTGGTACAAATCCTAGACTATGGCCTACAAAAATATGGGAAAGAGTGTTTCCCAAAAAATTTAAGAGGAAAAGAGAGCATGAGTTTATAATAATATCAGTTTCAAATAACAAGACTCCACCAACAATTAACAAAAAAGAGAACCCTTGCGATTAACGCCTTGGAACGGTAGGTGGCAAAACAATTTGCCACTGAGGGTTAAGACAAGGTCTTAGCATGCACCAACCTCACACTTGCCCCAAACAGGTTCTCATATACACAAACGAGTACAAGTTTTGATACTAAACGACATTTAGGGACATATATGGTACAAATACATATGCAATGACATTAATTAAACCAACACTTCTTGCACAGGCTCTCATGCTCTCCATAGACTCGTATTGTTACAGATGAATATTGCATCCTGCAAATGATATAATAGGAAAATCATTTGATTGACGACGATTTTCCTCAGGATTCTAATAAAGCCGCAGGAAAAGATGAGTTTTTGTTGAGAATTTAAAACAATTATTAACAGATATCAAATAAAGGATCATACTGCTACAACTGTTTTCTTTTAAGTCACTTTCATGTACCGAATTTATGCGCAAATATTTAACGTCAGCTTCTATTTGTTTTGATGTAACACGTAAAAAAGAACACTATGATTACTACTCAAAACTGATAAATAGAATTATAAAAGTAACATCAAGAAATAACAGTATCCAAATAGATAATTCCAATTTAAAAACAAACACTCATCTGATTGCCAGGTTATCTCCTCAGAATAGTGTAATTGCGTGGTATTTGATATTGCACGAGATTGTTATTTAAAATTATATAGTATTACGTAAATTAAGACAATTAACGACTACTGACGCAATATACATTCTGTTTCGTAACTCTTTTTAAGAAACACACCAAACCACAATCTTGTTACTTATTAATGACTACCAAGACTTGTTAACATTGTCATAGTTGTGAAATGGGTAGATTTAATAACCTTTAATACTGACGCTAGCACAGCATTAGGCCTCCTTAAATACTGATGTAAATTATGTTTTGACCACAAACTTAAAGGGAAGGAAGTTAGGTAGTTTATAGCAAATATTCACTGAGAAAAAATGTTTGGCAGAAAACAAAATGCCGTAAATTCATCAAAATTTGAGGAGTTTCAACCACATTTATTCAATGTTGTGTGCATTCTGTGGCGCAAAGTATACATTTAAAGCGGCACTTATTCGTTTCATCATAAACTTGGAGATGAAGTAGTTTTTGAAGAGGTTTTAGCTATGGGTTCAATGTTTACAAATGTCTTTCTTGTTTTTTTTCATGACATATACGCCTTTTCTGTCCATGTGTGCCATACAATTTGCATGTCTTAGCCGTGTGGCGGCTGTAAAAGGTCACCCCGTACATTCAATCAGTGCTGTTATCAATTACGTCCATCGAAGGTCGTTGAGCACGATACTTATGTACTTTGTTAATAGTACTTCCAAAATTACCTTTGTTTGAATATTTCGGCAAGTTTTGAGATGGGTGGTTTCAATTTCCCAATCAATATTGATTCGAATATTATTCAAACACCCCCAAGGATATACTTCCGGCTTTTTAAATTTTGCCCTTGGCGTTGTCTGTGATATGCAGGATTTATATTCTAAGATCCCCTGTCAAAATTATATTCTGTTTAGTTTCGCCCATTGTTTTCTCGTTTAGGACAAACCCATTCTTTTATTTGGGACCATACGCCGCTGAACATTGAATGGTATTAATCTGAAGATACCGCATTGAAGGTTCCATGTCCACCGCCATATGTACAACATCGTTTGGGATGGTCAAAATTGTACTGTTTATCGGACCGGGTGTAAATATTGAGTTTCGATCAACCCGGGGCTAGGCGGCGTGGGCAGTAATATGCATTTCTATTACTGTTCATGAACAGGCTCAATCAAACCGAGCCTGCAATATTTTCATATTTGTCGTGTTCGATGGCTTTCAAAGTTCCCTTTTCATTTATTTAAGTAGATAATCATGCCTGAAAGGCTATGCACTTTACTCTTCTGTTTCTACCTCTACTGCCGACGTTCTCTGAACAGTTTTTTTTTTACTTTAAGCCCTGTTGGGAAAACATGATTTTGAAGTCTAATATTTATGTACGCTTTCAACTTATTGCAAATATGTTCTTTTTTTCTCACTTAATATTTTCTATAAACTGACTAACGTCTTCCCCCTTGAAACTTTGCCTTTGTAAATATTTGGAGCGTCATCTTTTCATTGTCGTCTGCACGACTGTGTTAATACAGATGTAGTGCAATAATTGATTTTGTGATTGATGTAAGATGAGCGAGTAAAGTTGCACTGTTATTTTAAGGTGATTGCCTTTCCTTCCAAGTACGCTCAGAAAGTATGCCAGACTGAACTAGATGTAAACAACTCATTATTTGCTAAAATAGTGACAATTATTTGCGGCGACAATTCATCGGAAAAACATCTAAACTCTTCACTTAAATCTAGAGTTCTAATAAAATTGCTTTAGGCACAGCTTGACATAATTGAATCTAGTATAAGCTTGACATAATTGAATCTAGTATAAAATACAACAATTATTCGTCTGGGTCACTTACATACAACGGTTCAAACAAACTTAATTAATTGTGATACCGGGATTTCTGAAGGCAAAATTATCGAACGATAAGAAATCTACGAGAACATCACACTTATAATACATAGAGCTGATGTAATTGCAGTTGGGTTAATGAAGCCCGATTGTCGTTTACAATACATCATGTGTTTCCAAGACCCTTCGCTTGTATTTTCATTCTCATTATAGTATTTAAACTATTTACAACTAGTCGCCATTTCAGCCAATCAGATGCTTGAGATTTGACACTGGTTTCCAATCTCAGCTTTATAACCTCCAGTCCAGATTTTCTCTTTCACATTTTATTTCTGAGCTTTGTGAGTTGCATAGGTAAGTTTGTAACTTTGTTAAATTACTGGAATGTGTCTTTTAGTTTGAAAAGAAAATCCCTTTCTCCAAAAGTTGGTTTGTTCACCACAGTTTTAATTCGTATATCCAAATATGAAATATGCTTTTTTGTAATTCTGTACATGCATCTGTGCCCAAGGTTATAAAACTGAGCATGGAAACCAGTCTCAAATCTCAAGCTTCTGAATAGCTGAAATGGCGACCAGTCGCCATTTTAGCCAATCAGGTGCTTGAGATTTGAGACTGGTTTTCAATCTCAGTTTTATAACCTTCAGCCCTGATCTTCTTTGTCTTATGCTTTGATGTTAACAAAGGTTATATAAAGTGACATATTGGACGAGCGCAACAATTTTGTAAAGACAATTTTGCCTTATTCTATTACTTATTTCATCGAAATGCAACAACTGTCACTGTTCTCACATAATCTAACAAAAAACGCAATTACGTAGGCGTTCGATCCGTAATAAATGCGCATTACTGTATTGATCAAAATTAGCAGAAAAATAATATTTGACTGTATACAAGCTTCTTTATAACTTTTCAGGACAAGAAAGGTTTTAAGCATTATATTTCAGGAAAAATATTATTGCAAGTCAAAATTATTATTTAATATGATACAAATTTATCAAGCTAATTCTCTAGTAAAGAGTATTTGAACGTCTGGGGAAACTTTGAACGACAACACAAATCAAGATCTATTTAATTTTGTTTTTTCAGTCATTGTGCTCTTTGTTTTTAACTCTTGATTTACTGGATTCTGCAGTTTACTTAATGTTGAAGAGTACCTTCCGTTTTTTGCTTCACTGCGTAATCAAACTGGACATAGCTTTCGCGCTTACAACGCGACTATCGCGCCTACGACGAATTTCGATCGCGTATAGAACGCATTTTCATGGCGGATATCCTGACAAAGGAGCGTCACCGCAGTAAATTTACACTTCGTACTTCTTTAGATGATGATACAATGGCAATGATCTGATCGCAAAGTACCCCATCACCATTCTAGTTTTTGTTTGTATCACTAGAAAATGCACAAACCTTGCTGATTTGTTGGAGAATCGCTAACAGTTTCGCGAGGTAGGTGCAAAATGTTGTGATTTCAAAGAAAAAATATAATTTTGCACAGTACAACCAGGCATATGCCCATTCCTACCAGAATAAAAATATCGGGGGAAGTTATCATTTGACAAATAGTACGATTTTTTAAACATATTTTTTACGAATACGGTGGAATAACTAAAATTGCCCTTTATTGAATGTATTTTAGAATTACGATTAATAGCTTTTAGCACACTCTTCTGACGTAGTTTATCAATATATTACAAACAATTAGACTCTGATGAATAATCATAAAATACTTTCTGCATTTGATCAGTATTTTTCACGACTGCATTCGATCCTTGCTAATAAGACGGATTGAAAATCGAAAATTCCCATTAGGCTGATTTATGAAAGGTTTCGCAGAATACAAATCAAAGCTTTAACATGACTGGAGTTAAAAGGGCTTTTAAAAAGAACGTTTGGTAATATAATTTTGACCAGCTTTAAAGTAATCGAGAAAGGTCGCTGAAGCGGTATTGTCTGGTTCTGAGTTATTGTCTGATATGGCTCTTAAGAATTAAAAACTGATCAAATAAATTTATAATTACATGTAGTCGCTTGTTAAAATCTTTATAACCAAAATGAAACATTTCATCTCTGTAGTTATTCGTACACTTTCTGAACAAATGAACAGTGGTTTTATCTGTGGCCGATAATCATTTATTTAAAATTTGACCTTTTCACATATCTATATCTGCATTAATAATGAACTGTTTTATTATTGACCACTTTTTTTACAAAACAATCAAGTGATGCAAGGTCTTAAACTCTATTCTTTTGTGACATTCACAGTATCCCCTGCGTTTCTGTCAGTGTGTTTTTAAATAAATGTCTGCACAACAGTGAATTATTGGGATAATTCAATTAAGGTTTCAGTTTTAGTACGTCTGCAAAGTTTTATCAGATTCATTAACTTTAAGTTCCCATGTTTCAGAAAAACGTTTCCGCTGTAATGGATACAAATCATTGACACTTTATTACCTAATTATGTTCTTTTGATCTGTTGTGTTCGGTCTAATTAGAGACGTTTACGGTGGTTTCATCTTGGGAAAATCGAATATAATAGAAATCTCACAGGCGACAACAAAATAAAAAATCTTTCACAGCCTGGCGCTTAAGGTCAACTGCAAAATGTTATTTCCATAGGGTATTTGTGCACTTTAATGGAAATCCTTCAGACGTCATATCTTTAATGTAGTCAATATAGTTTTAAAGATTTGTGTGTGTTTTTTTTAAATAAACGTTGCAATATGCTATCAACACCATATCACGATGTTCTGAATTATATAAACAACTGGAGTTATACTGACTAAATATTTTGGAGAATTTAATCATTAAATTTACATAGCAAACAATAATTGCAATTTGTAAATATTTCCTGCAAACCAAGCCAAAGGTATTTATGTCAAAAGCTGTCATGGTTTAATCAAGAATTCCTTAAGAAAGAAGTTATCTAAACTAAAGTTAGCAACCCCATGCCCATTACACCAGCTGCTTATATCGATCGGTTCTGCAAGGGATAACAACGGAAAGGGGCGTACACTTGCAATATAACTAATTGTACAAATAACGCACCACACATAGATTATTTAAAAACTTCCCCTGAGTAGCTACAATAAGTATTAATGTTCGAGAGATTTTGAGAAGTATGCTGAAGAATGAAAATTGAACAATTTTACAAAAGATCTGCATTATTTCGTCCGTCCGATGGCTGATCAGTAACTGTTGACACTGCAATCACAAAGATACATCACTAGTAGATTGAAGTATTGATATTTTATAAACAACTGTGTTTGAAAAATTTAAGGTACTGCAATGTAAATGAGATTTTTCCTTTTTGTTATTTTGTACATGTTATGTCTGGAGGCCGAATTTTAATCATCTACACGTTGTCCCGTTTTGCTACAGCAGTTGCAATAATGAGAACCTTCAAGAAAGACGTTTGATTAATATATCGACGTTTGAAAAAGAAAACAATTTTAAGGATGAAGAGATATATGTATTTTATCATGAACACACGACATTAGTTGCCTTATTGTCTATTACATATCTCATCTACAATTATAAAAGGAATAAAAAACAGAATCATCATCCTGCTCGTTTATATGCAGCTGTTGTTTAACTGATGGAATTAATTAATTCAAATGAATGAGCAGCGCCATTCGAAAATTGTTCCCTTTTCCATGATGTGTCAACAACACGAGCTTGAACAGACATTATTTATTATGTAACTTGTTGGAAAATAGATTTTAGTCAAAATCTTATTCCAAACGTAGCGAGTGTAAACTACCTGGCGCAGGAAAATTTAAATGAAGTCAGTATTGCTATGAAAATAGTTTAATCACCTAAAGAAAACATAACTTCTGATTTATAATTTTTATCGGTGTTATGCAAGATTTAAATTGTTATATCTCCTATTAAAGGTGTATTCTTTTTAATTTATTTTCCGGGAGTTCGAATTTAACGACAGTTTTATATCTTCGTCTAGACTTTCATAAGGTACTTTATAAAAACGAAATAACTGTTAGCGCATGCTACAGAGAGACAATTCGATTTTTTTCACAGGTCGTCATTTATAGTGTACAACCATTTTTACACCATTTAGACATTAAAAATATATATAGGATTATAAATATCGTTTCCTTTTATTATGTTTAAATATGTATAGAATTTCAAAATAATGCTACGTGCATATATCAAAATATTAAAACCTTACTTTTGTCCTCTAATTTTCATTTAATAAGACTATTGAGTTAATGCATTTCCGATTCAACAAATTCATAGACTAAACTCCCCCGAGAGTCTATATGTTACAGTTATATATTTTTATCGGTGCGGATGAAATAACTGGAAAATGACATTAAAATCGTTATTGTAAGATTAATGACCAATACTCTAAATCATCACAGAAACACTAAACTGGCAGAATGTGAATTATTTGGAAAAATAGTTTAAAAATATTCAAATATATTTGTTTTCTTTCGGCTATTTTTTATTTACCGAATCCACGATATCACACCATATTTTCCCCCAGGGAGTCTTCGTATTTCAGTTTCATTTTAATACTGCAATGTTATAACAGGAAAATGGCATTTCAATCGGTAGATAGATGTCGCATTTCTTTAGACATCTAAAATAGCCTCAGGAACAGAATCAAAAGCAGAAATTGTTATTGTTTATAAAAAATGAATAAAATATTATTCTAATGTCAGGTGATGAAACAATTTGTCACTGTCAAAATAAACTCCATCAAATACCTTTACACTATGTGAAACAAACATTTTGTTAAATTGTTGGTGTGTGTGAGTGTTTGAATGTCAAACATGACTATAAGTTTCGTTTGTAGAGATTTTGTTATCATTTAATACGTTATAGCTGTATCATAAACAGTTTCGATAGCGAATTCATTAATAATAAAAAATAAATCAGTCACGAGTACATATCAGCGTTACCTGCACATCTGCCGATGAATCTGCTTAATCAGAGAGCATATAATATTTTGATATTGGTGGTGGCTTTCAAATTTCTATTTTATCTGTTTAACCAAAATTATTCAATATATTGTCATGTATTCGCCTCTTTTTCTTCTATAAGCATTTGTGTATATACATGTAAGTGACTTTTTTTTAAATGGTAAGAGCTAGCCATCAGCAATATGCCTGGAAAAGACTTATGAATATACTTACGATACGTAAACAAGAGCTTAAAACATTATGCCCTGAAGAAGGTGTGGGTGGGGGGCGAAAAAACATATCAATTAGATTATATATTATGCATGATTATTAAGAATGCAGATTACAATAATTAGTTTGGGAGGTTGTTTTCTTAGTTCTACAATGTAAATACCAACACAAAATCCCAAAGAAAGTGTCCTTAAAGTTGGTAATAGTGATGCATCCACTCATAAATCAAGCTGTAAAACATGCGTGTCATAGAGACATTAATTGTCTTTGATAAATATCCTGCTAACACCAATGTCATATAAATAATATAAAAAAACAAGACAAGCAGGATAATATTACTCTTGTTGTTCCGTTTAGGCATGTCAATTTCAGACAAACTGAAATATGAGATGCTCAGTATCGTTTGTATTTGTTGAAGTAACTGTTTTCGACATTTTTATGTTTTTGCTTAAAATTTAGAAGACTAAGTTTTTTTGGATATATATTCAACCTTTCTTTTGCCTTTTAAGTGTTTATTTCATGTTTTGTAGCGACTTAAGTGTTTCACTGTTGGCTCACGTTTTAAATGATGTTCAAAACTTGAAAAAAAACTAGTTTCTATTCAGTAGATATAATAAATTGTTCTCTTCGACTGTCTCAAGATTGATTTATTTTTCAGAGTGTTCTATATGTTGTTGTTCACAGTCTTTAATCGCCGAATATGATTGAAAGGTATCAGCTCTGAAATTAAGTGGTGTTATCCATGTCAATTAAATTGCAGGGTAATTTGTAAAGTGACTGCCATTGTGGCTGAAATTCTTCTTCAACTAAGTTAAATTCCCGTTGCTGTATAAACATGTTTGACTGAATTGTTGAATCACGCAGAGCAAGCAGCACACAAGATAAACAAATTTCTATTAAGGAAAGTTCTGTTCCCCTGTCACCCCCTCCCCCGCCAAAAAAGCAAGAAAATTAACTCTGACAGGCACTTAGTTTTCCTGTTTTTACCATCCTAAGTTATCAGCAAATAGGTTCGACGAAAATCAGAAAGAAACTAAGGACTGAAAATAAAACATTTCATTGCACAGAAATGACGTCAAATGAACATTTGTTTTATTAAAGGGCACCGTTAAATATTTATTGGTCGACTACACAAGATGCGTAGTACAAAACGAAGAATAACGTTCGCAGCAACTCTGCACAACTCAAAACAGTTTGCATTTTACATAAATAATTAAACAGTCATAACGGCTGAACTTCAACGTAGCAAAGAGCGAGATGGTTGCACAAGTACCTCCTCTGTGATTAAGTTTTGTGAAACAATTTTAGTACGCAGTTCTACATGTAACTAGGCAACTAGAAATTAAGATGTCTATCTGATTTTAATGGAAAACTTCAACATATTTTAAAATACAGATTTGAATTGAAAATCAATAATCTTTTCAACATTTTTACACCGATTTGAAATAAATCATTTTCTAAACATGTTAAATATGAACAGATAAAGCAAGTGTTGATACTAAAAGGCATTTAGGGGCATCTAAGGTACAATCCTTTATGAAATGACGTTAATCAAACCAACACTTCTTGCACAGGCTCTCATGCTCCCCTGAGACTCGTGTTGTTGCAGATGAATATTGCATCCTGCAAATGAAATATTATAGGAAACTGATAATAAAATCATTTGATTGACGAAGATTTTCCTCAGGATTCTAATAAAGCCATAGGAAAAGAGCTAGTTTTGTTGAGAATTTCAAATAATTATTAACAAATATCAAACAAAGGGACAAACTGCTACAAATGTTCTCTATTAAAAGGTAATAACTTACAAGTACTGAATCTATGCGCAAATATTATACATTAATAGCTTTATTTTTTTGACGTACATGTAAAAAACACTATGATTTGTGGCGGCCTTAAACATTTGCACACACATTCAATCAGTGATATTACATGTATCAGTTATATAGCCCTCCCAAAGTCCGTAATCACGATTATTATATATTACTCAAAATTTAATAGGGATCACTTTTTATTTCTTAAAGATCTTCTTAATGGTAAACCCAAGGTAAGTGTTTTTTCATACATTTATATTATTCTAACTATACCTGGCACAAAGCTAATTTCAAATAAACGAATTTTCAGAAATTACAGCAAATATTTTAACGTTTCAAACTTAATTGAGAAATAAACGAAATTTTATAAGTGATCCTAATCAAATTTTGAGTAGTATAGTTATGAAAATGTTGAGCTGCACACAAACTTAATAATAAACGTCATGTACATTACATTTTGTTTGAGTGTTTAAATAGGATATTGATTCGCCATCATTCTTGTAAATAGTCTTAATATGAGCACAGACATAATAATTAAGCCCTGTTATTTCTGATCTGAAGCTTTTGAAGTTTTGAGTCGTATATTGAAAGTAACGACCTACTAGCAATTTCTTCTTCAATTCCATTCTGATCGTTTTCACTCATTGACTAGCAAATGCGGTTAAACTCAATTCTGTCCAGTCTTTTTCTACTTCAAACTTCAACTTCTTTTTTATTAAAATGTCAATTTTGAAAAATGCATAATAAGTAGTGTCATCTGCTCAACATTTTTACGTTAATTGGGGCAAATCATGGGAAAAGGTACCTTCGGCCATTTTAGTGATATTTTAGTTTTTAATAAATTAAGAAAGAACTTACAACTATAAATCAATTTCTGATAACTAAAATGTTATTTTGTTACACATTTTGACAAATAAATGGTATTTTTGCCGCGAAATACATAATAAATTATGTCGTCTGCTCAAGTTTATTACGTCATTTCAAAGATAGACGTAAACTGTCAAGGTACCTTTTGCCTTGACGTGACAAAATAATATGGCCATTTATATTCGCGTCTAATCCTATATTTTTCTTCTGCTTAAAAGTTCAATATTTTTTCATCATAAATTTAGTCCGTCATTTGCATTTAGAATTTTTTTATTTCTAAGTACAATGTAACCCTTTCGGTAATTCTTATTGTGTAATCGAGTTCATAAGCTATGTTATCGTCTAGTCGACATAGAAAGAGTTATTGAATCAGAAATATAACCAAATTAAACCAGAAATAGACAGAAATACACTACAAGAAAAATAGGAGAACATGTTTCCCAAATGTATTCTGAACAATTAACTGAGATATTGTCTGACTGCTTTTGTCTAGAGTCTATCTTATGAATCATCTAAACATTTTTATTCTAAAAGCTTTTCTATCATATTCAGTAGTGCTCAAATAAGGTATTGTGAGGTGGTTTTATATCAATCGTTTAACATTTCCGAAAGCAGCATTTCTAAAAATAGATACTACTGAATACGACTAAGCAAACTACGACAAATTAAATCAGAATATTATGTGATACGATTTCTTTAAAGTTAAGAATATAAAAAATGTGATTTTTATAGATAGGTTGAAACGAGAAGAGATGTGTGCTTTGAAACGTGTCGTTTTAGAGTGCGTTATCTATCTAGTGGCTTACCATCTATTTCCACTTTCCGTTTCCCAGGTGGTACGCTAATTTATAGATGTTTTATTCGAGAGTCAGTGTTTACCCTTATTTTCATTACAGGATTTGCTCAGGATCATTTTGTCTGTTGCATGTTTGAAACAACTGTATTATTAAAAGATGAAAATGTTAAGTTCTGGAATTTACAGATAGGTTACTGCAAAGAAAAAGCAAGGAATAAGTAAATTATTTTTATGTTAATTTGATGCGTCTGATAATTATGACAGATTTGATTTGCATTACCATTTCTCTTTGATGTACAATTCAATCAATGACAATCATTCTTGGGGAATAAATTAAATATTCCTGCGGAATCATAAAAGTACTACTTTGCATATTTATACATGTATTTGTAAAACTTAGTTATTTATAAGAATTAACTTGATTTGTTTTACAATATCGTTTCCTTTTGAATATAATTTGAATTTTGAAATAGCAATTCGTGCAATGTCAAATTATAAAAAATCTCAAGTGTTTCTATCAGCCTATTTTCAAGTATAAGGATATTGAATTAACCCATTTCAGATTCTACACATTTATAGAATATACTCGCCGGAGAGTCTAGATGTTACAATTACATTTTATCAGTGCGGATTAAATAACTGGAAAAAATGACATTTAAATCGTTAGTCTAAGATTAATGAGCAATATTCTAAACCATCTCAGAAACACCAAGCGATCTGAATTTTATTTTTTGGAAAATAAAAAAAAATACCCTATGATATTTGTTCTCTTTCGCCTATTATCATTTTTGATAGGTTGATTAACTAATACATCACCAAATCCACAATTTCACACAATATTTTTCCCCAGGGAGTCTAGGTGTTTCAGTTGTATTTTAATATTGCAATTAAATAACAGAAAAATGGCATTTTAATCAGTTGATTGATGTAGCATTTTTTCAGATGTCTAAACTGGCCTCAGGAATAGCATCAAAAACAGAAACTGTTAGTGTTTATAAAAAAGGGAATACAATAAATTCTAATGTCGGGAACTCCATCAAAAGCAGAAATTGTTTGTGTTTATAATAATAAATAAAATAGAATCTATTATCAGGTGATGAAGCAATTTCTCACTTACAAAGTCAACTACATTCAATACCTTAACAATGAATAAAACAAATATTTTGTTAGCTATGGTTTTGTGCGTGTGTTTGTTTGAATGTCAAACGTGACTTAAAGTTTCGTTTGTTGAGATTTTATAATAATATCATAAATAATATCGGTGCAATGAAAAGTATTAATTTTAGCGAAGAAATTAATAATGATAGGTAATTTAAAAAAAAAACGATCGCGAGTGTTAAACAAAACTGATATTGTACATTTCTTTTAGTTGCACTTAGTGTTTGGAGATGGAGAGGCTGGACAGTTGGAAGAATGGTGTAATACATGTTTAAATATAAAAGGGAAACTCTGAATATGATAAACATTTTTAAAATATAATAGAATTTGTTTGCTTGACCATGTTCATCGGCATTATTGAAATGCATCTAGTACTACCAATGTCTTCTTGCCTCGTGTTGAGCGCAACTTTTTTTTACATAAGAAAACAGTATCCATCTCAAACGACGGTGAACATACGACAGTAACATTGAACCGTATATGTGATAGATTCGAATCAGTTAGATAATAAATTATGGATGATTATTAAGAATGTATAATGCATTAATCAGTTTGGGAAGTTGTTTTCTAAGTTCTGATTGCGTACACTAAATCGCAAGGAAAAATATCCCTTCCAGTTGTAATGGCGATGCATCCACTCGTAAATCAAGCTGTGAAACATGCATGTCGAAGAGACATTAATTGTCTTTGATAAATATCCTGCTTACAACAATGTCATATAAATAATACGAGAAACAAGACAGACAGGATAATGTTACTCTTGTTGTTCCGTTTAAGCATGCCAATTTCAGACAAAATGAAATGTGAACCGCTTTACATGTGTTTCCATTGATGTGATACACTTACTCGTATGTAGATATTCATATATTTGTTGGAAATGTAGCAGTTTACATTTATATTTCTATATGTATCCTTTCTCTTGTTTTTGAAGTGTTGTAATTGGATATCTTCTGCTTACATATTTAAAGCATCGTAAGGAGTGATTTTCTGTTTGCTCAAGTTTCTAACTGATCCTAACACTTGAAAAAAATTGCCTTTATAGTAGAAAATTAAAGAGAATAGCGGCAATGGTATTTCAGGTATTTCACATGAATTGTAAATCAAATACTGGATCACACTAAGAGTATTATCTTTATTTCAAAACGTAAACTCCTATGTTGATAATCTTAGTCTTGTGACTTCATAAACTTCGACTAATCTTTGCATATGTAATCTGCAGAATCGTTTTTAGATCGACTATTCGAGGATGTCAATCTATTCTATTTTACATGTTATCGGCGTCGGCGTCGATGTCCCTCTTTTGATTAAAATTGACGTGCTACCTCATTATATCTTACATATACAAGGTACTTTTATAGCTACAGCTTTCAAATATGGTACATTTGTTTACCATCATATGACGAGTGTGTTTGCCGAGAACAATAACTCTTACCTCAATCTGACCAAAGTATGGTCCTTTTCAAATTACAAAAGTAACTGTTTGCGTGCAAGATGTTGTATAAGCTTATAAAATTCATAATAAAAGGAAATATGGAAACAGGAATGGCAACACCAGAAAACAAAGTCTGTCTACTCAGACAAAAAGTAGAGATGAAAAGAAGAACATTGGTTTACACTTCGGTCAATCTACAAAATGACGCAAAAACAATTAAAAGTTGAGGACCAGAGTTTTACCCCTCGGAATTTTGGCACTTGGCGTTTAAGCCAGGTTCTGGGTTGTACTGACCTCACACTTGTCACAACAGAATTGATATGAACTTACACGAGCACAGCACTGTTTCGTAAGTAACATTCTAATGGAATCTTGTGCCTGCCAAATTGATTACTATTAATTTTAAATAAAAAACAACAACGACAAACGAACAAAGAAAAACAACTCCACCCCCTAAAACATACAAAAAACAACAACAAAACACACACCAAACCACACCAACAACTTTATAAAATCGACAGCAAATAATGTTCTTTTTAAGCTGGACTTCAAGTTTCATTAAATGCAAAGAAAGTTATATCGTTCTCTGCGACTGTACTATGACTGGATTATTTTTCAGAGTATTCTGTATTTTATTGTTCACAGTCTTTAAACGCCAAACCTGAAAGGTATCGCTTATGAAATTAATTTGTGTTCTCCAAGCCAATTGAATTCCAGAGTAATTTGTAGGGTGACCGCCTTTGCGACTGAAATTCTTCTACAATTAATTTAAATTTCCGTTGCTGGATAAACATATTTAACTGAATTATTTAATCACGCAGCTTGCAAAATGAACATATTTTTCTATTAAGGACAATGACAAACAAAAAAGACACTTATAAAGTATAAAGAGATTATATAATTTGCGGCTGTCGCACATTTGTAACATTTATTAAACAATCTTAAAGCTAAGTTTATAAATATGAATCAAATCTTTTAGAGTATGAATTTTAATAAAACTTTTGTATAAAAATGTATATCACTAAACTTGCATTTAGTATGTTATTAATGTACTAGTGTCCAAAAGAAACGATACCACTTGTTTGCAAGGACATACAAAAAAGAACATTTGGATAGATTTATTTCCTTCGCGAGACCTTTTAACAGCATCATGCATGTGTACAAAAATCAATTTCATCAACCCTGTACAAGCATAAACATATTTTAAATATGGATGAGATCTTAAAAACAAACAAACATTTTTAAATTATTGAGTATATAGTTTAGTATCGTTTCTTTTGGACACTTGTATAACATAACCAGGTTTTTCTTATGTATTAAATATTCAATAATATGTATGAAACTGTATCGACATAACAAGCCAACGAGTCCAACATGAAAGCTAATGGTGATAACTTAATATGTGAAATATCAGATTCATATCCGTTTAATAAGGCGTAAACGGATTTATCGTATAATAATGCATATGGTGTTTTCATCTTGCCCCGCATAAAATGGAACATGACTGTTCTTGTCGTTAATAATATATGACAGACGTTTACGAGTATTCTTTGAAAATAGTATTCTTTATTATCAATTTTTTCGTTCGTTCTCTAATAGCTTGGAATGTAATTGTAAGTAATGACGACACTTAAGTCTACGTTAAAATAATTACTTAGAATTTAACATACTTTCTTACATTTGGAGACATAAATGGTATATACTTTCTTGCACATACAAGACATCAGTCTGCCTTAACCAATTTTGCAAAATTAAATATTTATTGGCCGGCTCTACAACGAACTAAACGAATAGAAAAATAATATTGTTAGCAGCAATTCTGCACAACTCAAAACAGTTTGTATTTACATAGAAAAAACTTCACAGTTAGAACGACACAACTTCAACGTAGCAAAGAGAAATGTACTTTCTCTGTGATCAAGTTTTGTCAAATTAGAGTAATAAATTCTAACAAGGCAACTAGAATTTAAGTACAGTGAAACCTGCCTTAGCAGCCACCTTCGAAAAGCAACCAACTGTCTTAAACATCCAGTTTGAATGCTACCTATACTGACATTTTGTTCTGATTTTTCACTGTCTTTAACAGCCACCTGTATTCAGCAGCCACGTTTTGCCACTTCCTTGGGTTGCTGCTAAAGACAGGGTTGACTATCTGATTTTATTGGAAAAAACATATATATTTAAAATACAGATTTTAAGTAGGAATTTATCTATTCTTTTCAAACATTTTACATTGGTATGAAAGAAATTAGTTTCTACACATATTAAATATGAACACATAATGCAAGTGTTGATACTAAACTGTATTTAGGGATATAATTATATAATACACATCTATAGGAAATGACGTTAATTAAACCAACACTTCTTGCACAGGCTCTCAAGCTCTCCAGAGACTCTTATTGTTACAGAAGAATATTGCATCCTGCAAATGAAATATTATAGGAAACTGATTATAAAATCTTTTGATTGACGACGATTTTCCTCAGGATTCTAATAAAGCATCACGATTTTCCTCAGGATTCTAATAAAGCCGCAGGAAAAAAGCTATTTTTGTTGTGATTTAAAAATATTATCAACAAAAATCAATTAAAGGAACACACTGCTACAACTGTTTTCCTTAAAAACATACATTCACTGAATTTATGCGCAGATATTATAGTATTAAATAAGCTTCTATTTGTTTTGTTCACTTAAAGATGCACACTATGATTACATGTTCTACTCATTACTGATATTAAAATAGAATAAAAGATGTAACATAAACAAATAACACTACCCAAATAGATGGTTTAATTTTAATAAGAAATACTAAATAATCATCTGATTGCCTGGTAAGCTCCTCAAAACAGTGTAATTGCGTCGTCTTTGACTTTTTGCACGAGAAAGTAAATTAAAATTATACAGAATTACGTAAATTAAGACAATTAACGACTACTGGTAGTAGTTCTCTGATGTTTTGTAAAAAAAACATCATAATTATCATGTCCATGTAAAATTGATTTTCAATATATATTATCTATATTGATATTTGTCTTCTTCGTTGGATTTTAAAATTTCCCTTTTCTATTTTATTATTACAGTCGCGTTGTTAATGTCGCGTGTCGGGCGTAAAAATTCGCCCCGTACATGTAATAATTGATATAATCAGTTATATAGCCCTTTGAAAAGCGTTTAGATAATTTATATCTATGTTAACATTGAGCTGCGCACAACCTTGGCTAGGCGACTTAAACAGTAATATGCATTTCCATTACTGCCCATGAACAGGCTCAATGAAACCGAGCCTGCAATACATACATATTTGTCGTGTTCGGTATCTTTCATAAGCCTTTAGTACTGAAATTGGCTTGGAACTTAGCAACCATAGAAAAGTTGTAGGAAATTTATAATAGCATTTCCTAAATCTTCTTTGAAATACGTACATATTGTAAACAGTACAAGAACCCCTAAGAAATCTAGTGTAACTGGTGTCACAAGTGTGTAACTTTACAGTAATTTGAACATCACAACCAACCAAAAATAAATCGTGCTAGATCGCCTACATGAAACTCCGACAATTTTTAAAATTTTCAAATATGCTTCTAAACATTTGATAAGTGCCACTTTAGTAGGATCTACGATAATTAGACAATTTTATACTCATGTTTCTGTTCACTAATTCAACTCGGATGACTAATTCATCAGTTTTATTAAATTCATAATACAAAAACTCATATTATTATAAATTGATGAACTGTTTAACATGTTAACCTAAACAATAATGATTACAAACTACAAAAGTGGCCCTTATCATATTTTGAGTAGTGTAGTTATTTAACTGCCTTGTCAATATCTCAAAGATTTTAATAAAATCATTTTTTGATATAAGGAATATATCTTCGAAAAGCAATATATAGCACGATATGAAACAAGAAAACTACCAATAGAATTATGCGTTTTTAGAGATTTAATGGGCGAGTTACGCATATATCAAATTAATCGCATTTATTGAATACGCGCTGAAACATGATATAACTGATGACAACATTTGAGTATTGCATTTTAAATGGAAATAGCGATATTCATGCACAGTTTCAAAAAATAATTCTGTAATGAACATACTAACATTTTTAGTTATTGTCTGTCCTTGTCTTCAACATGGCGCAATATACATTCTGTTTCATAACTCATTTTAACAAACACAACAAACCGCCATCTTGTTAATTTGAATTGTACATAAATTTAAATTACCTTTAAAACAGACACTAGTAAAGCAATTAACCTCTTGAAATACTCAGGTAAATTGTCTTTATACTTTTGCCACCAAACTCTGCCGTTGTAAAAATTATAATCGTCATCTTGTTATTGTCGTCTGCTCGATTTTGTTAATACATATGAAGTGCAAAAATTGATTCTGAGATAGATGTTATTTCAGCAATTTAAGTTCAACTGTTATTTATAAGGTTGTTTCCTTTCCAATTACGATCGATAAGTATGCCAGAATGAACAAGATGTAAACAACTCATTATTTGCTAAAATAGTGAAAAATATATAAACTCTTCACTTAAATCTATAGTTCAGGTAAGAGAGCTTTAGGTACAGCTCGACATAATTAAATCTTGTAAACAAATACAACAGTTATATGTCTGGATTATTTAACACTTACATACAACTGTTCAATAGAAATGAATTGCTTATGAGACCAGGATTTCTGGAAGCAACGTTATCGAGCACTAAGAATTATTTGAGATCATTATATTGATATAATTGATAAGCTGTTAAAACTTCTACTTTTTTCTCAAATTTTCATACACGACTGTTATAGAAAAAGGTTTTACAAGTTTTGGAAATTTTCCACAGTTTGATGATAAAGCCGAGTGTGCATCATCGTATTAGTTTTACATTTAACTTAAAAATTTGTGATATTGATTTTCAATGAACGTACTTTGTACATCGAAGGTAAAGTTTTGCAACAGAGATACCTGTACCACATATTAAATAAAATATTTAATTTAGTATTTTTAGTTTTATTGCCGATATCCAGATCTAATACAAGCAAACGTT
Source organism: Corbicula japonica (assembly GCA_038501625.1). NCBI lineage: Eukaryota > Metazoa > Mollusca > Bivalvia > Venerida > Cyrenidae > Corbicula > Corbicula japonica. The sequence continues at coordinate 3,709,139 of JAZAYU010000032.1, forward strand.
TGCAGTTTAAATTCACTACAAAGTACATGTCAACCTGTATTTCATGGAAATTTGATTTGCAGATTAAATTAGGCAAAATGCAATTTTAATATCTTCACTTAATAAGAAATACATCTGCTGTAGTTGATTGCTTTGCTTTCCCTTTTCCATCGCAAGGCGCTTGTCAAAGTTAAAGATATGTTTAGGTTTCCAGGGAAATCGTAAATAACTCAGACGCATAATATTAGGTTGATTGTCCTGTCAAAGCCTGTCGTAGCTTTTCTTTTAATTCCATGTGCTCAAGTGTTAGGCCATCGGGTACCTAACCACTTTGCTTGGCATTTAAAATGATCTACTTTTATATTCTCTGTTTGTGCGCATGTGCATGCAACACTGCCTAGAAGCGGGTAGTTTTGATTTCATTTGACATGTGCTTTTTCACATTGCAAGAGCGAGGATGGTGCCCCCGTGAAAAATGCTTTGCCATAACCAGTTACAAAGATGGGGTCTATGCCCAAGGTTATAAAACTAAGCATGGAAACCAGTCTCAAATCTCAAGCATCTGATTGGCTGAAATGGCGACCACATCAGTCCTAATGTGGCTATTTCTGGTATGCCCTTTTCACTTGTCAACACGATATATATTTATTGTTTCATGATAATGTTGTAGCAGTTGAAGTTCTGGACGTGCGCAATAATGTTGTCTAGACAATTTTGCCTTATTCTATTACATATTTCATCGAAAAGCAACAACTGTCAATGTTATCACATAATCTGTCCAAAAAGCACTAATGTAGGCGTTAATTTGGTAATAAATGCGCATAATTGTTTTGATCTAAATTAGCAGAAAATAATATTTTTGACTAAAAGCTTCTTTAAAATGTTAACAAGACAAGGACGGCTTTGAACATTATTTTTCAGAAAAAACTATTAAAAGTCGAAATAATAAATAAATTAATTATAAATTATGATACAATTTTTCAAGATAATTGTCTAGTAAAAGAGTTTTTAAATGGTCTGAGGAAACATTGAACGACAGCATAGATCTAGATCTGTTGTTTTGTTCTTCTGTTATTGTGCTCATTTTAAACTCTTGATACACTGGATTCTCCAGTCTACTAAATGATAAAGAGTACATTGTTTTGGCGTTAGTGTCATTATTAAAATATTAATAAATGGGCAAGCAGTGTCACTTGTAAACAATGGCCTCTTAACTTTCTAAGGCTGTAGCCCACCATATTCCATTATTTATGAGTTGAAAGTAGTGTGTTATTTTTTTTCCAAATTAATCTGTCACCTTTTACACCTCTAATAAAAAATTAAAAACAAACAAAAATATTAATTTAGAATAAGTATAAAGAATTACATTATAATGAGTAATTCGGTTATGTTTGATTTCTAATAAACGATCTTTAATTCAGACTAGCATAATTTCAATACAAATGATTCCCGGTGGTTTTCATAGAATTCAAGCATTACGTAAATTTCTCTATCAGTATGAAATCAAAACTAATTAATTACAGTTTTGTCAAATTGGCCAATGATATGTCATTAATCATTCTATAGATCACAAATTCCGACCTCGTTTATCCTTAATATCATCATCTCGTCTGGTATTTATGCCTTGTTGAAGATTAATTGCTCCCCAAGGACACACGGACACGAGGACAAACAAAACCCTATTTGCTGGTTATAATATGCTACTAGGTAAAAAACATCAAATATAACATAACACTTATATTTAATTACAATATGCACTTTTTAGTCAGTAAGCCGTAGGGCTATAGTTACGAAAGAAAATATATACCTGAAATAAAAGTTTATACTGCTCTGCAAATCTAACATTGCAATTTAAGCACTCTTCTTTTAAAAAATAAAAATGTAATGAGCACGTATGATTATCTATTACCAATTGTGGGTATGAATAGGTTTAAACAAAGTTTTGTTTAAAATCAACAAAATTATGGCTAAAAACCATATGAAAGTTCAAAATTTCTTCAAACGAACAGGTGATGTTACCGCAAGGGGACGGCATGTGACGATTTAAACCATGCCCTAGGGTGCATCAAAATCACACCTGCCCGGCAGAAGGTAGATATGTATTGACTACTGAGAACCAAGCACTCGGAGTCAAAAAAGCAAGATCACGATGACAGGGAATAAAAGAAACACATCGACCTTTAGACGTTGTTTGAAACGTAAATAAAATCTTTAACTGATGCCAACTTTCGTGCAAACAGTGAAATTGTAGATGGTACATTCATCAAGCATGCAGATCGCTGTAGAATTTGATGTTGATAGTCTTTGTTTTTTGAATTTACAGATGGGTTTTTGGAATAACATTGATAAATTGAAATTTAGTTTTATAAAGGGCATCTTTAAATTACGATAAATAGCTGTTAGCACACACTTCTGACGTAGTTAATCAAAAGATTACAAAACAATTAGACTATGCTGAATAATCATAAAATACTTTCTGCATTTAATCAGTATTTTCTAACGACCGCGTTTGATCCCCGCTAATAAGACAGATTGAAAATTGCCATTAGGTTGATTTATAGAAGGTTTCGCAGAATACAAATCAAAGCTTAGACATGACTGGAGTTAAAAATTCTTTTTTTAAAAGAACGTTTGATACTATGATTTTGATCAGCTTTGGAATATTAGAAGAAAGGTCGCCGAAACAGTATTATCTGGTTCTGAGTAACTGTCTGATATGTTTAGTAAGAAAGCTGATCAAAGAAATTCAAAATTAGTCGACTGATATATTGAAAATCTTTATCTCAGTTAATTGATTATGGTTTATTTTAGATTAAGCATATCTCATTATATGTTGTGGGTAGGAATACGCGTAAACAAATAATATAATTATATACCCAACAAAAAAAGTTCTGCACACAAGTGTTCTTTTGTGAATATTTTATAATGTAGAAATTAACAAGTATAAATACTTACATTTGTGTAAAGAGTAATTTTTTGCGGAGTGAAAGACGAAAACGGAATAAAAATTGGTTGATAAATAACCAAGAAATATCAGTTTGAGTATGATAGGGGTCAACAGTCAAAAGTTGCAAACTTTGCGGTATCACGGTAGAGGTGTGAAATCTATGCAATAATCTGTTTTATAGCAATTATAAGGATGCACTGTGATGATGGCAACAGGAAATAATCAAAAGTTGATACCAAGCAATTCCAGAATAACATTCGAACTTAAGTTTTATTAAATTAAATTATCATATTGTCTCACTCATTGGCCTAGAAGGTAGAGATATGTCAAAACAGTTTAGCGATGATTCGAACAGTTTCCATTCTGTATTAACGAGTCTTAGCATCCTGTTAATTAAGTGTATAAAACAATCAAGAAATGCAATAAACACCCATTTTTATTTGAGAAAAATACAACTGCATTGTTTGTAATTCAAATTAATTTAATTCTTATTATCACCAATGAATGCCGGTGTGTTCGACATTTGCCATGAGGGTCAAATTAACCAATTTGACGGTCATGGCAAATGTCGATCTCACCGGCCTCCTAGACGTATTTCTAAAAACAAAGACAGAGCATTGCCGTTGGGCATCTAGTTATATCTGGTATTCTTGTTCACAAACGGAAACTTATTCCAAAATTGAAAATGCCTGACTAAAGAACTCCATGAGACGGCGCTTGGAAGAATGCCGGGTTCATCGTGGTGGATTTAATCATTGTAAGTATAGTGATTTTTGCAACTTTTGTTTTGTAACCCCCGGTGACTTTAACGATGGATTACTTATAAAGAAATGATCGGATTTTATTTTTGATTTTTTTACATTGTTAAGTCTGAATGGCTGTTTTATTTGATATATATATCATTTTGTTGCGTTTGGTGAAATTAAAAAGATATTTTATAAAATGTCCAAGTATGCAGAACTTATTTTGCCGAGTATATATTTAAGTGTACGAGCAACAAAATTATGGCTTAAAACCATATGAAAGTTCACATGTTTTAAAAGAGAACAAGTTAACACCATTTTTTTATACTTAAAATATTTTCAAGTTTACACCATGTTTTACCGAGCTGGTCATGAAGGTCAATGTGAATTGAAATCGTAATGGTTCCGTCTACTTCTTTAATGTTAATATCACGTGGACCCGTTTTGCTTTCACCCTTAACCAAAATATAACCTGTCATGTTATTTGTTTACTTTCTGAACAAAAAAAAACCACACACACAAAATAGAACAGTAGTTTTATCTGTGGCCGATAACCATTTATTGAAGAATTGACCATTTTATGTATTTATATATCAGTAATTATAAAGATCTGTTTGATAACTGGCCATTTTGTTTTATAAAATCAAACAAGACTGTTAACAAAATCCCTCCGAACAACAGTGTCTTAAAGGTATGATTCAAGGTTTCAGTTTTAGCATGTATGCAAAATTTTATATGATTCATTACCTGTAAATTCCCAAGTTTCAGAAAACGTTTTCGCTGTAATGGAGATGCAAATCATTGACATTTTATTACCTAATTATATTCTTTTGATATGTTGTGTTCTATCTAATTAGAGACTTTTATGGTGGTTCCATCTAGGGAAAATCGGATATTATAATGGAAATCTCACAGGCGGAAACAGCATAAAAAAAATCCGTCAAATCCTGGCGCTTAATGTTAACTGCAATTTTTAAGTAAATATTGACAGACTTTTGGTGCACTTTAATGGAAAGCCTTCAGACATCATATCTACAATGAAGTCAACATAGTTTGAAAGTTTTCTTTTGAAAAATGAACTTTACAAATATATCAACAACATAATTCTCACGATGTCATGAATTTTATAAACATCGGGCGTTATATTGACTAAATATTCTGAAAAATTTAATCATCAAATTTTCGTAGCAAACATTTATTGCATTGTTTAAATTTTTCTTGCAAATCAAGCCTAAGCTATTTTTGTCAAAAGCAGTCATCGTTTAATAACGTTTTCCTTAAAAGTGATCTAAACTAAAGTAATCAACCCCATGCCCATAACTAATTGTAAAAATAATGCGCCAGACACGCACATTATTTAAAAACTAGCTACAATAAGTACATGTATTAATGTTCGAGAGATTTTGAGAAGTATGTTGAATAATTAATAAAATCTGTATTATTTTGTCCGATGGCTAATTCAGCCAAAACGATACATCACTATTACATTGAAATACTGAAATTTTTTAAACAACAATGTGTAAAAATTCAAAGTACTGCAATGGAAATGATCTTTTGTCTTGTTATTGTGTACATTTTATCGTCTACAAGTTGACAGTTTTGCTAAAACAGTTGCGATAATGAGAATCGTTTCGAAGAATTTGGAAAGAAGAGCTGTTTTAAGGATGGGAGATAGATTTATTTTATCATGAACACAAACGACATTAGTTGCCTTATTGTCTATTACATATCTCATCTACATTTATAAATGGAAATTTAAAAGAAACACTGAATCATTATCCTGATCGTCTATATGCAGCCATGGTCTAACTGATGTTGTTTATCAACTCAAACGAATTCGAAAATGGTTGGTTTTTCCTTGATGTGTACACACAAAATTGAACAGACTATATTTATTATGTAACGAATTGAACAATATAATTTAGTGAAATACATTATTCAAAGTCAAATCCTGTATAAAATCATCTTTATAAATTGATATGTGAAAAAGATCGATGACAAATATTTAACAAACAGTAATAACCATAGAAACATAGCAAATTTATGGAAAAGGAACTTCGAAAGCCACCGAAGGCGACAAATATAAACTATTACAACCTCTTGTTCATTAAGCCTTTCATGAGTAGTAATAGGAATGCATATTACTGGCCTCGCCGCGTCCCAGTTTTAGAGCAACTCGATATTTTCACAAATATAAAAGTCGACCTCAACGGCCTTTTAAGGGCGTAACTGATAACAACAGTGATTGAATGTACGGGGCGACGTTTTACGGCCGCTCAGGGCACACACTATTCTACTTTGCTACTAGTAATTAAAATGGATGAAAAAGGCACTTTGAAAAGCAACATAAACGAGAAATATCGAAAACTCAGTTTACCGTCAGTTAACATGGCTTGAATTATTAGACGACTTGCATATTCTGTAGCTTGATATTAAGGACAGACAGAAACTATTAATCATCTGATGAACAGTTCTAAGAGAATAAACTCGTAAATTACTAACTTGCGAAATTCATCATAAATATTTCACTGGGCGTTTTCGCTGCTCTGAATGACTAAACAATAACACACCCAAAGACCTTAATTTGGTTTATATCTCTTAAGGCCGTGCAGATGGCATGCATAGGGATTTGTACTCTGCTATATCTCTTAAAGCACTTTTTCTCATTAGATTTGTATGGGTGCATCATTATTCAAATCTTGACTGTCGTTAACACTTAATGTAAATGCAAAGAACTTAAAAATTCTCAATGACGACATGTGTCCAAATTATCCTTTATACAAATGTTTTCATGTAATACCTTTTGATTTGGTAGATTGGTTATTTTGTACTTCACATGTGATATTTTTGCTGCATAAAGTATTCTTTTTAGACAAGATATTGCGTAGAATTGACCTTGAGGTACCACTTCTAAGTGGATTTGCAATCCTTCCAAAGATTTATATAGCTATGTTAATAACACAGTCGTATAGGAGTCATTGTTCATTCTGTAAACGTCACCGTAAATATTACCAGCTAGTCTAAGAGTATTAAACTGAAATAATGCCTTATGCGAAAACATAAATATAATGATAGTTCAAATTTAAAATTAATACCTAACATAAATATATAACAATCATTGTGCATTTTAATGCAGTTATTTGATCAACATTTTATGTAATAAACAAGTTGTAGAAAACTTAAATTAAGTATTGTTCAAAATTGATTCAAAGATAAATGGAATTTATTGGAATTAGTTACAAGTAAACTATAACAACATAATGCTTCAATTAATTCATAACTCACAGCCTATTCTCATCCTGAGGAAACTAACAAGCACGTCAACCCGAAGCTTCTAGCAGCATAAAGCGAGCACGCTACTCTCTGTTCCACTAACCTGATAAAATTTGCTATAAACGAAGACGTTATACTCATTATGTGACACAGTGGACTGTTTTATAAAGAAGTCAGTACTGAGATTTCGCGCAAGCTTTGGTCTGAAGTCATTACTGAGTGATAGCGGAAGCTTCAATCAAAGACCGGTGTTGTAGCCACTTTTGAAATATCAATTAATCCGTATCCAACCGGCGTGTGGTTTTCTTATTCTATATTTTATGTTGTCTGTGTTATATGCGAGGTATATGCAACGTCATACTATATTGTGTACTATGAGCGGAATTTTCGTAATTTTTCGGAACTGTTCGGTGCATACTGAACTCCGAAAAAGTAAATGGTCTCATTTATCGTTGCGTATGTAAATCAAATAACGTTGGATCTTCGGTCTTGTGTGATACTGTTTACACACACAACTCATTAAAAACGATCCTTCAGACTTCATAATTTTCCATTTATATTCACCAGCATATGCAATACGATAACGTAATAGCGAATGGAACACACCAGTATTTTGATATTTATAGAAAAAAAATAACTGATTTATTATAAAATATTATGTTATACATTGTATATTATGCATCAAACTTAGTATATTCTCCTTACAACATATAAATATCTCAGTTAAAATAGAGACATATGAGAAAATGTAGCATTAATCAAAAGAAGTTATATTTTGAAATTTCCAGTAATTCTTTGCCGAGAAAATGCGCAATCGGCATTGTGAACTACCAGGTAAACACTGATCTCATTTCTTACAGCAAAGAAAAGTCAGTTCAATGATCTAGTTTTCATTAATTGTAAACCATATCACGTTGCTAAACGAGAAATGCATGCCGTTAAAGAAACTTGCATTATATCAGATTTTAATTCCCTTAAAATGTATTTCATTAGAACAGATAACACTTTGTTAAAAACGAAAATGTTTTTATCTTATTCGTCGTTACGTGAGCCAGATTTGTCATTTTAAAAACAATAAATGATTAGAAATTTGTTCTGTCACAAGAAAACGACCATGGCGTCTTAAAAGCAATGCTTTTTTCTATTTCGGTTTTATCTGGGGAAAATGTGCCAATTTCGTTAGAGAAAATTGTAAAAAGTGAAGCAAACAAGTCACGTACGGAAACTAAATAAAACAATTTCGGTAAAGATGAAGCGAAAATTTTTGAAAGCCACAAAACACGACAAATATGGATATATTGCGGGCTCGTTTTGAGTAAGCCTGTTTATGGACAGTAACAGAAATAATTCATCTGTCCATGTCGCCTAGCTCAATGTTACAAGCATACTGTATTATATTTTGATACGTTCCAAACGTAGCAAGTGTGAAACTTCTTGGTGCAGGAAAATTGTTTGGAGTCAGTATAGCTTTGAATATAGTTATTCACCTCAAGTACATAACTCGTGCTTAATAATTGTTATCGATGTTTTGCAAGATTTAAATTGTTATATCCCCAGTAAAAAGTATATTTTTTAAAATTTATTTTCTGGGAGGGTGAATTTAACGACAGTTTTATATCTTAGTCTAGACTTCCATAAGGTATATTTCAAATACAAAATAACTTTTTTAAATAACTGTTAACGTATGCTTAGCATGAAACCAGCTAGATGGTTTATTAAATAAAAAACACTGAAATACTTAATATTCCTTTATGAATTTCATTTAATTTTCTGGTTTTTTTTCCGATATGCTGAACCTATATTCTTGGAGATAAGGAAAGTAAAATGCATACCAGTGTAGGTACCTGCAGGAGTTGCTTTTCTTGGAGGTATTGACGATTATTGTATAAGTGACATAAGAATATATAACAGAACATAGGGACGGGAGCCGGTCTAGATGTTTGCGAGAGATCATTCGAAGATTTAAAGGTTTTTTTATAATTACATAATTATTTGGTTAAATTGTATACACTGTGATATTATAAAACGTATTGCATTTATATTACAAGTTGCATACATACTGAATATGATTTAAAACATAAACTTCCATGTAAATAACTGCTTTATGATTGATCAATTGAACAGCTTAATGTAGTTTGTTTTCATGTCAGTCACATGTTGGTCATGACAAAAATATATGTTTTGTGCATCGTCTACTTGACCCTGACACTGTTTAAAGTCACGTTCATTATAAGTGTTGTAATTATGTCGTGTAAGCAAACATTTCGATGGAAGAAAACGAACAAGTTCTGAGTGATATTGAATTAATAAGCTGACAGAACCTTTCCGTTTTCACCATACTATTAATTGATCTCATGGGCTCGTATTCAGTCTTTAATCGAAACGATTATTTTGCAATAGATTGTAAATTGCTTTACTTGAAGAACTGTGAAACTCAATTGAAATAGACTGATAATATCTTTTCCGATGTCATTTTTAAACTCTTCTTGCGATGATGATTTGTTAAGTAGTCTTACCTGTCTATGGTAGTGATGCACACTCACAATCCTTTAAACATTAAGCACTAGATGTTTGTTTATTAATAATAATTTTACTATATTACAACAATGTATAATAATTCAGGCTTAGGGATTCTAATAACTCGGATGTGTCTTATAAAAACAAAAGTATGAAATACTGAGCTATCACTTATCCCGGTGTATTATTTTCTAGATCAAGAACTGCGCCTAACCATGTAATGCATTTTGCTCATACAAATTGATAAGTTAATTACTGTCATTTTAACAATAAATAAAACAGGTATGAATTTAAAAAAAAGTTATACTGTGTTGCAGATTTCTTGTTAAACAAATAAATTGAACTCTTTTCGAGTTCTGTTCGATACTTCTTCATTTATTTAAGTAATGCATTTTGCTCATACAAATTGAATAAGTTAATTACTGTCATTTTAACAATAAACAGAACAGGCATGAATTTAAAAAAAAAGTTATACTGTGTTGCAAATTTCTTGTTAAACAAATAAATTGAATTCTTTTCGAGTTCTGTTCGATACTTCTTCATTTATTTTAGCGTCTGCAACGAGCTGAGATCCTGTTCAAGTTCTAAACCTATTTAAATTATTTGCTTCACTGTGCGTTGTGATTGAATTATGAAAAGTAATATATGCATATCAGGAATCGCCACACTCACAAAACACAGCCTCCCCACGCAGCGATAAAGAAGAGAGAGAGAGCATGTTTTTATGTATGTCAATTCAAATAGGACGCCACAAACAATTAACGAAGAAGAGAACCTTTGGGGATACCGTCTTGGAACGGTCTGTGGCAAAACAAATTGCCATTGGGGGTTTAAACCAGGTTATAGGGTGGTATTTTTTGTTAAGATTATCGAAATGCGCATAAATGGACATGTTATTGTAAAATAGGTCAAATCATAGAAATTCAAGGTCGCTGATCACAAATCTGAATTCGGAAATCAGTGATCACTAGCAATGTTTATGATATTATGATACAAGAGGCCATAATTGTGATATGGACCATTTTTCAATCTATATAGTAAATGTAATTGTTTCGGACGAGAATTTCATGATTATTCAAAGTTACAAATCCAAATCTTGTATCAATCAAATCTCTTGAGTTTTGCTCACAATCACTTTTTTAGTTTGGCTTAATATCTAGAGTTTCTTGTGAACTCTAACTTAACTTATATAATATAATTGAAGCATTTGCCGGTCGTTTTTTTTTGTATAAAAAACAACGTGTTTGTACATGGTTGAAACAAACTTTTCTTTTCGTTTAATTTAATTTAATTTAATTGTTTTGGTGTCTTAAAAATTGATCATTTTAATACAAATGCTCTCTTCTTTATCTGGATGTTGCCATCCATGATTTGCACATGTTAATTTTTTTACAACCCTTACATCGCTGAAAAAAACGATACTATACTATTAGATAGATCCATAATATTTGAAGGTCTTAAATTATCTTCCATCATTTTCTTTTAGTTTTAGAAAGTAGAGTGTTTCTTGTGTTATACAATTCCTCTGCAGTGATAAGCTATTTCTATTTTCTTGTCTAATTAATCGGGTTTGATACATTTCAGACAAAACTGAATCGATAAACCACAGACACTTCTACTCAGCTGAATAATCAAATATCTATAAATTTCAGCATTTAATCACTTTTTTTGTAACGGCTGCATTTGATCACTGCAAATAAGACGAATTGAAAAAGCTATTTAGCTGATTGATGAAGTTATTGTTAGAATTCCAACAAGTGCTTAAACAAAGTGTTGGCATTTTAATGTCTTCGTAATGGAACATCCAGATAAAACCCACTGGAATAAATACACTGAATTTATGGAAACAATGTACACATTTTTAATTAATGCTAAGTTCCCACTGCCGATCCGGTCAACTCGATCATCCCGATCCCATAAATTTCCCGATTGAGCCCGATCAAACTCGACTAAAGGCGTATACATGACTTCTTCTCGACCCCTAGTCGATGACACACGACCCCCACACGTTTATTCTTAGATCTACTTTGCTGCGGCATTGCAAGTATTTATCTATCACAGTTATTACTAACTTTATCAATCAACTGATATAGTTCCTTCACTTTTTTATTCTGACGTGCCGGTCTATGGCCTTTTTTTAAAATGACACATGACAAGTGTTTATCCTCTTAACTGTGTTTAATTGACACTATCTCTTAGGATTTAAAAAAAATATATTTATGTCGTATCTCGTACCCAGCTTCGGTCTAGTAACTACTATTAATATATGGCATAGCCTTACGGAAGTGTACTTAGTTAACCAATTGCAAATGGTCCTTCGCAAAACATGCGTGCTTAACATCAATGAATTCTCTTTGATAAACTTCCTTGTCATGAGGTTGTCAAAATCACATTATGAGAATTAAAGTCAGGGATACTTTTCCTCTGTATGCATGTAAATGGTATATAAAATGGAAAGTAAGACAACCGACGTCTATGTATTCGTGATATGTGTATCAATTATATCTTCTAATATATTCGTTTCAGATGTTTCATTAGTATTACGCTACAAAGGAAACTCAGAGATTTGAATTATTTATCATCGGTTTCCATGCTTAATAATGAATCAAGTCATGTCTCTGTCGAAATCCGTTTTCGGAAACGACAAGAAGCATGATTTTAATTTTTCTGAGTGATTTGTGTGCTTTTGACACAGTCCCCAAGTTGTCTTGATCATTAACTTTAATGGTAAGTAGAGGTTTTATGTTTGTTAATTTTTCATTCCTGAGAATCCTCCAAAGAAAAATAAGTGCATAACGTATTGTATTGTCGTTGTTTGTGCATCAGCCAAATTGTTGAGAAACTATTCGTGCTGATATAAATTTCATATCAATGTGACATGGCCAGTTAACCTTGATACTGTCATACGTAAACCGGATGCCCTAAAACTTTTCTACTGTTAAGTTGATCAGTAAATAAATTTCAGAAATAAATTTTTCAGTATTTCTGAAGTTATGAACGTGTATTAAAAATATACATGTGTACGTTTTTCAGCTGAAAGTGTTAAGATTTTGCAAGTTAATTTATTCAGAAGAGAAAATGTAGTTTGCAACACAAAAAAAAACAACAGAAAAAGGTATTTCGGGAAAATAAATATATAGAATACACCAACTTACTTTCGCGCGAATCACATGTTGTATTGAAATAATCTTTTGTTGAGATTTAGTCATATCATTTTGAGGTTGATTCATCTCATTTCCAGATTAATGTTATATTTCTCATTTTGAGATGTATTAATCTCATTTTGGAATGTATTCATCTTTTTTGAGATTTAATCATCGGATGCTGAGATTCAATAATCTGATATGGAGATTCACTCATCTCATTTTGAAATTTAATCATCTCGTTTTGAACTCAGCTAAATCCAAACAATAAACTTTAAATACCTGCACATATCAAACTTTAAAATACACTATGGAAAAAAAACAACTTTCATGATGTAAAAAAGACCTAAATTAGAGAAAGTTATTAAGGTTTTTCCCCAGTTCATTTTATTTCCAGATGAGAGTAATTTTTTTGATTAGTGATCACTTCTGGTTAGAGCTTTTTAATTGCTTTGCTTCTGAGGTTTCCATTACATTTGATTTTACGTAGATGAAACAACATCGAACAGACTTTAATAACGTAGAACACGGTAGATCAAAAAAGAGTTATTTGCTAATAAAGGTGACACTTATTTGCAGTTTCAATAACGTGGAAACATTTCCCGAAGAAATCGAACTTGATTGCACGTTAATGAAGTTGATGACGTATAGAATAAAATGTATTTCACAGATTTATTTTAAATCACCGTGTATGATGAGTCACCTCTGGTTTTGAGATTTGAGTTTTGAACATTTTAAATAAGAAATAGATTACTCTGAACTTGTTCAGATATTGCAAAACGATAGACACTGATAGAGAGAAACATGGAGATATCGTATGAAAGAAAAAGTATTTACATGTATATGTATTAACTTTAATTTTTCCAGCCGAACTTCACACGCGTCACTGATATCGAATGCTTCAAACATTTTCTATAACATGTGTAAGTTTTAAATTGGGATATACTATTATACAATTTTTTTTACACTCATTTGCTTGTTCAATGACCTGTTCTGTACTAAAGCAAACTCAGAACGCACCACTCCGTTCACAAGTACACAGACCGTCGATCATAAGATTTTCATTTCAGCCTAATTTTCAGCCTTCTTGACGGAACACAGTTTGTCTGAGTGAGACATACTCTTAGAATTGACACTGTATACATTGTATGAGGATAATGTGACTGTTTTTTATTTGCATTGATAAGCATCGTATGTTTTCTTTACCTTCAGTACATAGATTACTTTTAGCAGCTATACAAATTATAAACTAAGCTTAATACCTGTTATCTTACATATTAGTTAGCTGTGAAGGCATATAACACAACAATACCTAGAATAAAATGATGTAATATACAAACAGGAGTCTGAAATACCATAGTTCAATTAGAATAAAGGATTTGAATATAACTTGGTTATATATTCTGTAAATATACCAGGGTGCCATACCACGTTGTTTGTTACGTTATTTTTCGGCAAGAAAAATGCCATCGATTCATATCTTTGGAGCATTGTTAGTAATTAATTAGTTCACGATATTCGATTAAATTTAGCGTATTGTAAGGGGAAAGTTGAACACCGCCCACATTTGTCAATACATTCATCGCATTTTGTCTACATTTGTCTGTGATTTGGGGCAAATACTCAAGTTGAATGATATAAAGTTTATCAGTATTTGCCCCGAATCACAGAGAAAAGTAGACACAGTGGGACAAATTTATTGACTGCCGTGGGTAGTGTTAAACTTTCCACTTAGAATGCGCTAAATCGTATCGAAAATGGTGAAATAAAATACTTACAAGTCTTCGAAGATTTGAATCGATGCTTTTTTTATGCCGTAATACCGAAAAATGTCATCATAAAACAACGCGGTATGGCCACACAGTATATAGTTGCTTAAAATTTAGGAAGGATGAGTATAGCATTTTAGCACTTCCCTGAGTTGAATTTACATTATGCTTTTAGATAATTACATTTACACGTCTGGAAATCCTTCCTGCGAGGTTATGTGGCTTTTATAAATAAGATAATAAAAAATGGCGAAAAGATAATGCATCCACTTTTGTCTGCCTCCTTCGTATTTTTGAAAATTGGTTACTGTTAATGCACACACGATATTTATCATAGAATATTAAAAACGGATGAACATGGAACTTTAAAAGCCAACGAACATAACAAATATAATAAAAATATTGCAGGCTCGGTGCGATTGTGTCTGTTCATGGGCTGAACGCATCTCAATATTAAGACCAGTTACAGAACAATTTCGATCCAAACCAAACGACGTTGTGGATAAGATGGCGAACATAGGACCTTTCATGCGGTATTTTCATGTTAATAGTTTTGGAAGTTGGCTTAACATTATTCTGCCTAGCAATTGTCATACAAGCATATGGCTGGAACGTCCATGTGTAATACTTAATGTTACCAAAGGGAATTAATGGAGAACAAATAATCTGATTATCACTTTCACTAAACTGTCACTGCATGCGTTTTCTTTTCATAAAAAATAACAAGCCGATGTTTCTTGGAATAAACAATATAATTGTATTGGAATTCACGATGGAAGAAGAGATTGCAACGCGGTAATATTAAAGAGACGCAATTTTGTGATTTTCTAAGCACTCGTTGCATTCATTGTATCTTACAAATATATTTGTGTCTTGAGATTTTTCGAAAGTACGTAAAAATACTTGCTGTCAAAGATATTGGACATAAGGTGCTTGTTAAAATGCCAAGTTTAACACAGAAATAAATTTGACATTCTCAAAAATCCGCTAATCAACTGTAGAAAAAAAATAGACTTCAGGTAATATAACCCCTTTTACTGATAAAAATGTAAAACGGGAGCATTTTAACAGAATTATTTGGCATTTTGACAAAATTTTGTACAGCTTATAAATAGATAAATTACAGGATCGTTTGTTAGAATATATCAAAAGTATTGCAAATATTGCAAATGTGATGCTTCCTAGAAAATGAAGTTTATCAAAAGATTATCAAAAGATTGGTTTAAGTTAATCCTGCACAAATATTACCAACTAATTAATAAAATTATTATGTGTGTACTTTGATAATATAAATATATTATATCTAAATAAGTAACAAAATGTTTGTTCGGAAAGGAACGATTAGAAAGAATCGGGGAGCTGCTAACCGGCGAACTATCCGACGACCCCGCCGTGACTCCAACGTAAATAGTAGTAGTCATAAGCAAAACGGTTCCACTGAAGAACCCATTACAACAAAGTCGGCTAATAGATATGAACTTAAAACTCATGAAGATTTTGCAAAGTTGTCTACCGCAGGAACATCGTTACATTATGGAACCACTACATACGGCAACGATATAATTTCAAAATATGCTTCTCTGGAAGAAACCAGACATCCATTTTCGAGTGCGGGGAGGTCATTACACCACAAGGAAACATTTAAAAGTTCACCAGCACGTAGTCAGGCAACCACAATTCTGGTAAGATATATTTTACAAATAGTGATTTCGAGTTTTTTTTTAATGTTTGAAGCATTTGTTTATGAGGGTTGTTCCAAAAAAAGCGAACAACATCATCACAATACTTCCACTCATTTACCAAAAACGAAACTGTACATACCACTTCGTTAAGGATTAAGATTCTCGTATATGTGAACTAAAAGGCCGGAAAGTCTAGCGGGGAGAGGTCTGACGCGTTTGTTGATGGAGGATTCAAGGTAATGTTGTGTTTGTGAAAACATTCTGTGGATGATTTATGAGCATGCCTTCTACAAATGATAGTGCCTCTAGCTGGGAGCGAACCCGCACCGTCACGGCGACAGCGCCTAGCCCTGCAATTCCTGCGACGCAACCGATTGAGCTAACCGGGACAACCCCAACAAGTTACACGTTAAATGGCATATGCATGCTCATTGGCGTCAATCTGCTTTCATCAAATATCAAATGACCGTACGTTGCCCCGTACCCTCTTTTCACGTCGCCATTTTCTAGACAAGAGAAGGTTTACTTATAAGCATAAAATTAGCTAAGCGAATGAAGGTATGTGATATATTTTTTGTTTGAAGTACAAACTTTAAGCTGACTTTATAAACAACGCTTTGTACTGGCGCCACCCATAGTTATCACGCTTCAATACATGGTATCAAAATTTCTTTAAACTATTTTTTGTAACAAAGCATACCTGTTACCAAAGAATGTCATAAACAACTGTAAAATGTTTCTTTCGTTTTCTTTTCACGTCAGAAATTATAATGACGTAAAGGAAGTGATACGCAGTTACTGTTATGAATTTATATACGGTAAATCATTAATATTTTAATGTACTATTTTTGTGGATTTCCTAGGCAAATCGATCCAGTTATTTAAAACAGCAACGAACAAAAGAATTGATTAAAAACTAAGTTTCAAAAATTCAGATCCACGAATTTAAGAACTCACGAAACTGATGTTTTATGCAAAAACCCCACATAATTTTATGCCCACAAATATAAGTTCGTCCAAGGTATGCATCGTCGATTTAATGCATTGCCTATGGAAAATCTAGGAGGACGTGATACAGTTTATTTGAGTCACTGAAACTCTTTCATCAACTGAATCTCGGAAGACGTGCTAGAATTTATTTGAATCACTTTGAGAGGAGAGACGTGAATCTCTTTCATCATATGATGTGTTGCCTTCAGGCATGCTGCTTTACAATTAAAAGCTGTTTAATTCACGTGACGACAATCACCAACTTTGTTGCCATAAAGAGTTTGTAAATTGAGGCCTTATGATATTTTTTTCTAAAGAATTCTGCAATATACCTTTAAAATTAAGTTAATTAAAAAGAAAGACATAACCAAAGTACCAAAGTATGAAATGGTATGGTATTTTAAAACATGAATATATTGAAATGATGCGTTCAAAAAACAACAACACAAATGCCACATATATTTATTAATATTTAAATGGTCAATACCAACTATAGTTAGTTAGCCTCGATATTTAAGGGTTCTTAGAAATATGTTAATGTGTAAACAAGGTTAAAACTAAACAAGCATCTATAGAAAATCGTAGAAACAGGAACAGCAACTACTAACATATCATTACGCTTTACTTACGTTCTGCTAAAAGGAATCGTTAACTATTCTGATGTTCTGCTAAAATGATTCGTTTACTATTCTGACTAGAAATAATAATGGTCGCTATTCTGTTGAGAAATAAGTATACTGGAGCGTCAGATCTATTACAAATTAAATACAAAAAGGTTAACACAAATTCTTATGTAACGGCACGCACTTGTTAACTTCATTTCCTTTTATTTCTAAAATGACATATCTAGGTCATAAAAGTAGACGTGCGCCATTGTTTTTAATTAGGTTTGACGACATCGACAATCTGCAGCCGCTGTGAAACAGTTAATTAACAAAGTCCATTACATAAGTTGAGACAAAGAGGCTCCTAGGGTTCTACTGTTTATTGCGTGTTGTGTGTCTAATAGGAATATATTGATTATGTCTGAATGAAAGAGTCATTATCAACGTTTCCATGACATGCATTAATTAGGTTTTGAAAGTTTATATGGATAAAACTAAGACTTTTTAGCTAATATGTATGCACAGATATTCTCATAAAATAAAAAAAATGTCCTTGTTTTGACCAGATATTGACAATCATCAGGAAGCAAAGAGGTTAAAATGATACCTTTGTATCCCGATATTATTTTACAGTTTTTTTAAAAAATCGAATACTTCGGACAAAGTACAGTTTTACATGTATTTAAAAAATCATCCATGGGAAATCGAAAAGTGTTATTTGAAGGCAAGTGGTGTTTGTTCACAGTTGAATTTGTCAGTTAATTCATTAAGTTGGAAAAATAAAGTATAGCCTCCATCCATAGGGCGACTTTGTGATCTTTAATATAGGTTGGACTGTAAAAAATATCGGAAAACATAAAGCAATCATTACAAACATTTTCCTTCATCCAACCAGATAATTATATTCGCAAATGTCAAAACTTTTTGTTGTTTTTTTAAAGAAATTTCATTTTATTAAATACAATTTCATTTATTTTTTTAGAGGTATGGATTAGGATTAATCTCTATATTTTATAGAAACTAGTAAAATGTCAGTAACATTTTGACAATATAACATCAAATCGATTCCACATTGGTTTTGTTTCATTATGCAACAAAATTACATTGCATACTCAATCACATGCAAAACGATTCTGTTTCCTGGACAGTAATGAGTTCTATTGTATTTGCAAAAGTGATTTTATGAAGCTCTTTGCTGTATAATTTAGATCAAAGTTTCTTTTATAATGATAATTTTGATTTCACATTTAAATAAGTTAATCTCAAAATATGTAGCTTCAATTCCATTATAATGGCTTTTATGTCATAACATGTGCTAATAGTGAGAATATATTCCTATCTGAACACAAAGAGAGTTAAACCCAATTATAGTATCTATCTGCTATATCCAAACTCACTGTTACAGCTGCCCTGTACCAAATAGTGGGTACCCTGTGGCAGTCCGCAAGATGGCGACCAGTTAAGCGACGAAAAGGTATGTGCTATTTTGTTTCCAGTTAATATACACATGGTAAGGTATAGACTTGTATACTTGGATCATATCATGAAAAGAATTGTTGATTGATTAAATGATTGCTTGCTTTATTGCCGGTGTGTCTGTTTGACCCAGTAATTGATAAAAATAAATGAACTTATTGGCTATTTCAAAATTGAAGCGAGAGCGACGATTGATTTCCGCTTTTTATTCTATGACAACTTCGTTGTTCTCGTAATATGTGATATCCCTTTGAAGCGCCTCTAATTGCCTATCTTGTGGTATAACTATTAAACTGAACAATTATTTTGTTTTTAAGAAAATGCCCTCTTAAAATCCGAGGGGCGGTACAGGGTACCAACAACAATTTGTTTGAATCGCATTTTCTTAAAAACAAAATAATTGTTCAGTTTAATAGTTATACCACAAGATAGGCAATTAGAGGCGCTTCAAAGGGATATCACATATTACGAGAACAACAAAGTTGTCATAGAATAATAAAACGAAATCAGTTGTCGCTCCTGCTTCAATTTTGAAATAGCCAATAAGGTCATTTATTTTTATCAATTACAGGGTCAAACAGACACACGGGCAATAAAACAAGCAATCATTTGATCAATCAACAATCCTTTTCGTTATATGATCCAAGTATATACCTTACAATATGCATACAAATTGGAAACAAAATAGCACATAGCTTTTCGTCGCTTAACTGGTCGCCATCTTGCGGACTGCCACAGGGTACCCACTATTCGGTACAGGGCAGCTGTTACACGACAGTGAAACTGTCGTTAGCTAAAAGACTTAAAGCTTTAACTAACGTATTGCTTTCATTTTAGGTGCCTAGTCACGTATTAGGACGAAAATATTATAATTAAAAGTGTTTTCAAATATCAAAATGTATAAGTTACACTGTAGAAGACCTGTGATATAATATTCTAATACAATCAACTATCGAGTGAATATATTTATATCACAAGTTGTAATAGCGTTACAAACGCAGTAAAGTTCTCACAACAGGTTTTAAAATACATGTACACTTATTAATCCAAAATTTCTGCGAAATTCGCTACTTTTCAGTCATTTAATGGCATTATATAATAATTATTGTACAGATGATAAACAACACCTGAGACATTGAACTGCGAATAGGCAGCTTTAAGTATTGAGTTACAAAACGATTTCTATTTGTTGTGAGTCATTGTGTGCAAGTAAATCTTTCCTGCATTTGTTATCTGAAACATCAAAAGATGGAAAACTGGCATGAATTAAAGCTTTTCGTTTAGAATGTTAGAATTTTTTTATATTTAAGCTTGGCTGGTATTATATAGGTATCAATTTAACTACTGCACCTGATGCTGGTTAAATTTTCTTCAGTACATAATGAGGGATAAATATGATTTTTAGTTACCAATAAACAACAATGCCTATTTCCAAGAAAGATACTTCAAAAAAGAAAGTTTACAAACATGTCCCTCCAGTAGTGTTTACAGATAAACTGTGATCGTCGCCGACTGTTAGTTAATACAAAGAACTGATTCCGCCACAAGCACAAGATGCTGCATTGTGTTTTGGCAGTCGTTCTGTCACTAAAATTGTTCTTTCATCTAAATTGTTCCCTTAAATATGCCTTATCACATATCATTTGAATGAATTGCCAGTCCTAACAACAGCTGTTTATTTGCTTATATCTAACAGACCATGATATTGCCTGTCGTGACATTAATTCTTGTAGCAACATACTACTGTAATTAATCTCCTGGGCCCGGATAGAGGCGTTATATAAAAACTTTACCAAAAAAATTCCTTACGCAATCTTAAAAGTATATGATATTATAAACTAATTAAAACAAAATAGTATTTTTTTTTACTTTTTTACTTCAGAATGTAGATGCAGAAATCATACTTACCCGGTTACCCCCCTCCTATTGATGATAATTTACTCATATCATTCCATGCATGATCTCATTCATTATTGGTGGCAGTATATGGTATATGAATTATCCTTTTTACTAGTGTATGGTATATACTTTGTCTCTAGCATGGTTGGCTAGGGACTGCCGCCATATTTATTTAGTATGACTTGGGGTTATCTAATTATTTAATATATATTTTATTTAACCGACGAGTGGTTACGCAAATGTGGAGAACATGATGTTAAATGACAATATTTACAGATGACATAAATTACGCGAAACAAAAAACATTTAAAATGCCAGGAAATAATGAAAACGCATCGCGTGCATAAAAAGGGCAGCAGTGAAATGTACAGCTCTTTTGCGATTCGAAACGAGACCGTTTTACATGTTTTCCAACCATTTACCCTACGATTTCCGTTTTACTTACGATGGTAGCCATTTTTATATCAAGAAATATGTCATTTATTTTTTAGAGGGACGTTAGTGTTGTCGTTTGCTTTTTTTAAAGGACCAGGGGCTCCTTGTAAGCAAAGATTAATAATTCTACGAAGCACATTACTATTTGTTCAGACCGTTAATTTTATGTTTAAACATGCCAATGACACCTACATACAATGCAGTCAATGTTATTTAGTTGGTAAGTTCTATTTTTTCTAATTGATCAAGATGTCGTATTTATAAAAAAAAAGTAAAAAATAATTATTGAGCTTTCAAATAATAAGGTACCCTCAATCTTATTTTGTGACATAGTTAAACGTGATTTGGAAGACATATAAAGAGGCGTATGCTTAGATTGAATAGATATAATTGCTCATAAGCAAATAAGTAAAGGCTTTAATTTTTTTTGCAAATGAAATATACAAAGATACAAAGATGAATTGGCAATAGGTAACAGTTATGTCGCTGGTTGTTTAGATAGGTTAAATTGTGTTGTCTGCATATTAAGTTTTTTTTTTCAAACAAAACATTCAAATTACTGAGGTAAATTACCGTCGTTTTAACAAGAAGAATAGACCGGGAAATTACAATTATTCCCAAATCTGTCTGTAGAACTAAAGATATCCCATGGCAATAATAAGTGTTATTTTGTAAAACTGTGAATGATGGTAAGCTCAACATTTCTTTCAGTAGTTACAATAAGTTTCCGACAACTAACCAAAATAAGTTACTTAAAATTGCTCTCATGTTACTGCTGTTTATTTCAAATCTATAAAATTAACACATTGGTATTTATACTTGTTTTTTTAATATAGGATTGATCTAAACAAAACAATCTGAAAATATGTATTTTTGTTTTGTTAATATGTACCAACATTCAAAGTCTCGTGAAAACCTGAGAAGATTAGAGCTGTTAATTTTTGAAATGTATCAATCACGTTTAAAAGCAACGATAAAGCTAAAGCTGTATACTTCTACCAAAGAGATATAATAAATACCATTCATCTAAAATTGGATAAGTTAGTCTCATTTTTGAACTGTATCAATCACGTTTAAAAGCAACGATTAAGCTAAAGCTGTAAATTTTTACCAAAGAGTTATAATAAATACCATTCATCTGAAATTGGATAAGTTAGTCTCATTTAATGTCTAAAGACGCTAGTGTAATAACAGTTCTGAAGGTAATCAATCAATGAAGATCAGACACTTTAATTCTGGTTCAAAATCAAATATCCACACTTTTCTGCATTTAATCAGTCTGCATTTCTGTCTTTAATCAGTGATTTTGTTATGGCTGCATTTTATCACTATTAATATGAGGTTTTGATAATTACCATTCTGTTGATCACTAAATGCATTGTAAGAATACGAGAATCAACATATTTAGCTAAGAAGTCATAAATTCATATCAGAAACGGCCACATCTACAGACTCCACACTCAGCCAAAATGTAGAGAGAGAAAGAAAGCAAAGGTTTATACAATTAAGACTTCAAATAAGCCCACAATTTACGAAAAAGAGAACCCGAGGGGTTACTGTCGTAGGACGGTCAATAGCAAAACAATTTGCCTGTTTGTGTTTAAACCAGGTTTTACGGTGCACCAACCTCTCACTTGCCAAAACAGGTCCTCACATTAACACTTTCTCTAGGTGAAATAGCTCCAACCCGACCGTCAGCTCGAGAATGCAAATTATACAAACATATAAAACAAGACTCTTGAGGAAAATGCAATACACATTGTTTATAGACCTCAGTTCAGACATCGAAATCGTGTTTACGAGAAAAACACAAAACTACGCAATTGTTTCAGGCCCTATTATTAAGTCTAAACATGCATTGGTCTATGAATATATTTTTGAAATAATACTGCTTTATTTTTAAATTGCAACGACCTTTCCTTTGTTTTTGTGAACATTCGCAGAAATTACGGCATAAACAGTTGTAGCAATCTGACATTCAAATGTATTTGACTGATGATGCATTTCCTTAAAAGTTGTATTAAGCTCATGGATCGATACAGGCTGTTAAAGGATCATAATAAGATTGATAATGCAATCTGGTAATGGAAATAAATTCCATTGTAAAACTCAATATGCCCAGTGTTTTATTATAAACCAAGAAGATTTTAAAAATAAAAACACAATGATATTGATGACAAAAGTAAATTATATGCCAAAAAAACCACATGGCCTTTGTGGGTACAGTTAATCCTGTCTTTAAAGACCACTCAGGGGATAACCCTGAAGTGGTCATTGAGACAGGTTGTATTTTTTACAGGCCAATTTGTTCTTTAAATTATTTAAGAGGGACAAATACAATGTGGTATTTTTCCACAGTTTGAAAGGTGTTTATCACTAATTTGACTATATTTGTTGTTTACGATTTTGGGGACGTAAAACGTTGCTTACAGATATGTTGAAAATGGATGCTTTTTTATAACCAGAACATTTTGTTATAAAATGAAAATTCTCGAATAACATGAATTAACACTCGCTTTTGTAAATTGCTGTAAATTACTGTATGGTATAATTGGTTTTCGTCTTATGTTCTTTTTTAAACAAAGGAAAGGATTTAAACAATGTTTTTTAAATATTAAAACACCATACTACCTTTATGGTTATTTTATTTTTAAAAACTCGTATGAACCTACGAACAGATGGACGGATTTAAGTTTGCTTAAATTGAAAATGTTAAGGAGTAGCCAAATACATTATTACAGATTTCTACACCTCTTAAAGTAGATCACCATAGTGGTGGGGAATAATTAAAATAGGTTAGATACCAACTTTTCAGAAACGACTGAATTTTGAGATGAATTTTAATTTTAATTGATATCCTCCTGTCTACAATATGTTGGGATTAAACAAAACACAGAGACAAATATGTAAGTTTGGAAGCACAGGCCTGCTGTGATATGTCACCTCCAGATGCTGTGACAACAAGAATACCAAATATGTAATTCGCTGTCACCATTCAGTCTGGGAGGTTTGCTTAATATGTTTATTAATGTCTTGTCGATTCCCAAGGAAAATATATTACTTGGATGACTGATTGTGTATTTCCTTTGTGTACTCGAGTTGCAAAACATGCGTGGCGTTATTACTGGCATGACTGACTGCCTTGTTGAGTCCCTAGGAATGCTTACAAGGATGACTGATTGCTTATGTCCTTTGTGTACTCTAGTTGCAGAACTTGCGTGACGGTAGCCACTAAATCACATTGATAAACTTCATTGTAACAACTTTGTTATTAATACAGTATTTGAATACAGACAAGCAGATTTATGTTTCACTTGATGTTATGCAGACAATTTAGATGATAAATGTAAAGTAAGACAATTTACGCCATTGTGTTTGTAATGGATGGACAGATATTAGTTTTGCCTATATTGGTTTCAAACGCCAGTTAAATAAGAACCAAATTAATGAAATGTTAAAAACGTTTCTTCATAAACTGAGAAAGGTAAAGTAAGACAATTAACGTCATTGTGTTTGTGATGAATAGACAAATATAAGATATACAAATATTGATTTTAACACTAGAACACTAATAAATATCTAAACAAGTAAAAAAGTTTCTCCATCAACTTAATATGTAAATCATACTCTATAATTGAGATTAAGCACAGCAAGTTTTGGCCTGCAGATACTACAATAAACTGTTGAATTCACCAGCAGCACTGAAACACGGAACAAGTTTCATTTGAAGTGAAGCATTTTGGAGTTTCTTGAATTTTAATCGTTTTTAATGATTTCAACATTGGTAAAAACCAAGTAATGTGTTCCATTCTTTAATAGCAAATACGACATTTGACAGATCGGTAACTGCTTTAAAAATCTTTAAAATATTTGCCATGCAAGGCCTTTTTTTCACCAGCTTTTTATAAATCAAGCCTGTTTACCAGATACATTGTAGATATAATATATACCATAGCTTCAAACAGACTTCCCATTCAATTTAGTCAGACTTTTACATACTACAATGTACAAGGTATTGCATTTCACAGACGATATATTTAGTGTTTTTTTTCACAAAACATAGGAAAGTTGTTGCAATTATGTACCGAATTTCTATTTCAAAAAATATCTGCAATAATTAAACAACTCATTTAACGTTTTGCCAACAATTACAACTGGGTACAATTCGTCTGATATTTATAACCTGTGTTTTGGAAACTTGATATACGTATTTCACTTTTTTGTTTCATGTTTAAATACACTTACATCTAGTAAGCAGATTTGAACAAAGTGAATCAGTAAGCCGCAGACACTTTCTATATTCTCAACAAACAAATAGCTATATTTTAAGAAAACATTTTATTTCTCATCGGTTGCCAACAAATTGTATTTGTTTGTTCATATGAGAACCTATTGGGGGGCAAGTCTGAGGTTGGTGCTCCCTAGAACTGGTTTAACCCCCATCGGCAAGTTAACTTTGCGATTGACTTGTCCAAGGCGTTAAGCCCATTGGTTATCTTTATCGTTATTTTTTTGTAAAATTTGAAATTGATTCTCTTATAAATTCATTATCTCTTTTCCTTATCTACTTTTTTAGCTGCGCGATGAGGTTGTTTATCTGGATGTGGCAATTACTTTTATGCATGTTTCATTTTTTTTATCTAATCAATCAGATTATAGAAATACAATACAGTAATTGATAAACTTTTGTTCTAATAAAACTTTAAACAAATTTTGAAAAACTGTAACTGACTTTAAGTAGACCGTGTATTTTGTATTCTCTGTAAACTGAAATATTTATATGTATTTTGTAGTACTCTTTCGTGCAGGTTTCTTTATGGTTATTAACGTCTAGACTAGAGTCAAGCAATTATTTTGTAGAAGACAAATTGCAGTCTGTCCTTTATTAAAACCGAGCAGCAAAACATACACGTCGTTAAATCACTGGAAAGAAACTTACATGCAAATTTGTCTTGGTGATAATTCTTACATTTTAAATGTTTGTATTATTTTGAGTGAAACAAATATCTATCTGTATATCATTTTCTTATAAGTATTGGTGGATTTTGTTACTTCTTTTGACTAAATTATGTATTTATTGAATCTAAAAACGAAATAAGAAATGTCGTCTGCTCAAATTTATGACGTCATTTCTGTTGGAAATCACAATGATTTATTTTCTAATTATAACTTTATCAGATAAATAATAGTTGAATATAAACGAGCAGGATAATATTCTCGTTTTGTTTTCCAATTACAAATAGAAGGAGTTTTATGGTAATTAATGTCTGGCCGATTCTCAAGACATAATTCTTTAAGATGACTGATTGCAGAATGTCCTTCAATGAAATCAATCTCCAAAACATGCGTGTCATCGAATCATTTATAATCTGTTATAGATTTTCTGCTTGCATTATGTCATATAAATAATATAAGAGCACAGACAAACAAGATATTGTTACACGTTTATTTCCGTGTTATAAATGTAAATGGAGCAAGAACGAAATGTAAATAAGAGATGAAACGATGTTAAATTTCATATTTTAATTTTATTTAAAGAGTTTGTTGGCTTAATTTCGTATCACGTCAAGGGATACGACATTTTATAAACATAAATAACGTAAATCAACACACGACAGACAGTTCTGATCTGCTTATGTATGAAAGTAACCTTCGCGACTGGTTAAGGAATATCATATTTATTACACACCACTATGAAGATTCCTTGACTCTTTTCCAATAATTACATGTACACAATCGTTTGAAAAGGTTAATTTCAAAGTGTTTTTCTTTATTTAAATGCTTATTTACGTTTGACCTGCCCATATTCAAGACAAACAGTGTTTCCGATGTCCGTAACTGCCCTCTAAAAAGTAGATATCCATAGAAACCTTCATAATATCGTAAATCCCTGACAAAGTTGTGCAACTCAAATTTAAAGCAAACTGTAGTTGACATGTCGAGTGTTGTATATTATCGTGTTGATAGACTTGACCTTTATAAAGATTAATGTGTTGATAAAACAATCATAATAAAATTACAGAAAAAGCAATGCGTCAAAAAAGTTTTCGTTTTTGAGATGGATCACATTTGGTATTGCTTACATGTGTAAATATTAAGTTGGGCTCAACCATGAGCTAGGCGGCGTGAGGATTGATATGGTTCTTTATAGCTGCTCATTAACACGCTTAATCAAACCGAGCATGCAATACTTTCATTTTCACGTTCGATAGTTATCGAAGTCTCCTTTTCATCTATTCTTAAACGCAATTATATTGTATTTACTAAATTGGCGTATCGGCGGTAAAACCAACTACAAAATATTTTACCAATACCACTATTTCAGAAATAACGCTTTATTAAAAAGTCGTTCGTTTAATTCATCTATTATTATTTTTTTATTAAAATGCTCTAGAAAGCAAATATCTGTGACATTTAGATCAATTCCGTAACGTGTTGCAAGCACGATGTCATCGTATAAAAATACAAAATTAGTCAAAGTACTCATTATCTTGGTAAAGTCATTTCCATTATCAAAAGAAAGATTTAAATCTAAATAATGTGTTTTGCTTTTTACGGTATCATAATTACTCTGCTGAGGTTAATTATGAGACAATTTATTGAGAAGAGAAAGAAAAATGATCCTTATTTATATATCTAATACAATGCCAAGATGACGTAGAAACGTGTAGTGTTTAATGCCGATGACGTACATAAGATTTTGCACTGTGTGCTCTGGAGGCCTCAGTAAAACTAAACTACACTTAACCAATGTTCTTACTTCACAGATCTTTTTTAATTTCTCAACGTATATACACACTTCAAATTTGGAACACAATAACAAACATCTTTTTCATTTCTTTTGATGAAATAACCTTAAATTTCTATACATCCCTTTGGAAACCACATACATTTAATAAAGATAGGTGTTAAAACATGTCACAAAATTTTCATTACCGGATATAGTCTCTGTTGAAAAATATTCATTTTTTATATTTAAATATGGAATCTTTACGAATTTTAAACAATTCTTTTCAATTCTACAATAATGCGATTACTAAGCTGCTACACAAAAGGTGTTTCAGCAGTTTTAGTCGGTTTCAGTATATCCTCCTTACAAAAACTATGGTCGGTTTTGTGACTTTTGGTTTTATAATCACCTCGGTAAAATGCCATTAGTTTTTAAAAGAACAACGAGATGTTAATGGCAATTTCACAAAAGGAAGTAAAAATGCATCCAGTTACGTTCAAATTTAAACAATCTTCTCTAACTCCATGCGGAGAAATTTTAACTTCAAGATCGATGTAGTTAGAACATTGGTTAAGAGTTTCCGTGATCTTTACACACACTTTACATGCATCAAAGTATATGGTATTCGGTATTGCGAAAACGTTGTTGAAACCACATCAAACTATTTCTTGTCCATTAAAGAGCTTTATTTTTAATCAAAGTGGATTACCCTATTCATCTATGTTAAAATGACATTGAATCTCACCAGCACCATAGAATCCTTTGGTTCTACACACAAATTATAATTATGGAGGACAGTGGTAGGTGTGGTTGTGGCTGGCCTTGTTCGATAACCTACTGAATGTTTTGTTTATGGTTTCAAACAGGTTCTTGCATAAGTCACTATACTTAACTGTCTACAGAAATGTGACGGCTAAATGATTAGGAAAATATAACCAGGAAATTGTTAATGGATAACCTATACTATATATCTAACAGCGTATTTTGGTATATACTAACCGAAATATTAATTGAAAAGATTTAGTAAGGTTTAAATTAAACTGACTTACTTTTCTCGATGGAAATAACATTTGCAGTTGATTGACCTTTAAAATTATCTGGTTTCTTGAGAAAGCTCTTTGATTTCGTTGGCCGTAAAATTGTTATTGCTTTTGATTTTCACGAGATGAAATAACAGTGAACAGTTAGTAATAGGTAAGAACACGGTAGATCAAAAAAGTATTAAAACCTTATAAAGGTGAAAATAATTTGCAGTTCTAATACAGCTGAAACATTTTCTGAAACTAAATAACTCGACTAAAGGTCAATGGTTCTGACAAAAGTAATACTAAAAATACATCATTTAAAAAACATTTTTGCTAATTTCTTTTAACGATTTTGCTGAATCACCAATGAACACGAACGTCGATATAAAATTCTTTAGATTCTCTTCATTAAAAGAACAACGAGAAATGTCAATAACAGAAGAGATTTAAAATTCATATTAGACAAAAATCAGGGTCAGATAGCTGCCTCTGCAATCAGACAGTTAGTTATGAAATAGGAAAAGACCAACACAGGCATGATAAACTATGTTGCTTAAAAATACACTATAAAAATAAATTGAAAAAAAGTGAAATATGCATATCAGGAATCGCCACACTCACAAACTACAGCCTCCCGACGCATAGAAAAAGAAGAAAGGAAAAGAAAGCATGATGTTATAAGTATGTCAGTTCAAATAAGACGCCACAAACATTTAACGACATAGAGAACCCTTGGGGTTATCGCCTTGAAACGGTCAGTGGCAAAACAAATTGCCACTGGGGGTTTTAACTAGGATCTAGTGTGCACCAACCTCACACTTGCCCCAACAGGTTCTCAAATCACAAAACAAGCGCAAGTTGTCTTAATGAAATAACTCCAACCCACCCATTTAGCTGTTGCAATGTTGCATGCAAATGCACACAAACAAAGAAAATCAACGGTATTGTGAAATCAATAATATTCGTAGGATACTAAGTTTGTGGATTTCGTGGCCAAATATTTACAAGAATATAAGTAGGATTGACCTTTAACGTTCTATAGAAAATTTATATCCATAAATTAATAGAACACTCGAAAATCTAACCGAAAACCACGAAAGTTTATGACCACGAATCTAAGAGCATTCACAGTAAAATCTCATTGGAAAAATCATTGGCTTTGGGTGTTAAAATGGGTTTCATGGGTCCATAGTGCACAAGCCTCTCACTGACAATGCATTTAAGATTAACACTTACAAGATAAATGGGTGAACTGTTTACAAATAACTACAATTAGGACAATCGTACGTCTATGTTAATCCAAATAACACGATGACGAGAGATAAAATGGCAGCTAATGTCCGAATAAACCAAAAACATTAGAACGATTTGTTTGTGATCAACTGAAACAGTTTAGACATTTTCAAATAACAAACAAAATATGGAAGCCGGTGAGTAACTGACTGCATGGTGACTCGATCCTACACTTGTCTGTTTTTACAACTTGTTGAAAAGGGTTGTTTTCAGCAATGATAACACAACGAGACGTGGTGTCAACGTTTGTTTTAATTTCGTTTTAATCACAATATAAAGATTTAACAAATAATGGTGTATTGTTATCCGATGACTCGAGATTACAAGAAAATGTTGCAGTGTTTTATAAGATTGGTTCAAATCTTACACTTAGGTTAAAATTTGCACATGTATCAAATAGCAAATCTTGCTTAGACAAAATTGATTGACGAGAAACGTTTCATCCAACATTGTTTAAAAATTGGCAAATCTTGCCTTACTGCGTAAATCTGACAAACCTGTCTCTATCAATCAGAATATCTAATGGTTAGTGTCGTCTTGTATTCGACGTGAGTAATGTGTATCATTCTACAACTTTATACTGTTTATACTCTATGGACTTGCCAAGAGAATTGATCTAATCGTAAACATTTTTACTGGAATATGTGTAAACATTGTTGATACTTTTTGCTGATCTGCTTTCATACATGTACTCTCTATGAAAGAAACTTTGTCTCTTTCTGTTGAACATCGGAATAACAACGATGGGATTGTCTTTGCCATGGATCGTTTAAAAGGGGAAACCCATCGTAATTTCTTTTTTAGTTAATTTATTTGTCATGACTATTCAAAATTGGTTATTGTCGTCTTGTATTCGACGTGAGCAATGTGTATCATTCTACAACTTTGTTATCTGCTATTCGGTAATACAAATAAATTGGACTGTTCATAATTCATATTTGCTTTTAAACTTTTCAGACAGTTTTTCTTCAATTCTTTGGTAAGTTTTAGATCAACATGTTTATGTTGTATGGTTTTATTTCATAGAATTTTTATGTTTGCTTAAAGACTTACATCTTCGTGATTCTTTAACACGCCATCCGATTGTTTTCTATTTCCACCCAAAGCACGCCAAACTATGATGATGACATCATGTCAGTATTATGTCATTATACATAAAATTTTGTAGTGAACTGTATTAGAGATTATTGTTTAAACATCGATAATTGTAAGCTGTAGTGGTTGGCCTTACAATAGCTTCTATTGAGACAGTGTGTGAGCATGAAAATAACAGTTTTGAAACAATATCTTTCTAGGTAGTATACTAAGTGTTTACATAACCTTTGAAAATATTATTAGCAATTTAAGTTCAAGTATATCGGTTTTATAAGGTTTTTCCATGAACTTAATGATCACCCCTCGTATAACTATTGTAAGAGTGACATAGAGAGACGGTTAGCATATTCAGGAGTCGAATATTAAAAAAAACACTATTAATTTGAAAATATTTTAGACAAATCATCATATTATTAATAATTTATAATAAGTCCATTTCTCTCACTATCAATCAATAAATTATATATAGTTTTTTTTGAGAACTTCAAGCAGACAGCAGACATGAAAGAAACAGCTGATGTTTATTAATTCAGACCTTATAAAGAGAGATCCTGATATCCCAGCTCTTAACATCGAGTCTCACAGACATCAAAGAACATGTTGTCATGGTTTAAGGTATTGCACAGTTGCTTTTGAAAGGTTTTAGAAACCACTGACAAAGTTGTTTTTGGTTCATTTAAGCTCGGAAAGCTTTTAAAGAAGCTTGAAGTAAATCATTTCCCAACTTCCCCTTTGTCTATTTAACATTTTTGAACATTGTACACGTCACTTCCTATAATCTTTAAAGAGAAAAGCTCACCATATTACTTGAACAACATGAAATTGCCTCTTTATTCACTGAATGATTAAAGAGCTTTCTTTCTTTACCATCTTAAGTTCAGTCGTTTCTGCTTACTAGGTGTTTTACCCTGTATTATTATTTGTGTCTATGTGAAGAGGTCTGTTATTGTGTATGTTGCTACTTTTAATCATTTTTAGTTTCTTTACAAATGGTTCTTTTAAAAATTATACTCTATGGACTTGACAAGAATTGATCTAATCGTAAACATTTTTACTGGAATATGTGTAAAACTTGTATTCGATGGGATTGTCTTTGCCATGGATCGTTTTAAAGGGGAAACCCATCGTAATTTCTTCTTTAGTTAATTTATTTGTCATGACTATTCAAAATTGATCAAATTGTATTTACTTCAGTCTGTATCCTTTCCCTTTCTACTGGTTTGCTGTGTTCGGTGGCAGATATTTCTTTATGTGACTATTTCTACTAATGCATTTTTACCTTTTTGTGGGTAATAAAATATATAATACCAATTATTTCGATTCCCAACTGTTTTTATCTAGTTCGCTGTACTACAAATTAGTATAATGTAAACACCTTTGTTCTCTATTTCTCATTTGTTTGTATAAAATTTATAATCTTATGCATGTGTTCCTCTCTTCGGCTGTTGAGAGGCAGTGCTTTTTCTGAATGATGCTATTCCTGTTAATAAATGTTTCATTTGTTTTAAAGCAAACAAACGCTATTAAAAATATAATATTGAATACTCGGTTTGATTGAGCCCGTTAATGGACAATGATGTAAATACCGCTAAGCCCCTGGTTAAGCGCAGCGCAATATTTAAACAAGAAAATAATAAACGAAATAAGGACTGACTTTTAGGTTTTAACAAATTAACTGATTTTAAGGTCGTTGTGCACAATACATACGCGTATATCTGTATACGATGTAAGTACGAAGCTCGTCATTCATTTGCTTGGCGGAGTGGACATTAATATGCATTTCCGTTACTGTCCATAAACAGGATCATTCAGCTATGCATACTTGGCCTTCTAAAAAAGTATTTGATGCTTGACGTATGTCCATCTGATTCCACTTATTATTAAAACTTTACCATTGTACCGTTTTGAGCTGATATCCTTATTACTTTATTGATTGATGACAAACTGAGCAGCGTTTATATTAAAGGATGAAAATCAGTATTACCAACAACAGTGTCTTTTGCTAGAGGTAAACAACGATTCGTAATATTTTTAAAAGGAATATCGTCACTGAAATTAAAGCAATAACAAGCCGATCCATCTTATCGACATTTCCAAGCCTCGTTGCTTCATCATAATCAAGGATAGCAGACCTAATCTTGGACGAAGCAGTATAATTGTATTGGAATTCAACGAGAGGAGACTCGACGATGTAATGCGATTATAAGTGACGCAAATTTTATCTTAACCCTTATTAAATAGTGATAATATATCTGACACAAAAACAATGCTTCATAGCTTACAGATTTCCATTTTGTATTTAAAATATAAAAAATAAATTATTGAAACTGGTATAATATTTGAAGTAATTAAATCTCTCTATACTGACTAGATAATTAAGGTGGTATAAAGGAAAAATAGAAATGCAGGCTATTAGAAAATCTAACTACTACATGCGCGACGACGGCACTGTTGTCCGTTCTGAAACATCTGGAGAAATTACTAAAGTTTATAATCATGGTAGATATTGCCAATATTTAATTAGAAATAAATGAGGTTCTGGTTTCTTCAGAATATCTGAGGCATTTAATAAAAGCATAAGGCTGGAACAATTTTCGGCGAATCTTGGATTAAATTTAAGGATTCATTGCGGAATTGATAAAAATGTTTGTCAGGAAAGGAACAGTACGAAAAAATCGAGGGGGTGCAAATCGGCGGTCGGTGCGCCGGCCGCGGCGCGACTCAAACGAAAATAGTGGTGGTCATAGACGAAAGGGTGTCGCTGGCGAAGCAATATCAACAGAGTCGGCAAATGGATACGAACTTACAATAAATGGAGACATTGAAATGTTTTCAGCGTCAGGAGGAGGTTCTAAACATTATGGATCTACTTTTGGTAACGGGAATATTTCAAAGCGTTCTTCGCTAGAAGAGGAATGCCATCCATCAAATTCGAACGTGGAAAGAGTATCACACTACAAAGAAGAATTTAAATGTTCACCAGCACGTAGCCAGGCAACCACAATTCTGGTAAGATACTTACTATTTAAAGATTGATTACGTATATTTATAACTTTTGCAGGGTTCCCAAATTGTCATTAAGATGCAAGTTTACAAATAAACACATGACAACTCAGGGGCTCATCTACCTACTGAATCTGAAGGGTCATTTTCATCATTTTTAAGAGATTTAGCCAATAAATGGCCCAAAATAAGCTTATTTTTCAAGGAAAACACAACCATCTAAAACTGTAGGGATCAAAATGATGCTGTTTGGAAATAATAGAAGTCAGGGTCATCTCCCAGTTCAAATGTAACCCCTAATAACATGTTGTTATTATCTCAATATTATAAATATGTACTATTAAAATTGATAATTTATTTGTATACCACTTAGTATTACTGTTGAGAATTCGCTAATGATTGACTTTCTATCAAATAAATTGAATATTAAGGTTTTCTTTAAATGTCCGGTCGTCAATAAAAACTCTGCAGCTGTAATATTTATAATGTATTTACTATCTAGACAAATTGAAAACTAAGTTACAATGCCAGCAGTAAAACGTTAAAAAAAGGGAAAATAAAAACTGATTAAATTTACTTGATAGGTTTTTAATTATCTTTTAACAATCTTTAAATATCTCTATTAATCTCAAGATATTTTCAACCCATATCGATATTTATCTTTTGTTGCTTTTGGTATACAATTATATATCAAAAGTTTAAAATCAAGACGCAAACACTATGAGAAGACCCAAACAAAACACAAACTTATCTTATTTTACAAGATAAAAAATGAACCCTTTACAACATTAGTCAATGCCGAGTAAGACTATACCGAGATTCATGTTTACAATATGTCGGAAAAATATCCGTGGATTTACAGACGCCGATCTCTATCTTTAAAAATAAACTCGGCTTACATTTACCTTAACCACTTTTGTACCTGTAGGAAGAAGTGATGGAGAAGTTCTACACGCCGAGCGCATATCATTAGAGTGACGCTCCTTAAACTTCGATCTTCATCGAAAATCCATAATAAATAGCCCTCTGTGTTTATGATGTGCCGTCTAGACTTATAATCATTACTTACTAAAATGCCACAACGAAAAGGTTCCTAGCAGACTAAACATGTCTTTTATTACTCAATAATTTTATTTATAGTAATGATAACACTAACCATCAACGTGTTTATCAAGTACATCAAAACTTGGTAGCCTTATAGCGTTCTCGGAGTGATCGTGAGACTTTGGTAAGGGGTTGTCCTCCGAAGTGCTGTGCGAGGCAATCGTACAAAATAAATTTGTAAATTTAGTATTACTGTTATGTAAAAAAAGAAACTATATACATTTGCTTCCAACTTTTTTAATGCTCTGATATTATCACCGAGTTCAAAGTATTTATTTCAATTAGGCTTCAAATGTATTGTTATTGATGATTGTTCTTCACTATTATGCTTACATCACGACTATAGGGAGAAGATATATTAATGTAATCATTTCATAGCGTGTTTTTATTGAATAATTGATTATCAAGCAGCTGCCCCCGCCCCTAAGACCATCGGTGATTTTGTTAATTTTTCAAACTAAAACCACACACATGACATCGGAAATTTTAAAATTAACATATAACAACATTCTTAGCATTATGATTCAATCTCCACAGAACCAATATACTAGAAAATACACTATAAATAGAAATAAAATATGTAATTTAAATAGAATTTTGCACTGCAACACAATAGAGCCTTTTATGAATTTACGAATTGCCTTTCTTGCAGAGCATAGGTGTGATAGATAAGCTAACAATAGTGCGAAATCATAATTTTGTTACATAAAACGCGTTCACTTTAACTTGATATTTTTTTAGAGATATGAAAAATGTATTTGGGCTAAAATCGCTCATTTAATACCCAAGAAACGGAGGGAGAAATTATTTGCAATATCTTGCGAACGCGTCGACCAAAACTAATGAAAATCTGCCAAGGAGCTCTGTTGCAGATTGCAGATCACGTAATAATGTATCGAATGCCGCAAAATGAGATTGCGTAATGATGTCTCCAGGGAAAAGCGTATAAGGGGAAAATACTAGAATAATCTTTAAAATTGACCCTTCGTTTCTTTATTTCTCGAAATTATATGCCATGATTGTTATATTATTCTGAGAAAAAAATACATTTAAATTGTTGAATTGGCTTGTACATGTCAAATGTGTAACCTTAATGTGAAGTGTTAACATTAGTAGGGACATTTTTTCCCACACGACCATCAATACTCCCGCCTAACTAAAATATAAACATTTAAACAAAGGAGAGCAAATGTGTTTTAACTTTTTAAAATAATAAGTAATACAATAAGTCATTAAATAAAGTGATAAAATAAAAATGTAAACAAACACTAACAAATTAAATCGTGAATGGTCAAGTAACACTATGGTCATTTTTTTTTCGTTAGATCCTAAAAAGCGTGTATTCTACAAATGATTACATGTAAAGTATAGAAAGGGATGTTTATTCGAAAATGAGTTATCACTTCTAATGTGTCTGTTTTGAATGAAATTTTTGATTTTATAAACCATGCTCTCTTTTTCACATCTTCTTGCCAGTGTGGGGAGGCTGTTTCTGCTCAGTTTGCATATTCCTGCTATACACATTTTTCTTTTTACACACAATCATGCTGTATGTTAGCACTATTAATATTTGTATCTGACCGCTTTGTTTAGAAATATTTGGTGCATGGTTCATAAAAGCATTGGGAATTGAATTATCTATTGAACGTATAGTTTGTGGAGACAAGAGTCTTTTACATGTTGGATGAAGTTTCTATATTAAGACACTAGAAGAAAAAATCCATTGACATAAATGTTGAGTGTAACATAAAGTGGAGAGTAATGAAGTTGGTGAATGTTGCTACTCATTTTCACATTTATGTTTCAAAGAGCAACCTGTTGTTTGCATCGAAGATATCACCAAGTCTATTATGCATGTCTTAAAGGTAAGTCCTTAATATTCGTCGTGGACTGAAAAGATAGCCAAACATTTACGCTTCTAGGTACATGCTGTTAGGAATTTCGCAAAATGTACATATTAACTATTTCAAAGGAAAGTGCGCACGTTGTTTTCGGTAATTTTTCATTAACTACTTTTTAATGCCCAAATATTTGGTATCAAAGTTGAGATAATTTCACAGTTTAACTATAGAATTTAAGTGATCTAATTAATCTCAATAGTGATACGGCATTATGAAAAGAAGTTCATGAACAATCACCGAAAAGTGTAAACTTGCTTTTAGAATAGAGTACATAATAATAGTGCGGCCTTTGTACATGTAATTCAAATCCCTGACACTGATCACCATCACATAACAGAGATAGACCTAGAAACAAGGTTCAGAAACTGAGAAAGGAAACAATTTTTCTATTGGACAATTTTGGGGATTATTTTCATTTTCAATAAATCAGATAGCTTAGTTCCTATACATCTGTACTGGTCTCCATTATTACAAGTCTAATGAACAGAGACAAGAATGCCGCAAGTCTAATTATCGCGTTGTCTCGCCAAGTATATGATATCTTTTAAGCAGAACTGGAGGCAAAGTGGAAATTGTCTCTTGTAATTTGATGACGCAAAACGATTTAATTGTAGAAAGGTGAAATAAGTATGCCTAGCCGGAAAAATTAAGGAAAATAAGTATCTTGCATAAGTGTTAGGTGAAGATGGAAACATCTGTCACCCTGGGTAATAGATATTTTCTATATGAACCGAGTGTCTCATGCAAGAAACTTGAAGATGTGACGTCACTCATGTAAGCACGCGGACGATATCTTTTCTTTAGGGAAAGAAAGGATTTTCTAAAGTCAACATATACGGAAACAATTTTCCGGTATGCAAGAAAGTTTTACCCTTATTTTAAGAATTATTTAACAGGAGGCACGATGAAGAAGCATGTTAATGTTCCGGTAGTACAGCGGGATTTTCTTTTATTAAACGCTTCATTAATATCGATAATTTACTATTTTCGGGAACACGTTTTATTTAACATTATGAACTTACATGTTAACCCGTATAACTGTTAAATGATAGTGCCTCTAGCTGGGAGCGAACCCGCACCGTCATGGCGATAGCGCTTAGCCCTGCAATTCCTGCGACGCAACCGATTGAGCTAACCGGGACAACCCCATTATAAAGATTGATCGGATAGCCCTGTTATACGTAACAATCACTGCATGACATCGGTAACGGGTTATTTTACTGATAACAGTACTGACTATATGTACGGGGAGACTTTTTACGGCCGCCACACTGCACAAATAGCGCTACACTTTAAGAAAACAAGTAAAGTGAAATAAATATGCATACAAGGTATCAAGAATGGGCACACTCAGAAATGAGCATCAACACACACCAAAAAAAGCAGAGAGGAAATACGAGAGCATGAGATTATAAATAAATAATAATAAGACACCATGAACATTTAACGAAAATTAGAACCTGAGGGTCCACGGCCTTGAAACGATCTGTAGCAAAAGACTTTACAAAAATCTAGACAGGATACCACTTTACAAACATCTAGACATGATGCCATTTTACAAAAAACTAGACCGGATGCCACTTTTAGTGTTGTTTGGCCATCGATGTCAGTTTCAAATACGACTTTTCTCGTACATTTTTTCTCATCACCTTGGGATCTGGCTATCTTATAATTATGCACATTTCCCCTTTATTAGGACCATCATATATTGTCTGTGGCTTTAAATGTTTATTTCCCAAATACATGTACTTCACTGGTTTTCGAATTATGTAGAAATAATGATAAGGTGACTGATAGTCAAGTCTACATGTACTAACAATTTACTTCGAATAAAGAATGTGTGCAAATATTTAGTAAAATAACATACAAACCAACTTTTCATTTTTCTTTAATTTATTGTTGTTGGTGTCTATTTTGAATTTGGTCAATTTCATAAACCTATGTTTTTTTCTCTACTTGTTGGCTGTGTGGGGGCAGTTTCTTCTTGATGTGGCCATTCCTGATATGTATATTTCCCTTTTTATCACTTACTTTAATGATATTGTATTACATAAATCGATAATAATGACGATAAAACGGATGCTAAAATTACTTTTGTGCACAAAAGGTCCCAAGAGGAGAATTACTATTTACTCGTTGTTGGTGACAAGTTAAACATAAAACCAGAAATTACATCTTTAAATATACAACATACGGAAATGTCTCTATTCACGTTTTGATTGTAAAACTTATTTAATTTGTATTTTGTAGGTAAAACTTAAGTAATTTCTTGAGCCGATATCCAGACGTTTATCGCAAAAATTACCTAAATTTTGTCAGTAAATTGTAACGCTTCTAGTGTCGCCGACGGTGGCATTTAATGCTGCTTTTAACATTGAAAGTTCTTATCTATACATCAGTATAAAGAAAGCCATCTGTGACAACAAAAATGATAACTTCGTTTTGACTATTTTAGTTATGCCCTTTTCAAATGACTTTAATATGAAGCTTAATGTTGCTTATATTTTGAAAATTCTTGTCAACCAGAAGATTAACTCCCATTAGACTATGATTTCCAAATGACTTTCTTATGAAAAGTCATGCAACTCTCTAAATTTGTTTCACGATTTTCATTACGTACTTTTACATGTAACCAATAATTGTGACTTACAGTCAGCTGCTAAAATATTACATATAAAACATATATATTTTTGTACATACAAATGACATCAAATTTATAACAGATGCTGATATAGTAACCTAAAGAAGAGTCATACAAAGTCGAAACGCGTAGTGAACGATTGGAGTTTATCTTTCTTCTATTCATTTACATAAAACAAAGACAATGACTGAAAGTCTAAATAATGTACAATGATATCTAGCTTCTTGTAAGTATACTTGTATTTAATATAATGTTTTCTCTGCTGTACTTGTTATTGAATTCATAGCAATCTAGTTATATCTTTTAAGTCTTATTGAACAGCGTCAAATAAATTAACTATCATAAATACTAACCCCGCCCCAATTAGAGATTTTTATTCCCAATCTGGCTATACATTTTACCAAATTGAACATATTTAACAATAAATTGCTAATCACTGCAACTACAACAGTGTTGTTTTATAAATTAATTTAGGCAGTAAATGTAATTTTGTTTCTTTTTAATAGTGGTTAAGCATTACTCATATTATGTTCTGCTTAAACTTCAAACACAATGATATGGTAGTGCCTTATCCGATAGTCGACCTCTATGCTCTGAATTTAATGACAATAGGGC
The DNA here is from genome assembly GCA_038501625.1 of Corbicula japonica. Taxonomy (NCBI): domain Eukaryota; kingdom Metazoa; phylum Mollusca; class Bivalvia; order Venerida; family Cyrenidae; genus Corbicula; species Corbicula japonica. The sequence goes on from JAZAYU010000032.1 coordinate 3,750,004, forward strand.
TATTATAGATAAAGTCTCTTTTTAGGATGCAGACGTTATCACAATTGTATATAACAGCAGTAGTTTTTACATGTATCTACAAAACAATAATAGGTATATGCCTAGGAGAACACAAAGCAGTTTAAATTATCTGATACTATGAAAGGTCTCAAGAGACGAGCATTGCTTTTTCACATATCATTAAACAGCATTAAGTGCCTGTTTTAAGTGGCAAGTTGACCATTAAACCGGAAATAAAGCTTTAAATATACCAGATCATGACATTATCGCCCGTCACGTTTACTTGCACAACTGTTATGCATCTCAGATACGTAAATATTAACTGATCCTTTGGGCTCATATCCAGACACGTCAATCTCAACAATTACCTTTATGTTAATATTTCCAGTAATTTCCCAACTGTCAAAACTTTTAGATGAAAAAAGTGATGAAGTATTTTTAAATTAATTTGTATTTTTTCCGCAAGCAAGTGCAGGAATGTTAAGTCCAGAAATGCGCACTGTGTATTTATAATATATTGAGATGGTTGTTAGTTAGATGTTAAATGTTAATCTGTCTAACAGGGCCAAAAGCATATGCATGTATAGGGTCGTTCTGCAGACAAACACGTTTGGTTAGCTAATAAAGCAGTGAATTCATTGCTATTTCGAGCAACAGTCCCTATCAGTCAGGGTTGATATTCTTAACTGATGTCCTCGGCTTGATAGGGACATCGGACAAAAGGATCTTCGGTTATCAAAATAATCAATATGAAATAATTTTATAACGTAACAGAACATCATCATTTTTTTTATTTTTGAGTGTTTGTCAGTTCTTACTAACACCAAATTATAAACATGTCAATCCCTTAAACTTACCAGTTCATCAGTAATGTAGCGTATGCAACGATGCAGATATAACAAATGAAGCGACCATTGCTATTTTTATGATACGTAATTAACTATCATATAAGAGGATTTTTTAATTCAAATTGTTTCTGGGAGTGTCATTTCATGCTTCCCTAAATAGAAACGCATATAGCAATATAGAAATAAGTTTTCATTGCAAAGACACTTTGTTACAGTTTTGTGCGATATTGTCAATTAAATATTGACCGACTGTATGCTGGTGGCCATTTGGAGGTGACAAGTGACATCATCTGATGAGCACGAGTCAATTTTCATTAATATCGTATTACGTAAATAATTTCTTATAAAAACATACAAAAATACGTAGAATCACGTTATAATGAACTTCCAATATTCTTACATGACAAACTTAATAGTATTTTTAGTTTTTCTTATTTAATATTTATAATTTGTGCACACGAATTGATGATGTAACTGGTCACCATTCAGAATAGCTGCTTCCAATAGCATTAAATTAGGCAATTTAAGACAATCATAGTCAAGCTATTTTGGTCTGATTTTCCAAATTCTTTCATAAATTGTAGATCGTTGCAATTATGTATATTTTTAGGTTTCTTGAATTCCTCATATCTCTTCTTCACTTGAAACAAGCGTTTGTACACATATATACCCTTTTACAACGTCCACGAGTATTAACCTGCAAATGAACGAAAAATGTAATAGTATCAACAATCAGGAAGAAGAAAATTGACTTGGATGCAAATTCATTTACTAGCATGCCGCATTTTGTGACAATTTTAACAATTTTACAAAGATAACCCATGAATATGGTTATGCTTTTCCAGTGTAGCAATGTGTTTGTTGAAACTAATAGCTTAAAGCAAGTATATAAACAAAGAATCTAAATCTTAGTAAACTATTATAAAATCCTGAGCATCCTTATTGTTCAACTTAATTCTAATGGTTATCCTAAATCTATTTTATCCATGATTCAAAACAGAATTCCAATGAAACCGATGGAAGAAGGCTTCATTGAGTTTGTAGCTTTGCAGACATCACATGAATTTCTCTACTCTGATAAAGATCAACAGTTTAATATATTAACCACATTTAATTTAGCAAACTGCACTCAATTACAAATCTTTAAAAAAACATAATAATATTTTTCCAATTATTAATGTTATTTTTAATGTTATTCGAACAATATTCATAAATAATATGAACGATATAAAAGTTAGTAAAAAAGTAAGTATATTTCAGGAATAGAAACATTTGTTTACAAAACATAGTCTTTTACACATAGCCAAAAGGTATAAAGGACGGAAAAGCACAATAAAAATGAAACTACAACAACAATTTATTAGCAAATATTATGAAAGGATTTCTACAATTAACATAATTAATAATCGATGTAATTGACCGAACATCAGTTAGAGTAAAGAAGTACAAAGACACGTTGAGTTTCCTATCTTAGTCTTGAAGGTGGTGATAAAATTGGCATTTTCCAGATCTAGGCGACAAATTACGTGTGATTCCAAATATACACTCTTAATGTATCATTGGCATTTGGTAAGAACCAAGTTCTTTCTAGTATCATAAAAAAGTGTCCATTAAGGAAACGGTTAGACTATTGAAGTCTCTTCTCATTAGCAAATATTGACACAATCTAGATCTGTTTTTTTCTTTTCTTACGGACCTGTCACTTGAGTTCGACACGATTTGGGGGATAACAATTTTAATGAGATGTCATTGCAACACCATTAACGTTTCTCTGAAGTGTTTAAGCAGTATAAGGCTTCTTGTTATCGATACTTATTTGAAAATAAAAAAAACAAAGTGAAGATAACGAAAAAAAAAAGAATCATATAGAGGCAATGAAAAAAGAAGTGAGGAGAATGAATGTCCATGTTCTAGATAAAATCCTATCTACAAGGAATTTAAATGTTTGAGTGAACCGACAACATATTTGCCTAAGTTACTGAAAAACACATGCCATCTAAAACCCGTCCCACTGTACATTTCATTGTCTTGAAAAAAACAACAACAAAACATTTTACTAATAAAAATCAGATGAGGTTTCGTTTTCGAGAATTCGTATAACCAGACGATACATCTAACGAATTAACTGCAGAACACGATTTCACGAATCATTGATAATAATTTTTTTCTGCTTGTGTTTTAACTTTCTTCAGTGGATGAAAATATATTTTGACCAATGGAATTGCAAATATATTTTTCAAATCGTTTGAAAATTTATTTTTATAAATTAGTGCTTTGGCATAACTGTAAATAAATTAATATACTAAATATAACACCAAACACTTGGTCGGTTTGACAGACCGATGTAAGTAACTTGTAAATGGTCAACAAAATGAGAACCTGACAATGTATGTTTGACCTAACTTCCCGGAATTAGATTGACGAAAAATAGTGCAATATGCATATCAGAAATTGCCACACCCAGAAAACACAGCTATGACGATGATTGATGAGTTATATAAATTGTAGTTTGACACGAAAATTGAATTTGTGATGAATTTATCTGTGCATTTTGATATTTCTGGTGCATGAAACAAGTGTAATTGTTGTTAATTGTTATGGGAATTGTTATGTTCATGTGTAAAAATATAGATTTTGTATGCATCTGATAGTTATTTAAAAGTGAAAACGTGTCTGGTTTCTTTTTATCTGAGTATACAATCGTGTCGTTGTTATTATACGTGTTATTTTAGTTTGAAAAAAAGTGATTAATGATAGTGTTAGTTTCAATTTAGTTTTTATTTAATGCCTTGATTGGCTTTTTAAACAGCTTAACCGAAGTTTAAATGCGATAATAATTATAATCTAAGAAACTGATTCGGGTTATTTTATTGATAATCTTTCTCTAAGTTGTCTTTTTTAAGCATTAGATGGCGTAAAGCTCAGTTACATCGTAAAAGCTAAATCAATCAACGTCTCCAGCTCGAGATTCTATACTCTGTCTTTTAACAATTGATGGATGAATCGTGTTAGTTGTTTCTATGGGCGGAAAAATACGCAATTTATCGAAATGTTTTATGGGTTCTTTCTATGTGTTTTAATTTCTTCAATATTACATCACTAAATCGCATCAATAAATGATAATCGCCGATGCACAAAATGTATGTTACTTGTAGCTGCATATCATATAATTTACCAGATTTGATTATAGTTAAATATTATCAAAACATCTTCGGACATATTGGATTGTCAGTAGTTAAAATTGCGTAACGTATATTGCACGGCAGATAATGTGGCTGATTTCACTTTCTTCAAGCTTGAGAACCTGCCAGCTGACTTTTACACATAAAACCTGACTATAATATATAACATACGATCATTTTAACATATGCATTCTATGCATAAACATATATGAAAATAGCAAGAAGGTCGGTTTTTAGAGTTGTGATGTTAATATGCCTCTCATAATTTCAACGTGTTGTTTTCTTTCTTTCCTTATAATTATGCGATCTTAGTTATGCTTTACTGATAAAAGAATTTAGCTGAACTAGGTTGTTGGTGCTTAAACGGTTATTTTATAAGGATCCATTATGAACAAAACGTACACAAGTCAAACATATTACTAGGTTCTATTGAACATAATACATTGTACTGCAAAATGGGACATGGTACTTTCACCTACTTCATGGGTAATTGTATTTATGTAAAATATGTTATTTCTTGAAATGACGTCGAACACTTTTAGGGGCATCTTTTAGAGGCATTCTTGTACTGTAAGTTGTTGCATCAAAAATAGACAAAAGAGAAATTTGAAAGCCACCGAACACGATGAATATAAAAAATATTGCAGGCTCTGTTTAAGCGAACTTGTTCATTGGCAGTAATGGAAATGCGTAAAACTGCCAAAGCTTTTCCAACGCAGTGAACCAATAATATAGTTAGATAGTTCTATAACACCTACGTTATATCACGAAAACATCTTACTTCGGTATGGCATGTTTATGAGTTTGCGGTATAGGTGGCGACATTAGTAAATGTAAATTGCTTTGGATATTTGTTGAGAGACGAATTTATTACATTAGGGCTGAAGGTTATAAAGCTGAGATTGGAAACCAGTCTCAAATCTCAAGCATCTGATTGGCTGAAATGGCGACTGGTCGCCATTTCAGCCAATCAGATGCTTGAGATTTGAGACTGGTTTCCATGCTCAACTTTATAACCTTGGGCACTGGCATGAACAAGAATAGTAAAATAATGGTCTGTTTTAACGGATTCCGGATAAGCTATAGTATTATATCATACAGATGTATGCTATTTATCCAAGAATAAGGACTGTGATTGACTTTCCCATACCAGTTATCTTGATTGTTCCTAGACTACAGGCTCATTCGATAAATTTTTAAAGTGTTAACAAATTATATCCAAATGCTTAGCAAACAAACAAACATGGCATGTTCTAATGGCCTTTTTTAGCAAAACAGTTTTGAGTAATTACCGGTATAGTATATCAATAGTATAATTTGATTCTTGTTGTTGAAACTTACAGTGACAGTAATAAAAGTATCTGATCATCACAATTGATTTTCATAATCACGTCATCATGGGGTGAAGTATTTTAGATAAAACTAGATGAAAAAAAGACAAAAAGTATAAGTTTTGCAAATAAAACAGCTAATTTACTTTTAAATAACATCATTAATTTGATCAGTTTTGTTAATATTATTAAGTCAAAATTAAAAAAAAATCACATTAAATCAATTTTATTTAAATGCTTATGTTGTTTTTTTTCCAAAACATAACATCTGCAAACATTTCAGTAAAAATCGTCGACATTTTTCTATGACGTTTCTTACCTTGTTTATTGATAAGATTAATTATCATGAGCGCCTAACTGCTAAAGTAAGCGAGGATAATTAAGAAATAGATGCGTTTCCAAGGCAAACTCAAACTTGCCTGCACACCCACTGACTAGCGGCCTATCTTTACATGGTGCTATTATTATGTCAATACAACCATTACGGTAAAAAATCAGCTTTGCTATATCTAAATAATGAGAGAAATAAGCTTATTAGAACGACATTAGAATAATATGTTTTCCAATATTGGATAAACTTCAGGTAAGGGATGTGGTATTACAAGTGCGAGAGTCTGCGGACATAAGTTGCTCTTACATGAGATTGCAAATATCACCTATAATTGCAATTTTCCACACATTATATCAGCTACATCTGCATGACTTGACAAATCGGATATAAATGACCTAAATATAAAAAATATAAGGAAGTGAAACACATTGCAAAACTAGTATTACTATAAAGGTTTAAGTTAGTTTTTCGAAATTGTATATAATTTTCTTTCTATAGCGAATTGAGGAAAGTTATTATAAATCTTTAAAAAATCCTTAAATTTTGAAAGAAAAAACGACTTTGCTGTTTGTAGGGGAAGTTACGGATATTTTATTGAATTGTGTCACCCGACACCCATGTTTGTGCGAAAAGGCACTGTAAGAAGAGGTCGAGGGTCTTCAAAAAGACGAGCGACTGTGCGGAAAACTCGAAGCGACTCGCTTGAAAACGGTGTTGGTTTCAGAAAATCCGGAATCAACGAAGATCATTCATTAACATGCTCCGGATATTATGAATTCACCGTTGATGACAAGAATGTAACATCGAAATCAACAAAGTACGGTTCCGCTGGTGAAAATGGACATGTTTCATCTCCATCGACACATACTGTTTTGAACGGAAAAACAGAGACAAAAGGTTCATATAAGAAAAACACTGATTTTGCTGACAAAACGCCTAAATCAAACCCAGTTACCAGACAAGCGGCTACAGTTGTGGTAAGTTACTTAAACTGTACATTATGAATCACATCTGCCATTTTGAAAAGCCAATTTCAAAGCTTTTATGCGTATTAACTGAATTCAGAATTATATTGATTTGGCATCAATAATGGCTGATCTTCTTTTGCAATGACATCAATACTGTAGCTTTATTTAAAAAAAAAACAGTCAGATGAGATGCCCCAATTTCACATTCAATCAGTGTTGTTTTCAATTACACACTTTCGTGCCTTGAAGGTCGTGAAGCATGAAACATATAGTGAACAAAAGTGTTAAGGAATTCCTTTGTATCTCAAGATTTGAAGAACAACAAAAACAACAACAAATAGATTTTTATTAAATCCATTTGATTTATGTCAATGCTTTAAAACTTTTCAACAACAATTCTAGCACTAGCATCTTTAATGTAGATCTGTCTTATTTAACATGTGGGTCGAAGGTATTATTTTCACAAAATTGAAGTATTTCCTATTGTTTGTAAAAAAACAACAAAGAATCCAAATGGAAACAAAACTGTGAATATCTGTCACAAAAGAATATATTTGTATTCAAAAATCCCATAATTTGGTATTTCTTGTCATTCATACAAATATTCAAAAATGATTTCTTTCAATCAAATCTACTTGATTAGTTTCTTACGGAGTGTGTGCCTTCTTTCTTTTGTATCAAAAGCTTATAAGAATGTTTCACATATGATTCTGCTATATCCGTAAGCAGATAGACATACATTTATCAAAGCTAATAATGTTATCATTACTGATAAATTTATTTTGGATTTCTACATTGTGCGTTTGAAAAAATGTTATATTACAGCTGTTGAAAGAACGAAATATCATACATACGGCACATTGCTAACTGTATAATTAAAAAAGTTGCATTTTAACAGAAATAAAAATAACTACATTTGCTTTTTTCGTCTGAAATGTGAATTCGATATTTTTAAAGATAATGTATCCATGGTTACCTCTGAAGGCGTTCATGACGACATAATAATGTTTCGCATGTTGAGAAATTAAAAAATAAATAAGTTTTACGCTGAAAAAGGCTATGGAGCAATTTATAAGCCAGTTCAAGCTAAAAAAAGTAAAATTTGAATCGTTCACTTTTGACCTGTTTAATTCTTGATATTTTCCATTAAATAACAACAAGAAAAATGCATATTAAGATACATTGTATATCTTCTAATCAACTCGATGACGTCATTTTATTAAACGAATGATGTCATGGAAATGACTTAATCTGCCTAAGACATTTTAAATGACTTAGCTCATTCACTGCCCTCCAATAACTCTTGGAAAAACACGTGTTCCATCTTTTTATGGTGAATTTGTGATGAGAAATTGTTCTAAAATGATATACGACAAATTGCCAAAGCATTACTTTGTACAACTATTGATATGGTATATTTAACCGATGCCTAGACGTATATCGTTATCAAAAATCAAATCTTTTAGCAGATTTTCAGCCGAGAAATATCATGTCCAAGAACATTTGGTGAGAACAGTATACGGACACAAACCAAGTTGCTAAAGTTTTTTTCATTCTGTTCTAAATTGTAATATAGCAGCTAATCTTACCATAGCCTATCATATTGTTTGCTTTGACATGACATTGATAACAATATTCTGTATTATTGAAGTTTTATATTTCGAGTATTCGTCTTTCTAGAGCTTGCGTTGTTTAAGAAACGGTGAATTTTTCTTATATTCCTTCTTTCAATGTTAGTTTATTGTGGACTATTCGTAAAACGATACCACCCTGTGTATAACAAGTCCTGGATTTTTAGAATATATAGTACAACTTTATATTTGGATAAGATACAAGCTATTGATAGCAAATATTTAGCCATTATCAATCAATCTACAAAACTGTATTTTTGTGAATATTTTTCGCTACGACGGACGTTTTTTGCGTTATTACTATGTAAATTTAAAACACGGTTTGCAATGATTTTGTATTAAAATGAGTATTTCGAAAGTCGACATTTCCTTCGGAAATAACAAAATAGCTCATTTTATCACAAAGAAGTCAGCTTATTTATAAAATAAACTGCAAATAGTTGTGATTTGCATTGGATTTGCATGCGTTTTATCAATTGTCTGGAATATCCATGCAAATGTCCTTCATTTCTAAACTGTTGTCTGTATTATAAATACATTATTGAGTCGTTCAAACCGCAATCATGTATAAGTAGTAGTAGATAGTAGAAGTAGTAGTAGTAGTAGTAGTAGTAGTAGTAGTAGTAGTGGTAGTGGTAGTGGAAGTGGTAGTGATAGTAGTAGTAGTAGTAGTAGTTGTTGTTGTAGTAGTTGTAGTAGTAGTAGTAGTAGTAGTAGTAGTAGTAGTAGTAGTAGTAGTAGTAGTAGTAGTAGTTAACAACCTGAGGAAACACAATTAAATATGTGGTTTTCTACATATTGGTTGTAAAAGTTAAGTAAATTTAATGCGATATCCTTCTGTAAGTTTAAATTACAGTTCTACACACACTTGTGATCTATCGGCTTTGTTTACATCTTTGAATTACGACGCTGACAGAAGTTTAAAAGTTTATGAAGGTTTTGTGGGGAATTTTGTTAAAATATTTACGAGCTACCGTTAATGAATGTAGGAGCTCGATAACATCGTCTTTATATGGATAATTAAAGTACAGATGTTCTGTTTTGAGAAAGATCATTGCGTACTAAGTCGTTTGTTTGGGAGTGCAATTAGCTTCTTTTGTTTTTATTAGTTAAACGTTGCAGGACTGATGATCATATAACTAAGATAAGAGACCAGACTCAGATTTCCAGTCTCAAGCATCAAGGATGTCTCCAATCAGATGCTTGATATTTGAGACTAGTCTCTATTTTCAGTTTTATGATCAAGAGCACAGGGAACATTGTCGATTAGCTAGTTTGGCTGACATAACTTAGCTCAGGCAGCTTGTACCTTTACTTACTGGACAGGCGCAAAACCTTAGTTTCTTTTTAAATACTGTTGGCAAAGTACATTTCAGTTTGGAAGAGTTCGTTTATTCTTGCCAAAAAGATTAAAACAAAACCATTCTAGAGCTATTTATTGCAAGGTTTCTTCCTATTACTGTTTATTAACACCAAATATCACCAAGTATCCGTACTAATTAAATGTTGTTCTTTGCTTTGGAAACGTAACAATTTGTAAATAGAACACAACATTATTTTGGCAATCAATTTTAAGCAACAATAAATCACTGTTAACATCAATGTAACACGCAAATTACATTGTACAAATTGTGCAAATTTCTGGAATTAAGCTTTCAAAGCAGATATGTCATGAATCGCCATTTTTGCAATAAAATGCATCAGTGGAAAAACAGAAAACAAACAAGGGCCTCTTTAATCAATGTTAATAACCATTGGCAACAATAAACATCCTTAGCTTGTTTTGCGAATGAAATAGCCAAATTTTAGCATTATAAAATGACTGTACTCATAATAACTAAATTCACAATTTAGTATCCATTATATAAAAAATTCTATATATTTCATTCTTGTTTATTAAAAGGAACAAGTTTGGTAAAAATGTCTGCTTTGGAAGGTTATTCTACTAGTGCAATAAAGCCTTGTCAGGCAAGTTCACGTTACATGGCCCTGACAATCGATTGTTTAATTTAAATCATTTGAACGGTTTTATTGTTTTGCGCTTTTAAATATTTTGAGTGACACGCACTGCTCAGAAGAATGTAAAAGGTCACTTTATTTTTCATATAGTCATATTCAATAAGCACCATATCGTTTAGTATCGTATGGTGTGGCATTCTTTCAGGGATTCACCTGAAAACCTAACTATATGCCTTTTGATTATTATTAGATAGCAATTAATTGTACTGTTATAAATAAAATGTTTGTCAGGTATTTGAGTTTCAGAAAATGAAACTTGTATCATTTCGTTTTTTTTTTATCAAAATGTTCATGATTTTCAAGCGTTCGGTATTTCTAGGAATGATAATTTGTGATACCAAAATCTGAGACAAAAGGTAGTCGAAACACAAACTCAGTATGGTTTCCGAGAACAGACCCATCTAAGTTTACGGTTTTGCACCGGAGTTTCATGTTTTATACCCATTTCACATGACAACATTTATTTGTCGAGTGCATTTACATGCCCTATTGTATAGTAAATGGGTGAGGTCGAGTGAAACCACCAAGGCATATTGTACTTGTTTGTTCATATACATGTTACAACATGTTGAAGCATATTCGACTTTGTTTCACCTAAGAACCGAGTTCAAACTCCAGTGGCAACATGCATATTCTCTGACCGATTCAATGCGGTAAACCCCCAGGTTCTCATTTTCGCAACCTGTTTGTGGCGTCTGCTTTTGTAATTGATTATATTATACACAAATGCTTACTTCTCAACCTTTTTAATTTGTGTGGAGGCTGTGTTTTCTGAATGTGGATATTCCTGATATGATTGTTTCTTTCTTTTTTATGTTTAAATGACTGCCGAATTCTAAATGCCTTTGGATTGGTAGGATTATATTGTCTTTGTCGTGGATAGCATGTCAATATTATTATTTAGTGCTTAAGATAGTAGACTAGTAGGGGAAACATAAAAACGTTCAGTGTAAACTTGATTTATCACTGAGCAAAATCTCTATATCATTGAAAGTCGCGACTTTGAAAGTGTACATAATGTAAAAATATAAACCTTGCTCATGTCTTTACGTTGACGGATTACGCAAAAATGTCTCTTTAGGTTTCTGAAATGGTAAGTCTTAGAAAGATTTCTTCATAATAATTTAGGACTCCTGTTGTATTAATGTCAAGTCGTTTTATGTAAATTTCTATTTGAAGCATTAACTTAATAAGCACAGACATTTTTAAACTAATAAATAGTCCAAGGCTAGTTAACACAGTGTTTTTTGTGAAACCAATTAGTTTATTGCAGCATAAAATAACAATGGTTCAAAGGAGACGCTTTAAATCAACGGCAAATGAACCTTAATCGATAGCTTTAATTAGAGATGTTGTATAATACTTGTAAGCACAGTTCAGGTTCAATTTATGTCGCGGCGTAACACACGTGTTCTACTACAATATAATAGGCTTCGGTATTTCAGGAAAGAATGCAGTGTCACTGGACTACAATCATTATTAACTGTTAAAATGTATAAGTTAACGTCAATCTACCTCATTTACAAATACCAGGGAAAGTTGGTATATTGTGGGTTAAGTGCAAAACAGTAATTATTGCTTACTTCTATTCATAATTTTGTGCTCAGCCCACGATATAACGCATAGTATGTTATTAAATTTACGTAATTTAAAATAATGCGACATTTTGCCTCCTTGATTCAAATATTATTAAGAATTTGCCTATACCATGATAATAAGAGTTAACGTTGTCTTTAGATAACTAATAATGAATAACTGTCGAATATATTTCAACAAAAAGTTTTATTTTTCAATCTGAAATGATCCTGTACATGTACGTGTTTTTTTATAATTTATTATAGTAAATTTAAGTTCTGAAAGAGTTGTTAAAAGTACAACTGAGCTCAGAGAAAAAAACACGTCTGTCTTCAGCATCCACTTTGTTATTTTTTCATTCACTCTTAATATTAATCAAATATTGCATTGATTTGTTATTGATGGCTGCAAATTAAATTGGTATGCACCACAGGGAACAGTAATTAATGCCATCATCAGCATGGCATGGTATGACGTCAAAGTTCAAAATACTGTCGATATTATTGAAATTTGATGCACATATGATGCGGGACAGCTTGAGGTGACATTCCCGATGTTACTCACTAGTCGCTTACTTGATACAAACATAAACATAAACAGCTAGATATCTAACAAGTGCATATCAATCTCAATCTCAGTTGCGAGGTTGATGACCCTACAACCTGGTTTAAACCCCCAGTGGTTAAATGTTCCTGTGTCCCTTTTCATTGTTTGTGGTTGGTAGGGGTGGGGGGGGGGGCTGTACTTTCTGGGTGTGGCAATTCCTGATATGTTCATTTCACCCTTTGAACGGATGTATTGCACAAATGAATTGGTTTGAGAACAATATTAGACTTATTTAATTTAAGCCTTGTATATTGTACATAAATGCATAATTATGCCTAGCATATAGTAGCTATAATTGTTTATCAAAGGAAAATGACTTTGCTTATAAATATGTGTTCAATTGTCTTTTTTGTTTTATAAAATAAAATTATATGTATTTAAAAACACAAAAAACCAACAGAAATGCTTTTACCGAGAACTTGCAAAACCGATGTTCTCGCTGACATTTACCCCAACAAACAATTGACATTAAGTCTGTAAAATAAGGAATAATTTGATTACAATAACGTTTATTTCCGACACACGACTGATAGCTTTATAATAAATTCCCATCGGTTAACCAAATAATGCATTGCTGTATAAGTTATCAAAATAGTTCAACAATTACGATTGTATCTTAAAGCGAACAGTCATTAGTTAATTGATGTTGGGTTTGCACTTGAAGAACACTTGAATACGTTTAGTTTGTGTCTACTGTTACTTATAAATACAATGTTTTATTTACTCTTTCTGTTTTTGATTAAGCATCGGACTTTCAACCTATCATTCAAGCGATCTTAGATTTTCATTTTGTACCATCGGTTCACTAAGTAGAAGTCCATAAAAGTGATTAGGCAATTAGATGTATCCCCATCGTCATCATTCTGTTGATATGGTTAATTTCTTTCACATCTAATAGACGTCAATTAGAAATGAGCTGTTGCTACGGTAACATACGATATTTATTCCCCATGTTTTTACTAATGTTAACATGGTGAAACAAATTATTTGTCATCACAACTAAGCTATTGAGCACGAAAATAATCATCCGCCTGTACTCAAAGTAAACTGTTGGAACAAATGTTAAAGAGAATTCAGAAGTATCAAACAGACTCATAGGTATTTCTAAGCAATCTCGTTACAAGTTGACACCGAAATGAACAAGAACTAAGCTTCTTTGTATTGAATATACTCGTTTACTAATACCACTTATAAACTAAATTTGGGTTATGTAATTATGTTTTGCGAGTTTTATTTTTACTGAAAACTAATTCTGACCGATATTTGACCATAAATACTACATTTATAACAATGGGTGACTATGAAATTCATGTACGTCCAAAAAAGTAGTGGTCACTAGGAGTCTTCACATGAAATATATTCATTTGTTTTAAAATTAAATTCAGCTATTGCAAGTTCGTCGCTAACCTTTTCCTAGTAACCTTTTGCTGCACGATTTAAGATTTAAAGCTTGCTGCACGATATAAGATATAAATGGAGTATATGGAAAAAAACTCGGAAAAAACTTTGGAGCTTTATCTATTTGTTTTATTTCTTGTGTTGCTGGTCGTGTTCTTGCCGATTTAACTCAATGCACTTTTGCATCAGACATTTTACCGAGTTGTAGTTTGTTTCCAGTGTCGTAAGCTTCATTGTCTTCTGTATTTTATTCATGTTTTTACATGGAACATTGTCAAGTCAGTGGGTTGTTTTGAATTTCAATTTCATCTTCACATATTTTGATCTTGAGAATCTACTGGTGCACCCTATAACCTCTTAAAATCCAAAGTGACATGTGCCCAAGGTTATAAAACTGAGCATGGAGGAGTCTCAAATCTCAAGCATCTGAGCACCAGTCGCCATTTCAGCCAATCAGATCCTTGAGATTTGAAACTGGTTTCCAATCTCCGTGTTATAACCTCAGCCATGTTTTGCAAATGATCATTTTAAGACTGTTACCAATCAGGTTCTCTGTTTAGCTAATTCTACGCGGTGTCTTAGTTTTGAAATCGATCGTATTATATTTCTATATTTCTATTATATACCTTTAGCCCAACTATCTGGTTGTGTGAAGTGGCTGTGTTTTTTCTCTGTTACATTACATCATATGCATATGAAACGTTCAGTCGTTAAGTTTTCATTAAGCATCAGGTCAATCTTAAGAGTTATTAAACTCGGTTTTACCTAAATAATTGAATATCGTAAATTTCTTTAATTATCAGAGTTACCTACTTTCGATTACAAACTGTAATATTCATTTTAAAGTATTCCGTTTTAAATGAAGTAATAAATAAAAGTTCCATGCTAATTATTTTCTGTTCTTTTGTAAACGAAAACTGCTTGCAATGTTTATTTTCTTGTTATTATGTAATATGTTTTGTATATCGACGAGTCGAGCACGTTTTAAGCCTTGTGCTTGTTAATAATTTGCATTAGCTCAAAAGATCTGTGTCCAAGGTTATAAAACTGAGCATGAAAATCAGTCTAAAATCTAAAGCATCTGATTGGCTGAAATGGCGACCAGTTGCCATTTCACCAATCAGATCCTTAAGACTTGAGACTGGTTTCCAATCTCACTTTTATAACCTTCAGCCCTGATGGACTATCCATAATGTAAACCATTCACTGGAGCACGTTTTAACTGTGTGCCAATTCACCCAAATAGTTGAAGTATTTATCCAATAAAGTGCAACATGAATCGTAAAATTGAAAATTTAAATAAGAATGTCTGTTGTTTGCAAGCTTTCTAGGGACATAGTAAATGTAACATAAACTCCATTTATGTTTACGTCATTTCTGATTTATCACTTAAAGCGACTATACAGAAATCAGAGTAGACTGTTAATGAATTATGTATACCATAAAAACTTCATTCTGGAAATTCAATCTTAACCAACTGACAGTGTGAAACAAGACCAGGTTGATAATAAATGCAGTGATTAAACACATTTTAAATAAATAATGTTACGCTCTGCTTCCAAACACAATGACGAGACAGAAAGACAATAACTTCATTTGTTTATGCACCTACTCATTCCCTTGAAAACAGTAACACTATCATTTTTATTACAATGCAATAATCACATATGGTTTGTCCGCTTGAAATTGGTTTCCTTTTCGTGTCGTTGACTTCAGAGATAACTTGACTTAGTTACAATCCTCACCAGCATTTGAGTTGGATTTATCACTAACCATTTAAACAAATTCAGCCAGTTTACTGTGTATAAAAAGTAAAAATGTTTGCAAGAAGAGGCACGCTAAGGAAATCTAGAAGAGCTAGTATCCAATTAATTACCAACCCTGCTAGACGAGACTCGTGTGAGACAAAAGCCATGTCTAGGACAGCCACAAGCAAAGACTCCAGTTCTTCTTCAAAACCTGGCTCTTATAATTCATTTAACATGTTTAATAAAACCTCTGCCGGACCAGTTAACTCGACTTCAGATGACAGCCGTTTAGATTATAAGCCCGCAGTTGGAACCGAAGCCGAACGGCGAAAGCGCCTGAATGAGGTAAACATGAACGCGTTTCAGTGTACTTTACAAGAGCATGAAAGAGATTCAAATTCCGGGATAACAGCGATGCGCCATGACAAATTTGTGAACGGATCGTCAGTTGGAAATAAAACAAACACCATTTTGGTAAGCATCTTCAACTACGAATTACTTCATTGGTGTAAATGAATATCAATTTGGTACAGAAGCTAGCTAATTGTCAATACGAAGCAAATATTATTTACTATTATTAATTTGTTTTAGTTTTTAAAAAACGCCCATTTATTTGTTCAAATGACATAATGATATAAAATGAAGAAAATAGCTATTTTAAGTGTATTTCAAACCTATGAAATATATATCATGTTTGAAAAGGTACTCCACAATCAAGATTGATAATTGTATATGAGCGATTGGTTAATTTATCAATTTATCTTACTCTAACATTTATTTTTAATAATAGTACATATTTCATTTCGTACAAATCGGTTATTTCCGGTTAGAAAGCTACTGATTGGTATTCATCTGAATACCGTATGTGCCATGTTGACCAATATAGGCGTACCATTGTTTGGAATGTATCAAATTTGCACTGTTTATTGGTGTAAATATTGAGTTGCGGTCGCGGCCTGGGCAGTATTATGCATTTCCATTTCTGTCTATGAACAGATTCAATCAAAACCGACCTGTAATATTTTCATATAAGTTGTGTTTCGTGTTTTTTAAGTTCCATTTCCGTCTATTTGAATGCGAAGTATTCAACAGTAAACGTGTTTATTTTCAGTAATTTTTGACGTTTCAGACTCGCCTTGAGAAGGTCTTACACTATAAGATACTTGTAAATGCACTGTGAAATCAAAAGTCTTAAACTTAAACTCAGACATTCTGCCATCAACAATAACTTCAAGCAATCACATAGTTTTTATCATCTGTAATTAGATTCTTGAGCTTATTTTTTGTACGTTTATGTTAATTTCAACACCCAAGTATATTGCCTTTACTATGCTACTAAATTTGTGTTAACATCTAAGCGTCGTTTTCAATATTTCAGACGAATTACTTGCGAATGTAACGTTACAAAATCTCCTTATAAGTGTCCCATAGGAACTAAAGCTGTCTGAGTTTAAAAAACATCCCTCCAGATTATCACAATTTCTCTTAAGACGTATTTAAAACAACGTTGTCTGGGTTAATCATATCTGTCAAGAAGCGATAGTGTTGAACTGATACTAAATGATCGCAAAAAGAAATAGTGGTTTAATTTTAAATTATTTTTTAAAATCCATTTGCATATTAAGCCCATCCTATCAAAGAAGCCTTTCTTTAAAGGTATAATCTACCTGCCTAACTCAGTGGATCGTTTCTATTCAGTTTTGCAAGGATGAAAGTTTTTTAAACGTGCATAATAAAACCTTAATAATTATAGTTTCAATTAAAGTAGGTACACGTACATCTTTTGATTTGACATCCGAAACATAATTTAATCTTCTTTTTTTCTTTCATGATGTAAGTATTGCAGATAATATTGTGATTTATTGAAGATGTATGACAACGGGCAAGAAAAATCGATTAAAGCGGATGCATTTTCATTAATACTCACGAACAGGCTAAATTAAAACAAGCCTGAAACACTATTATATTTTTCGTATTCGGTGACTCGCAATGATCCCTTTACGTCTGTTTTAGAAGATTGATTAGCGTTTTCACTGACAGAAAAGTTGCATCTTTCTGGATGTTTAATACTCCAATATCTGCAAGAAACCATTTTATCTTAGTGTTGATTAGAAACCCGCCGTTGTAAATTTAAAGTAAATAATGGGTTATTTTAAACGAAAAGGCTTAAATTACAATGAGAAATTACTTAATGTTTATTCTAATTCTGAGGGATATCATGCTACACAACAATATGCCTTAGTTATTGTTTTAAGAATTTGGTAATTTTATTCTAAGCATAATATAGAGACTCAACGCTGAATGATACGTAAGATAACAAACTTTAGTTTTTCTTTCTTTTCGCATTATACATTAAATAACTTTCAATTGTTTTGCCTGTATTTACATTTTCGGTCAATTTTTAACTCTCACTTATAAAAATAAATTTTTTGGACTGTGTAGTTTGCTACCCGGCAGTAGTTTCTTTAATAAAGACATTTTTGTTGTAAATACTTTGTACAATTGAGGTCTTCTTAACTAAAGTTGACTTTTGCCAAAAACTATAAAATTTTACATTTTATTTTACTTGGGAGTTAAGTGCACAAAGTAAATGGCTCAAGTCTAAAACGACGGTGATCAGGAACAGATTATGATTTCTATCTTAGATGCATTGGATTTACTCGAAAAGATGAAATAATAAGACAATATGATAGTTGAACCGAATTTTATTAATTTTTTAAAGGGAGAATGAATAAAAGCATTAAAATCTTGTTTATGAGAGCAATAAAGGAAACATTTAAAAGAAGGAAGTATATCATAAGGATATTTGAACAATGGATCACGTTATACTAGCTAGGATAATAAAACCAATCATGAAGTTAATGTGAAATTCACGTTGTTCATAACTTTATGATCCGGTGTTTTACCAAAGACAACATTTTAACAAGCTGGTGAATCACTGTCTGAGCAATAAGCGATCAGCTTGCTTTCCATGATACCATTGTATCGTTGTTAATGACACTTAAAGGTTTTACTGCTACGGGATATAACCAAATAAACAAACAGCTCTTAAAATTATAATTAATTTTATACGACATTGCAATCAAGCTTAATAGTAAAAAATCATCTTAATATAAAAAACTTCAACAACCTCATTTTCTGAAATTGATATTGAAGCATTTACATGTACGATGAAAAAAAAACAGATGTGCATTTAGTTACATGATTTAATTCAGTGGAAATGCTTGCACGCCCATTATTACTAATTTAAAATAAAATGGACACCTTTGATTGTGTGAAGCTAGGTATAACTTGTACAATTAAACACTGTGACTGTGAATTTGATCGCTATAGCGTTTTATTTCTGACACAAATTTCTGCAATGCATATTTTATTTATTCCCTGTGGTCCAACATACCATGCACTACCGTTTAAAATTATTTGATATCTTTGATTAGAACGATTGTGAGCATAAAACTATTGTACGTTTTTCTACTGTTTAGAAATCTGATATTGAAAACCATCATGGTCTGAAAGCGGATCTAATAAAATAACCACAAAACCGTAAAGAAGAGAATTATTCAATTTCGTGCAGTATTGTGCAAAAACTAGACAAAAATTCAAGGGTATTGCATGAAACGATTATACAACGGACGGAACTAAACAAAATATATTTTATATCAGTTGATCTGAGAAAATATTTAAAAATACCATAAGGTCTACGTTCATTACTGGATGTCAGCTACGAATATTAAAAGTTCTGTGAAAAAAAAGGTTTTTCATAGCGTGATAAAAATTAATATGTTGGCAATTGATGTAAGACTTCAAATGCTTAGAACTTTCTAATATCCATTAATTGTTTCCGGTTAGTAATGCTTTTACATAAGATATCTCTTGCTGGTATTAAGTTGTTATTAAAAACATGCATTATTTGATTTTCTGGACCTAGCGCCCTCCATACCCGGTAGCACGCAACACTTGCACCAAGTACAATAATGTCAGTCATTTTTTTCTCATTTTTGTCAAGTTTTACCCCACGTCGAGTTCTCAGAATAGCTTTATAACCTTTGTTAATTTACATCATCAGAGAGCGACTTGGTCGTTGACATCAAATTAACTCTTAATTGATCATTGATTTGTTGTTGATAGCTTAAAATAAGCGACTATAATGCACAACTTTAGACTTTATTGATATGGTTTAACTTAAAAGAGCTGGATGATTTGAAGATCATGGTATAAGTATTGTCTCATTCGTACTGATGTGAACTTTACAACTTGTATATGATGTACATAGGCTGTGTGCGGAGGCTGTGTTTTCTTGGTGTGGAATTTTCTGATAAGAATATTCCACCTTTTTACAAAACAAAGTTTGTGACAACTATTTTGTTTCAATAATGGTGAAGCTGAACATGATGCAGTTTTGATGATGCATTGGCAATGATGCCAATCCTGCTCAGATTCCAACTTCGAAGATAAAAAAAGCTGAGAATGCATACCACACTGAAATCGCAATTTTCCGCTTGGTCTGTTCCTAGACTGTGCTCAATTTCAACCAATCAAAATGCTGATATTATTGCTGAGATTTGAGATTAGTCTCCGTTCCCAATTTAAAAAAATTGTCACATATTGCCGAGTCCTTTTGTTATTTGGTGTTACAAAAAAAGTTTTTGGAAGTTTACAGAAATAAATTCACTAGCAAAAAAGTAACTCAAACACAAAAAAGTAATGCAAACAAGTACTATTATTTTAGTTAAACTTAATAAATATTTTTGACTTTATTTAGGACTAACTTAGTAATGTTAGAAGTACACGTAAATTCTAACCATCGTTTTAATCATTTCACAATACCTTGTCACATTTGCATTTACCTATTTTAGACGAATAACTTGCGAATTATTCTTTGTGAGTGAAATCAAAGTTACAAGAATTCTTCATAATCATCCCGTAGGCTTTGCACAGTAAATTAAAGTGTTTGAGGCTGAAAATCGCTCTTCGACTCATTTTCACATCCTTAGAGACACATAAAATTACTTTAATCAAGTGTGCTTGAGAAGCTCTTTGTGTGTGTTAACGAAATAAGACAAGAAACAGTTCAGCATCGATTAATTTCAAAGAGTTTTATTAAGATATTACCACTTGCTTACGTCGCAAGTGTTTCCTTTAGGCATTCACTTACTATTCAAGAAAGGCAACTGCTTATTATTCTAAAAATATACTCTATAAAAAAGAAAGTGTGCACTTTGTTTTCATGGATATTTTATAAACTGCGTTCTTAATGCCTAAGTATTTTGTATCATTCAAATTCTTTTTAAAATTATCTATGATCTAATCTCAATTTTGATACCAAATATTTATGCATTAAGAAAATCAGTAAAATGAAAAACCACCGAAAACAAAGCGCACACTTGCTTTTGGAATATAGAATTTATAAACGCAGTCTCTCAATAACAATTATTATAACTACTCAATTCAAATCAATAAATAAAAACTTCAAAACTTTGTCGTTTCTTTCAGTTAGCGATGCACAGCAAAAATGCTGTTCAATAAGTTGCATCGTGGAAATGGACCTTTTATTCTAAGTTTAATACTTACAAGAGCTAACTGAAATGTATCTTTCGACTCCACATGTAATGTTATTTGTAACGCTTTCTTAACGTGCTCAGTTTTATGATCTAATATATTTCATTTACAATCCAATCAAAATCCTCCCTTAGTCCAAAGGGATTTAACAGATAAACGTTTCGAAACGACATTAGCTAACGAGCTTGATAGTTAATCTAGTGTGTTAATTTTATCTGTTAAAAGTTTTTTCCGGGGATGACACATGTATTGAAGAGATAACGATACATAGACTGTCGCTCATTAAGTTTCCCGATCTGCTTGCCTTTAATAGTTATTTCACCAATTCTCTTTTACTTTAATGTGGTTTTGTTCATTAACTCGCACATGAATAATTTTTTGTCATCTTACGGTTGTGCCAGGCTTTGCAATTTGTTGTTAGATATTTCAAATTATTCAGTTTTGGAGGCGTTATTGTGTAAAGAATGTTGTTTGTATATTGCAACACGTCTCCGGCTTTAACGTTTGTGGAAGCTCCAAGAAGCATTGCACGAACAATTACTAGTATGTCATTTGCTCTTGACTTGGATATGCCAGTTATGCTCAGACTGACGACAAAAAAGGTTTTGACCAACAATAAAAACTTAGGTTCTGATTTTGTTGAGAGAAATAAGGGCTAAATCTATAAAAAAAATGTATACTTATTTCATTAAATACCTTTTTCTGAAGTTAGATTCACTGAAGGCTCTATTAAGACAATAATTGACTCGTTCTGTTATGACAGTGCTTACAGTACATGTATCAAGGCTATGTTTGGAATGTTCGAATATTTCTCTCCTAGTTTTGAATGAATATTCTGTGAAACAGAGCTTATTTAACTGTATAAATTAACCCAAAAATAAAAATGAATATGCAATTATTTATAAAGAATTATTGACTCTTGCAGGTATGTGTTCTTGTTGTGGTTTTCAATAATATTCAATGAAACAATAAAAATAGAGGAGTTTTCAGCAGACACAAAAATCATCACTTTCAGAACCTAGTATGTCAGTTAACCAATCGCCTTTCCATACATCCATGATAATAATTAATTATTATTACATGGAAATTTGACAGGTAACTCTGAAAAAAATACATTCTGGTAATAGTTTTTTTAAGTCTTTATAGATTGCTTATTGTTGTTGCAACTGTAGTAAAATCAGGGCTTACGAAAAAAAAATATTTGAAAAGGATGGTTAATTTTTTGCACCCGCAAGCACAAATCCAGAATTGTAAAACCTTATATTAATCACACATCTAATTAAGACTACAAGACCTAAATATATACTTTTTGCACCCGGAAGCATAAATTTAAGAATTATGTAAAACCTTATATTAATCACACATCCTATTACGACTTTATAATTAATCCTATCAGATAAGAGGCAATAAACCCTTCTTGTCTGTGGCATACGTCATCGGACAAATCAGTGGTATTACATTGGTTTCTTATCTTGATACATCTTGTAGACGTCTTCAGACAGATGTGAACGATATTTTAAATTGAGTAGATGTCTAAGCTGATGTTCATTAAGATATTCCTTTGTAAAGACTTGTTTATAGTTATTACTTAATGAAGTTGTCTTGTAAATTCTTAGGAGCCGCTGACGTTGTTTAAAATGTTAAACGATAATCGAATTTCACGTCACGATTATGTATGTATCAATTTAGGAGTTGGCGATATGCAAAAAAAAAGCTTTCTCCTTATTTACTGGTTTAATAGTTTAAGTGTGTAAAAAGTATTAAATTATGAAAAAAATGCATAGACTGCTTACCCTTCTTAAATATCAACTTTTGCATGCATTACTTTATTAATTTAAAAGAAGACTAGTACTGTTAATCAGTTTTTACGTGTTTAAATTTTAACGAAACTTTGTACCTTGTGCAAATAACATTTCTCTACCAGTATAGAATTCTGTGATATATTTTAATACCCGATCATTGTTATAAACGGCAATATCTCTTGCTTGATTATTTCAAAAGCTTTTACTTACAGCGTTTTTTAAGTATAGAAATGCACAAAGTTTAATTGTTATTGACCCTTCTACAGTTGATCATTATGCTTACCTCTTTGGTTGCACGACGGTGGCAGGGGTTTAAGAGTTTATGAAGGTTATTGGGGAAATCTTTTCTTAAAAGAACCTAGAAACTCGATTTGTTTCTTTTATCCCTGTCATCGAGTTCTTGCTGATTTTACTCCAGGAGCTCTGGTCTCGGTAAGATCATTGAGTACCCCTTTCGGCTTTGCAATGCTCTTAGCTTCTTATGTTTTATATGTTTGTGTGCTTTTGCATGCAACATTGTTAAGCAGATAAGTGGGTTGGAGTCTTTTCACCAAGACAACTTGTACTTGTTTTGTGATATGAGAACCTGTTGGGGCAAGTGTGAGGTTGGTGCACCCTAGAACCTGGTTTAAACCCCCAGTGGCAATTTGATTTGCCACTGACCGTTCCAAGGCGGTAACCCCTCGGGTTCTCATTTTTGTTTATTGTTAGTGGTGTCTTTTTTGAAACTGATTATTTTATTAACCATGCTCTCTCCCCCTCTCTTCTTCTTGACTGTGTGGGGAGGCTGTTTTTTCTGAATGTGGCGATTCCTGATATGCATATTTCACCTTTTTATAGTATCAGAATGTTTGAAAGGGAAAGAATTGACACTTCTTTTTGTGACCATATTCTCAAATGAATATATTGTTGTTTTTAATACTATCTTTTAAGCGGGTAGGTGACGCTTGATAGATCTAGATCGAAAGATCGAAAACAAAAAAGTGTTATTTTCTTCGAGAGGCTTTGGTGGTTTCGTAAAAGAGTGTGCGAGGAAACATTACTATCTCTAGATCAAGTAGAATTATTTTATATTACGAGTACACAAAACTTTTGCATGGGTTAATAACTATTGCGAACATTTCTCTGCTAATACTTCATATCATGTATTGCCTGTAAGCCACCTATCCTGTTTATAAAGTTTCACTTTGTCAGGGCGCAAGACCATTAAACTAAGATTGGATACCAGTCTCAAATCTCAAGCATGTTGTTGGTTGAAATGGCAACAAGATGACATTTCAGCGAATCAGACGCTTGAGATGTGAGACTATCCTCCTGATTTAGTTTTATGATCGTGGGCCCAGTTGTCTGATTAATTCCGTTGTTTGAATACCCTCCACCGACAAATGTGATAATGATAAAGGGTTTGTGCATTTCCCATTCAGCGTCAGCTCGATTCTCATTTATCAAAGATTTGTCAGACTTATCACAGAGGATATTTTTAGTAGTAAGTTTTCAATAGTGGTGTTTTTGCACCTTCAATGCCACATTCAATGACATAACTGTCATCATGTTCTCATTATCCACGGTTATTTGTTGGAATAAATTGATAACCACTACTGATAAATAAATCAAAAACCTATTTTTCTTTAGTTATCAACCAGTTTAACATTTTACCAACTTAACATTAAGTTGTTTTTGAATAATTACTTTTTAACCTTATTTTATTATTATTTGTCCCTCTTGTGGTCTTCGTAAAGAGGTCTGTAATTGTGTACGTGATAGTCTCAACAAGTTTCACTTTTATTCTTTAGATATAGCTGAAGACATCATTAGATCAAGTAATGATTTCTGGTTAATATAATCAATAATAATTACGGGAAAATCTGTCTAGTAGACTGCACGATAATCTTACGCATCACTGCTTGTAAAGACAGTAAGGCCAATAGTCTGAACAATTCCTTAGGAGTGTACAGACAACCAAATAATGTCTGTGTACATAATGAACTGTAATAAGAGGGTAAGATTACAACTAATGAGAATTTATGTCTTTATATATATTGGATTACAGTGGCAAACATCGACAGTGCTGCGTAGACTTAACAAGGAGTGTGTTTTTTTCTTTTTTTCTTCTCACTTTTGTACCGATATCGAATATGATCAAGAAACATAACAAGCGGTTAATGTGGGCGCACGTTTAAAGAATATCTAACCTAGATAATGTAAATTGTTATATAGGAAACAGAAGTATTTAAAAAAAAGTTTGGCGATAGATAGTCAATCAAGGTTTCTTTAGTCATGAAAAATAAACAGGACATTCATTCTTTTTCGTCTATTCACGGTTGCAAATAAAAGGTAGACCAAGCTTATACATTTTTTAAAAGTTGACATTTACTTCGATTAGTAACACACAGCTTTATCTAATGTTCCTGCCATTAAAAACTCTATCTCAATTGACAGTTTTATTTTAAAGATGGTAAATTCGATATTGTCTTAATATCATGGCAAATGTTTTAGTGATGGGGAATGAATCACACATGTTGATAATCAATTAAAGGAAATGTTCTAGAACTTTGTACTAATCAACAATAAATCTTTAACCTGCAAAGCAACATGATTTAAAAAACATCATTTTCCAAAACATATATTGCCAATATTCTTGAAATAATAGGGCTGACCACACTTACTTTTCTATCTCTCTATTATTTGAACGCATTAACTAACCATAGTGTTGAGTATGTCAATGTTTGAAATAAATGTTCACATGTTTTATATGGATACAAGTCTAAGGTTTTGACATGATGCTTTCCCGGCCCCCATTGAAATTTAAGACACTACATATTAACTTTATCCAAAGTTGAGTTAATGTTGGATATGAACTTTAAAGCAAGCGCTTTTTAAACAGAAATAAATAATTATAATTTATGGTGTTTAACTGTGCATAATTAAGAAACCAATAGTTACATTATTTACTTACTTATAGCAAGCAAAAGACGATTTTAATAAATTCTCTAAAACAAACTAACCATGTGTAGAAAGAATACAATAAAGTAAGAAAGGGCGATTTCAATGAAGATGAAAAAAGTCAAATATGCATAACAGGAATTGCCACACTCAGAAAACACAGGAACAAATAATCTCACTTTTAATGTCTTCAATATACTTTTTTCTGCTTAACTGCACAAACAGAGATTCTTTTAGTGGCTATATATGGTTCAAATAGACAAGTTTCTAACATAAATGCAAACGATGTCTGTTGCCTCAATAATGTTTCTCTTTTTTGTTCTTATCACTAAATTATTCATTGCATCAAAAGTATGTATTTGTAAGGAAGATGATCGTCTACATCATTTTAAAAGCAAAACAAAGTTGTTTGCACACTTTGACAAGATCATTGGCGACTCACAGTTTTGCTTGACAATGCTATTATCTTCTTTTATTTTATGTTTGTGAGCATTCTCATGCAAAATTGTCGAGTTCATGGTTGGAATCGAGATTCACCACGACAAT
Organism: Corbicula japonica; assembly: GCA_038501625.1. Classification (NCBI taxonomy): domain Eukaryota; kingdom Metazoa; phylum Mollusca; class Bivalvia; order Venerida; family Cyrenidae; genus Corbicula; species Corbicula japonica. The sequence continues at coordinate 3,776,491 of JAZAYU010000032.1, forward strand.
TTTGTACTTGATTGTTGATTTTAGAACCTTTTAGGGCAAGTATAATGTTGGTGCAACAGACTCTGATTTTAAATTCAGTGGGAAATTAGTTTGCCACTGAAAGTGCCAAGGCGATAACCCCTCGGGTTCTCATTTTTGTTAATTGGTTGTGGTGTCTTTTTTGAAATTGATGGTTGTATGAAGCATGCTCTCTTTTCCTCTTTACATTTTTGTATGTGTTGGGGGGAGACTATGTCTTCTGGATGTTGCGATTACAGATATGCATGTTTTACATTTTTTCCAGATATTGGTACGGTTGATCATGAGCCATTATCAATGTTGTTAAAAGAGAGTCATTTTAAAGCCTATGGCATTATGTAACCTTTGCATTTAAATATTGCAAGTTATGTTAGAAAGGTAGAAAGTCATCAAAAACTGCAGTTCATTCGATCATCTTTGTTTTAGTAAAACGCATGCGGTTTAGGTTCTCACATATGACGATGCACACATATTTTTTTTTAATTTTAAATAAATTATCATCTGATATTAAATCTCTACGTTTTGGGCCATGTACGCATTTTTTCACTTTTCAGTCTTTCATTGGTTTTAAATGAATCAATCAAACCGTGAAATAAAATTTAGTGCGTCATTTTCATATGTCAGCATATTCTCCATGATATAAAAAAGCAATCCATTGATTTTTCGTTAAAATAAAAAAAGAAAATATTAAGAAACCCGAAAAAAATAGTTTGCTATAATTACAAAGGCAGATAAAACTGTATTATTTTAGAGATGCGATTTTATAAGTTATCTCCCTTTTATTAGGATAACGAGTAGTTCACTTTTACATTATTTTGAATGATGTGTCTTCCTTTGAATAAAACTTTGTGTTTCAACTTCCTTTTGTTGCATGCAATTTATATATTGAATATTATATTAATTATTATCCACTTATATCAACCACTCTGATAGCATATTTAAGTATGTATTAATAGATTACTTGAAAAAGAGCAATTTCAAAATTATTTTAAATATGTGTTGCACTTGGTATTTTGCAATACAATGCTTTTAAATGTGCTTGAGATAAATTCATCTTCACACATGTTAATCATTATTTGCATATGAAATGAATACAATTGTAAATCTAAAATTTAGTTGCTAAACTTAGCATTAATTGTTTTTGCTTCGGAGGAATTCCACGTTTGACCGAAATGAATTGTGTTTTTTTTTTACTTTAACAAGTGCCGTAGTTGTCATACTGTCTTCTTATTTTACTAAAGAATCTGATGAAAATGTATACTTTTTCAATATTACTAAAATTGAGAATGGTACAGTGCGTATCTTACTTATCACTGCTTGCAAAACTAGTATTGGCAATAGTCTGCGCATAATCGTATAATTGTCCAGACAATGAGAACAAAATGAACTGGAATAACAAGACCTGATAGCATCAAATGCGAATAGCAGTTTCCGTATATTGTATACGTCTTTAAATATGCGGAGGAAAATGTTGGCGTATTAAGAACGACTTTGATTTGGCGGCGTCTAGAATCGAATCTCTCGTAACCAACCGTCCAAAAAATCCTCTAATCAAATAGTATCCGCCATTATATAACTTCTTACCATATTACCATATATCGGTATGGAATCGCTACCTTTGAAAGAATAGTTATAGATCTATATTAAGTATTACGGGGATAATGCATACGTTCGATATAAGTCATATCATTACAATGCATCAAGTAAGAGAAACAAGCATCGACCGTGCAGCGATTAAAAATTAATTTTATTCTGTTCACTTTGAAAATGTATTGGTATATGAATGAATCATTCAACAATAAACGTTACCACTTAGACGAAGATTGCGTTCATAAATGAGCTTCGTCCTTTCATAGCTATTGGTTTAATGCAAAGGTAAAACAAACTACTCGAAAAAATGATTATCTATTTGTCTTAACCAATGTCTGTCGAATGTGGCACATAGAAAAACAACTTTTAGATGTTTAACGATTCTGGCAAACAAATAAGACATTGTAATTTTTTAACGGCGCTTTTAATACAAGAGAAACAACCATGATTTCTTTTCATTGATTTATCTTTTTCTAGTTACTGCTCTTGTTTGCCAATAATGAAAAAGACGTTAATCTTGTCTAAGTTGACTCGTTTTCCAGAAATATATGAAATTATTTACGTTTCGAATAATACGAACTTGACGGTAATTGTCAGTGTGGTGGGTAAAGGTGCGTGTATCTCGTGCGATTAGGCTATTTAAGTGTTGGTTTTATCTGTGTACACCATTCGAGGCGTTTCTATTCAGTGGTAAACATGTCGGCACCCGCCCACCCGCCCTATAGGTTGTAAATATTTTTGGATGGCTGTCGATGATTAACAGAACTTTCAGAGAATAAATCGAAAAATGGGTGTAAATAAAGTGTTTGTTTTTGTTTCAGGTGTTTCGAGTTTGGTTTTTTCTCTTCGTCATAAACAATATATTTATTTATCATGTAAGAAATATGGATATTTTAAGGCCATTCACTAGTTTTCAGATTCGAGTGGTACTATTAGATGAAGCTCTATCCAGATGTGTTGAAAGTTTTCCGTTCGTCTGCTGGACAGCTAAATAGCCAGTGCTACTGATCTCAGCTATTCATTAGGACTGTTCGCACAGTACAGGCCCACTGATTTTACCTGTGTTTGGACAGTCTTTGAGCAACTTGGACTATACAGACATTTGAAAAATTTAATGTATATTACCGCTGAATACAACGACCTAATCCTAGTTTTTGTTTGTGTTGTTTACGTATTATGAGATAAGTAAATAATTAATTTACTCACGTTAACGTGAGTAACATAGAGTTATCGCCAAAGATTGGTTTTTAATTTTGAAAAATGATTGGAATAAATTTTTTTTAATTGCAATTTGGTTATTTCGAAAAAGCAAAAGAATCGGAATTTTATCCACAAACACACTTAACTTGGTACTCAGATAACAGTAGTAGAACTGGCTCGCATTCATCAGCTTATTTGGAGAAAAAATGTGGTGTTTTGGGGCTAGGCGGCGTGGGCAGTAATATGCATTTCCGTTACTGCCCATGAACAGGCTCAATCAAACCGAGCCTGCAATATTTTCATATTTGTCGTGTTCGTCGGCTTTCAAAGTTCCCTTTTCATCTATTTTTGTAATCATTTTCAATTTTTACCCTTTCTTGAGACATTGAATCTTGTGGTAGTAACTGCGCGAGAAACATCATCTAATTGAATTAAACAACTAACTGATAGGTTTTACAGTTATGCTCCAACAGAAGATTTGTTAGAGGCAGAAGGTCAGACCATCACGGCGGACAAGGCAATTAATATAAGAACCGACCTTATCGGCAAAAAAACCAACATGAGTTATGCCCCTTCTTTGTCACGAAAACTTAACATTGGCTATAACTTTGCCATTTTTTGATTTTTCTTCATCAAACTTTCAAATTATACTGCTTATGACAACACGATCTCGATAATGCCAAATTCTTTAGGTCAAAGTCTCGTTTGATGGAGTTGTGCCTTTTTTTTGTACTTTAATTTTGACATGAAAACTTAACGTTGGCTTTAACTTTGACATTTCCAGCTAGAGGCACTATCATTTGAAATTCACAGTAGTGCTATTTGTGCAGTGTTGCGGCTGTGAAAAGTCTCCATGTACATATAGTCAGTACTGTTATCAGTAAAATAACCCATTACCGATGTCATGCAGTGATAATTACATATATCAGGGCTATCTGATCAACCATTTTTGGGGGGTTGTCCCGGTGAGCTAAATTGGTTGCATTGCAGGAATTGCAGGGCTAGGCGCTGTCGCCTTGACGGTGCGGGTTTGCACCCAGCTAGAGGCACTATCATTTGAAATTCACAGTAGTGCTATTTGTGCTGTGTGATGGCCGTAAAAAGTCTCCTCGTACATATAGTCAGTACTGTTATCAGGAAAATGACCCGTTACCGATGTCATGCAGTGATTGTGATGTATATCAGTAGCAACAACCAATGATTTTAAAACATACTGAAAAACATAGAAAAGCTGATATTTTCTGAAAGATCTCAACAAACCATTCACAAAAATGTATAGTTTTGCTTTGTTACAGCTATTTGTTTTTAATTAATATGCTTCGCAAAGTCAAAAAAATACAGTCTAAACCTATTTGTTTTTAATTAACAGGCTTCACAACGTCGAAAAATTACAGTCTAAATTAGTAACATTATACACTGTTATATACTCAGTACTTTACATAATAAACCAATTAAGATAAGTTCGATTCCATTAAGGTTGAAATAAACGGAAATAAGTGATCCCATTTTAGCGTCTTTATGTGATTAAACGACCTATTTTTTTCGTTTTTCTATTTAAGATAAAACCAAAAGCACTTTGTTTGATAGGTAATAATCAAACTGAAAACTATTCCATTTAAATGCTATAAAAATGTTTCTACCGAATTTTGTTTTGTTTTGAGAACAGGGCTGTGGTCAAAACTGCTTCAATATAATATTAATGGTGGAAAATGTTTCAAATTAGTAAAAGATATGTACAAGAATATCAAATCAAGAATCAAAACAGAAGAAGGAACATCAGATTATTTCCCTTGTGTAACCGGGTTCGTCAGGGAGAAAATTTGTTCTCTTTCTTATTTTCCATATTTTTAAATGACCTTGAAACGTTATTTTATAGAAAATAATGCAAACAGCCTCGAATGTTATATTAACCATACCAATATCTCATTATTTCTTAAGTTGTTTATAATCCTGCAGATGATACAGTGTTCTTAGCTAATAATAGTAAAGATATTCAACAAAACCTGCAATTATTTGGGGTGCGCCACGGGAAAATGTACATTCGGTCATATTTTGTGAAATTTTAGTTGTTACTATATTTAAAAAGAGCTTACAACTATCTATAAATTTCTCATAACTAACAAATGCTTTTCTTACACATTTTGACAATAAAATGATATTTTTACCGAGAAATGCGTAAAAATTAATGTCGTCTGATCAACTTTATGACGTCATTTCAAAGATTGACGTCAACTGTCCGAAGGTACCTTTTCCCGTGACGCGCCCCATTTGAAAATTATTCTGAAACATGGAAACTAACAGTTAACGTCAGTAAAACTAAAGTGATGGTATTCGGTAGCAGAGGAAACGCATTCTAAATTCAGTTTAAATGGAAAAATGAAACAATCGAAGTTGTTTACATTTATAAACATCTTGGTGCATTCTTTTCAAGAACAAAGAGCTATGTTAAAGCGTAAAAGCACTTAATAGATCAAGCTAACAAAGCAATTCTTCTTTACTAAACAAATCAAGAAATCTTAATTTGCCAATCGATTTACAAATAGATCTCTCCAATAAAACACGTAAGCAAATTTTGCTGTACGGCTGTGAATTATGGGGAATCGGTAACATTGAAACGATTGAAGGAGTCCAACTTTAATACTACTAAAGTATTTTAAATCTTAAAAAATGTACTGCCTCACATATGATATATGGTGAACTAGGTGTAGAACCTTTATATTTTGATATTCAAAGTAGAGTTATCAATTTCTGCGTCAGAATTGTTTATATAAATCATATTAAGCTCTCAAACCAAATGAACTTATATACGGACTAAATGAACAGAATAAGATTAACTCAAGATGGATTCAATATGTAAAGTCTCTATTATTAACCGATGATGTAATATCTGGGAAAATCATCAAAGTATTAAATACAAAACGGCTTAAAGCAACATTAAAACAGAAGCTACATGATCAGTGGTTACAAACTTGGAATCAACATGTGGACCAAGCTACTAGAAGTATGAAAAACAAGATTCTTAAAACTAGTTTTGGTTTGAACAAAATTGTTCTAATTTAACCAAACCACTGGAGTCAAATTATAACATCATTACGTACAAGAAATCATAGATTGCCAGGTGAAATCGGTAGATGGACAGGTACACCATTACATGATAGAAAAAGTCAATTATGTAACAAAAATTATATAAGAGACGAGTTTCATTATATTTTAATATGTCCATTCTTTGATAAGGATAGAAAACTTTACATAAATAAATATTATTATATAAATCCAAATATCATCAGATTTGCATCTTTGTTTGAAAATACAAACAAATTTATGCTCATTAAGTTAAGTAAATTCTTAGAGATAATAATGAAAGTATTTAGAGTAAATCCATAGCTACATTAACCATATTAGCTAAAAGTAAATTGTTTGTCTTCATGTCCGTTGGTTAAATTGAGTATAATCAGCTCAAATTAACTTGGGCAGACATAAAATTGAATTTACCGTCGAGAATGTATGGTCCTTAAAGAACATTCTAAACCATAAAGAAATTATGGTAGAATATTGTCATTTGCCATTATTAAAGTGATAAATACCAAAATGTATGTATGTACTTATAAAAGAATGTTTGTTAAAAATATAAGTAATACAATTATATTGTATGATGTACCATTTTGTCATCAATGTATAGTGTTAAATTATATGCGTACCTGTTATACTAAAGGTACACTACTAATCAATGTGACTAGTTACAAAACATTCTCTTTTTTCTTTTTTTATTGTATATTCATGTGCTGTTATTTTGTACACAATACTTTGTATCGCCCAGTTAAGTGAATCTTCTTACGTTATACGCACCTGGTTTATGATTTTCCAACCTGTAAATCCTTAAAACGCATAAAATAATTCTTTAAAATGATAACTTATGTTTGCATTTTCTTTTAAAATGTTGTACTTACCTAAAGAACCAAAATTCTCAACATCAGCATAACGTTAATCCATTTTTTTTTAATTTCCCACATGGAATGACCACATCATATTTTAACACAGAACTAGAAGACACTTTCGTTAAATCCAATGGAATGAATTCACTTTTTATTTTTTCACAAAAAAAAACACACATTGATGGATAATTTTACTTCCCGACCTGCTAATCCGCTATCTTTGTTTCCTCGTTTTATCCAATGGAATTAATTTTCACAAAAAAACCCACACAATCATTGACACTTTTAACTCCCGACCGTCTAATCCCCTACTCATTTGAATTTTACGGATGGAAACACGTGTCACTTTGATTCCCTTTCTATCCTAATCAGACTAAACATACAGGAAGTAAGACCGCTTGCATAAACAAATGGTATTGTTTATGAAATTTATACAAATGAGTTGAATTAAATCTTTTTCGGCGTTATTCGGCGTTAGCTGTCTAAGCTCACTTTTGACCTAGTTTTTCGACCAATGAAATGTTGTAAATAATACTCGTATTCTATTATTATGCAGCGAGAAAATGAAATAAACTATTTCGATTGGTAGCTATTTACACCAGAGAGGCATCTAGCAGGGTGGAGAGGTATCTAGTGGGATTTGTATTATTATGCAGCGGGAAAATCAAGTCAATATTGATGGCTTCAATACAATTTTATATGGAATATTCTTGGGTGTCGGGTAAACACTTGCGTACAATACACAGTGTAAAACGTAAGAGAAGTGCAGATATTTCTAGTTCTTACTGGTTCTTTTCTAGTTCCTTTGAAACTGATTATTAATTTCGTCCGAAATTCAAGTTCTCTGTAGTGTAGTGGCTAACTCTCTCGCCTCGCAAGCGAAGGACCCGGGTTAAATACTCATGCTGGACACTTTCTTAAAGTTAATTTACGTAAACGTTGGTAGATTTCGCTCTTGTAACAGGCTGTTATTATCCCCCGCCGATGAAATCGGGAGGGGGATATTGTTTTGGCGTTGTCCGTCCGTCACGGTGTCACGGTGTCACGTCGTCACGGTGTCACGGTGTCCGTCCGAATTTCGTTTCCGGGCTATTTCTCTGCAACCACTGGATGGATTTCAACGAAACTCGGTGGGAAGTATCAGTACCAAGAGGAGATGCGCATATCGTCGTCTTGTTCTGGTCAGACGATTTAACACAGAGTTATGGCCCTTTGATAACTTATGCATTATGTATATAGGGCAGTATTCGTTTCCGGGCTATTTCTCTGCAACCACTGGATGGATTTCAACGAAACTCTGTGGGAAGTATCAGTACTGAGAGGAGATGCGCATATCATCGTCTTGTTCTGGTCAGACCATTTAACACAGAGTTATGGCCCTTTGATAACTTATGCATTATGTACATAGGGCAGTATTCGTTTCTGCGCTATTTTTCTGCAACTACTGAATGGATTTCAATGAAACTTGCTGCAAACTAACTATACCAAGAGGAGATGCGCATATGGTTGTCTTGTTTCGGTCAGACCATTTAACACAGAGTTATGGCCCTTTGATAACTTATGCATTATGTATATAGGGCAGTATTCGTTTCCGAGCTATTTCTCTGCAACCACTGGATGGATTTCAACGAATCTTTCTGAGAACCATCAATACCAAGAGGAGATGCGCATATCGTTGTCTTGTTCCAGTCAGACCATTTAACACAGAGTTATGGCCCTTTGATAACTTATGCATTATGCATATAGAGCAGTGTTCGTTTCCGCGCTATTTCTCTGCAACTACTGAATGGATTTCAATGAAACTTGCTGAAAACCATCTATACAAAGAGGAGTTGCGCATATCTTTGTCTTCTTTCGGTCAGACCATTTAACACAGAGTTATTGCCCTTCATTAACTTATGCATTATGCATATAGAGCAGTATTTGTTCCGCGCTATTTCTCTGTAACTAGCGGATGGGTTTCAATGAAACTTGCTGAAAACCATCTATACCAAGAGGAGATGCGCATATCATTGTCTTGTTTCGGTCAGATCATTTAACACAGAGTTATTGCCCTTTGATTACTTATGCATTATGCATATAGAGCAGTATTCGTTTCCGCGCTATTTCTCTGTAACTAGCGGATGGGTTTCAATGAATCTTTCTGAGAACCATTAATACCAAGAGGAGATGCGCATATTGTCGTTTTGTTCCAGTCAGACTGTTGAACACAGAGTTATGGCCCTTTGATAACTTATGCATTATGCATATATAGCAGTATTCATTTCCATGCTATTGCTCTGCAACTACTGAATGGATTTCAATGAAACTTTCTGGAAAACATCAATACCAAGAAGAGATGCGCATGTCATGGTCTTGTTCCAGTCAGACTGTTTAACACAGAGTTGTTGCCCTTTGATAACTTATGCATTATGCATATATAGCAGTATTTATTTCCGCGCTATTTCTCTGCAACTTTTGGATGGATTTCAATGAAACTTTCTTGAAACCATCTATACCAAGCGGAAATGTGCATATCATCCTGTTGTTCCTGTCAGACTATTTAACACAGAGTTATGGCCCTTTGATAACTTATGCATTATGCATATTATAGAACAGTATTCTTTTCCTCTATTTCTCTGCAACTACTGGATAGATTTCAATTAATCTTTCTGAGAACCATCAATACCAAGAAGAGATGTCTATATTGTTGTCTTGTTCCAGTCAGACTGTTTAACACAGAGTTATTGCCCTTTGATGACTTATGCATAATAGAGCAGTATTTGTTTCCGCTCTATTTCTTTTCAACTTCTCGATGGATTGAAATGAAACTTTCTGGGAAACATCAATACTGAGACGAGATGCCCATTTTGTCATCTTGTTCCGGTCAGACTGTTTAACACAGAGTTATTGCCCTTTGATAACTTATACCTTATGCAAATAGAGCAGAATTTGTTTCCACGCTATTTCTCTGCAACTACTGGATGGATTTTAATGAAACTTTCTGGGAACCATCAATACCAAGAGGAGACGCACATATTGTCATCTTGGTTCAGTCAGATCCTTTAACATAGAGTTATAGCCCTTTGATAAGTTATGCATTTTGCTTGTAGAGCAGTATTTGTTTCCTTGCTATTTCTCAGCAGGAATCTATGGAAACCATCAATACCAAGACAAGATGCCCATATTGTTGTCCTGTTCTGGTCTGACCGTTTAACACAGAGTTATGGCCCTTTGATAAGTTATGCACTATGCATATAGAGTAGTATTCGTTTATATGCTACTTCTATGCAACTTCTGCATAGATTTCTTTTAAATACAGCACTATATTTTTACTACTGCATTCTTCATTTCAACAACTTGAAGACTTTTTGTCTCATTTTTATATTCTGGTGAGCTGCCCAACCCTTTTCACCATCTGAAGTTTTTTTTTCACCTTTTTTGCCATCCATAATAAATATCTAAATAAAGCCCTATGACTTCAGCTGTTGTGTTAGTAATAACCAGTACTCGGCGGGGGATATAACTTCAACGAATTTGCTTGTTATTTATAGTTATTAAATTTCAAGGACATTTATTCATCTTGAGTTCTAACTCTACAAGAGGTATTTTATTGAAACTGAATAAATGTTGATCAAGACTTAATGTAAGACATTGCTTCTTTAATCGACTTATTATCACTGTATGAAATTGTTGCAACAGCTTCAACATTTTTTGAAAGACACTTTCAATGAATTGATGTGTTGTCATGATTCGGTCGCTAAATCTCTATACTAAGAAGGCACGGAGGGTTCGTCATCAGCTATAACAAGTAAAATAAAATAACTAAACTGTGTCTGCTTCACCTCTCTATATTTCGTTCTTTTTTATAATTATACATGTATATATAAATCTTTTCCATCAACGCCGTCTATCTTTTTTTAAAGATATTTCTTGTTTTGCAGTATTTGAGTTTTTAACATTATGTTTGCAAATATGTATCTCTATTGAAATGATAATCATATTGTACATTCAACAGAAAATACATTCTTTAACAAAAATAATTCAATGTCAAACTATATTTTATAAACTCAGCTAAATTTCAATTAACGAATTATCAACTAAATACTTTATGAATAGAACACGATGCCAAAACATAATACTTAAAAAGCTTTGTCCTCTGCAAGCTGCCATGCGCATGTTATTTTTCGCTTATGTATATTTATGGACTTCTCATGCTTTTGTTATGTAACAAACTGAGAAATAATGTGAATAAACTTGAAACTTGTCTTGTTCACCGAATTATTCATAACGTGGGAACTGTGTATTTTTAGGATAATTGGTTCATTTAGTGATTGTCTAAAAACAGAAATAACTTAAGGTTGTTTGCAGAGTACATGAGATTATATTTGTCTTGCAATTGGCACGAGAGAAACTAATTTTTCAAAATTAGAAACGAAAAAAAACTCATTGGCATTAACCTACAAAGTTAACGATAAGTTTTGGCAGACTTTGTAAGGGTTGAGAATAAAAAAGGTTGATAGTCTTCCGTGATTTACAAACCGGTAACAATAAAGTAAGGGATTATCGACACTTACACAATACATATAATTAAAGAGACACAGCTCTGAACGTAAATTTTCTGTGTGATTAAACTGTTTGAGACGTGCTATGTAAATAAATTACCTGATAAAGCAAACAAACCAGAACAATAAAATAAGTTTTAGTTAATTCATACCTTGCTGTTTTTCAACGCGGTCGTGTTTTTTCATACATATAACAATATTCATTAAAGGCAAATGTGTGCATATGGGTGGAATATTTTAAAGCGAGTAACAGATAGTCATTAACTTAAAGATACATGGCCTACTGCTGTAAAGATATCTAACACCAGATTTTAAGAGGTTTTCATTGCATGTTATGGCATAATTTATGACATGCTGTGTAAGATGTACGTGAATCAAACTGTTTCATTGATCTGAATTTTTATGTGTTTTGCTGAAAGAAAGAACAAAATACTTTCTATTTAGTCTAGTTTACTCAATAAATATCTTACACGCAAACACATTCGCAGGTGATTAAATTAGAAATTATAAAATTATCAGCAACTTCCAACGTTGAAGAATCGTACATGAGCATATACATATATAATAAGTAACAAACTAAAAGATTAAGGCGTTATAATTGAACGAAGCCATAACGAAACAAAGAAAGTGTCAAGTTGTCATTTATAAGACTTAAGTTACAGACCATAATGTTCATAGTGTTTCGGTGCTGTCAAAGATTAGCAGCACCTCTACGGTGCGCGATATGGTTAAAAAGTTATCAGAGAGTGAAAAATCGATTTTATCGTTCACGAGTTAAAACCGGAAACTGATATATTTTACGATTAACATTGCCATAGTATTTAAATAACAACTTTTCTGTTTATTTATGTTTTCTTGACGAACGAATTCGGCGAATAAGAAAGAGGTGTGATCCTAAAAACAATACGATAAATACATTGAAAATATGGTATTCCAAAGTTTCAAAACAGTAAAAAAATCAATTTTATTTTACTCTTTATTTACTTGAAAACATAAAATATGATGTGTATGAGGATGAACATTTGCAATAATTGTCCATTAATATAATGTATGGACAACTATAACTTATTTGTTCATGTAATGAATCACATAATGAAAATTAATTGAATTGGAGACACTCCTTAGCCTTATTACAGCAGGAAAGGTGAACTATGTATATCATTGCCCAAGGTTATAAAACTGAGCATGGAAACCAGTCTCAAATCTCAAGCATCTGATTGGCTGAAATGGCGACCAGTCGCCATTTCAGCCAATCAGATCCTTGAGATTTGAGACTGGTTTCTAATCTCAGGTTTATAACCTTTGGACCCGGAATAGCCACATTTAGGAAACACAGCCTCCCAACACATCCAAAGAGCAGAGAGAAAAAATGCAATGTTTTGCAAAATGATAAATTAAATAATCACAATAATAACAGAAATGAGGACATCTGGGATTAACATCTTGGAACGTTAAGTAGCCAAACAATGCCACTGGGAGTTTAAATCAGGTCCTATGTTGCAACAAACTCCATTTGCCTTAGAGGTCCTCGAATGAAAAACAAAACAAGTACAAGTTGGCATGGTGATCTAGCTTGAAGAGAAAAAGAGTGTTTAGTAAATTATATTTTTGTTTTTAGAATAAAAGACGAAAAGAATAAATCAGATCCATTATGATCTACGAAAGCCTTTGTTAATGCAGTTTCATTCTCATAGGAATCATAATTACTTATAATAAAAAACCATTATGTCAGTATTTAGTGTTGTTTTGTTAAATAAATATAATGTTCAGAGCACATTCTGAACTGTCCTTGATACGTCCTTCTTTCTGTCATATATAGAAACAAAGAAGATAGTATAAATTAACATTATGCTTGTTTGCTCATTTTGGAAAAATATTAGGACAAGTAAGTAAGTAAGTAAGTAATCATTTATTATAGTGACATGTGAATATCGTTACAAAACAACATAAATATATAAATAAATAAAAAGTATCCACCCGGCCCAACGGGCCTATATGTCACCTTATAACAACATATTAAATGTCAAAACTCGGCTGTTTTAGAAAGAATTAGAGAAAATTTATGATATACATTTAATTAATTATTATATAGAATGTCTTTTCTTTTCAAGTATGCTGCTGTGATATATTTTGCAGTCTGTCTGGTATAGTTTTTCATTAAAACACAAAGTTTTTCGCTGTTATTTATAGTTTGAATTGTATCTAATATTTGACCAATATACTGAGTTCTTATATTTCTGTATCTAGGACATACAATTATAAAGTGCACCTCTGATTCTACGTCCATTAAATCACATAAGGAACACAGTCTCTGTTCAGGGTCTTCACCGATGTATTAGACTGGTGCATCTAAGAAGCTGTTTAAAACCCCCAGTGGCAAACTGTTTTGCAACTAACCGTTTCAAAGCGGACACCCTTCTTCTTTTCGTAAATTGTTTATGAAATCGAATTTGAAATTAATCATAGATGCACCCATGTTCTCTTTTCCTCTTTACTTTTTGGCTGCGTGTGGAGGCTGTGTCTCTGACTGCGGCAATACCTGATAAAGCTGATATGCATATTTTACTTTTTACTATAGTTAATGTGTTTAACTATAAGGATGTATCTTGTAGGCTTTGTGGCTGGTGCTATGATACTTCTGCTGTCGTTTTTCGTATAAAGGCAACACGCTGTACATGGTACTTCGGCTATTACATAAATATACTGAAATAATAAAGTTTAGCAAGTATATAAATTTAACAGAAAGAACATCTTACATCAATAAAAATGGTTTCTTATTACAAAACAGTTATGATATATTATGATATTCTTTTTGTTAGTGATTTGTTATTTGGTTAATGTGAAATCAATCAGGTATTTTTTTATTGCCAACTAAAACGGTTTTTCATTTTGATTATCTCCTATGGTATTTGTTTATTATGTTGCTTTACTTGCTAAACTTATTTCTTTCAGTATATTTCACATACATATCTACATTTATGTCATCGAAATGACGTAGACTTTTGATAATGACCAACTTCATTCTTTGAATTTTCAAAATACTTTGGTTACATATAACTTTTTGTAACTGAACCTGATTAATATTCAACATTTATTCGAAAACTTGATAAGTTAAATTAAAATTTCGTGGTTTTCCGAAATAATATTGCGCTGATTGATAAGAAATTTATAAATATGTTATCAACGTGATGTTACTATACTAAATTGAAAAAATAACGAATATTTAGATGATTTGACGATTATGTGCTGTTTTGTTTCGCAAAAAAAGTTATTAAAATGGTATATAGCACACTGCGATAAAAACTGCTAACCGGCTATTTATTGCATTCTATAATTAAACATTTGGGCTCAAGATCATAAAAACAAATCAGGAAACTAGTTTTAAATCTCAATGATCTAATTGGCTAAAATGGCAAGTGTCTCATATCTGACAGATCTAATCGGCTAAAATGGCGACTAGTCGCCATTCTAGCCAATCAGCTACTTTAGACTTGAATCTGGTCTTCAGTCTTAGCTTTTTATCTTCGGCCCAGTGTCATGCTGTTTGATACATTGTATCTAGTGGTAAACCAAACTGGTATTTGACTAAATATCTGCTTTTTCTATTTATTTGCCTGAAGAAAAGAACAAAAGCCTAGTAAATATACGCCTCAGTTCTTATGAGAAAATAATTCCTCCACATATTGCGATAATCAGTAATTTCCAATAGATTAAGCAAAAATATATAAGCTCACATATGACTGGAAAAAGTGACATTAAAGTTACAGGAAACAAAAACCATTACGACATTAATGGGATTCTACATTGTCATTTACTTTTCAATTAGGAGGACTCGGTTATAATTTTCAGGAGACATTACAAAAGACGCTAGTTTATGGCACCTTAAATTTGTTTCTGAATTTATAAAAATAAATAATAAACGTGGATAAGTTCTTTGCCTCACGTGCAATATGTCAATGTTGAGCCGGAGGGGAACATTTATCAGGAATAAACGTGGGTCGGGACATGGGTCGCGTCGATCGAGACGCTCAGTGCGGTCAACGACTAGCAGCACGTCAACGGCGTCTGCGTCGGTGTCCGGATCGCTCCGGAAACATCGCACAGGAAGTGATGTCATGTTTAACGGACTCGAATTACATCAAACGCAATATACTGCGCCGCCAATGAGAAGCTTTGCAGACGTCGTGGCTGTTAGAATGGTAAATTCGCAACAATTATGTTTTGCAATGATGCTTTTCATTTAAACATTTATTTTACTTTGCTGCTTTTTGTATTTAAGTTTGATAAATACAAAATATTAATACATATTTTTGGCACAAATAATATGTATTGATAAATAGAAATAAATATATAACATTACATTTGTTGTCTTCCTGAAAATTATGAGTAGAGTCACACTTATTAAATTCAGAAGCCAGTGCTAAAATAACAATCATTAATGATAATAATTGCATTCAAAGTGCATATTGAAGTTATTTTCATCATTTGTTTAGAAAATAAAAAGTAACGTTATATTTATTTTTCTCGTTTTACAACATCTTTGAATCGACCCATCACTGTTGGAGTTTACAGTACAACGAAAACTTGTTTATAGTATTTTTTAAAATTTTATTTCATGCATCCATACAGTATCTTATTTGCATTGTTGCATGATTGTCGTTTTTTTACAAATCAGCTAACCTGTTGCGACCATTAGAACGTTGTAGGCATATAATTCGTTGTGCATGCTGGCGATTGCAAATTAAACAAGAAATATCTTTAAAAATGATAAACGGCGTTGATGGAAAAGATTTATATATACATGTATATAAGAAAGAAAGAAATACAGAGAGGCAAAGCAGACACAGTTTAGTTATTTTATTTTATTTGTTATAGCTGTCGACGAACCCTCCCTGCCTTCTTAGTATGACTTAGAGATTAAGCGAGCGAATCATGACAACTCATAAATTTATTGAAAGTGTCTTTCAAAAAAATGTTGAAGCTGTTGCAACAATTTCATACAGTGATAACAAGTCGATTAAAGATACTGAAGCAAAATATTCAGTTTCAATAAAATACCTCGTGTAGAGTGAGAATTCAAGATGAATAAATGTCCTTGAAATTTAATAAATATAAATAATAACAGCCTGTTACAAGAGCGAAATCTACAAACTTTTACGTATATTAACTTTAAAAAAAAAGTGTCCGACCTGAGTATTGAACCCGGGGCCTCCGCTTGAGAGGCGAGAGTGTTAGCCACTACACTACAATAAACTTGTATTTCGTACTTGAAATTAACAATCAGTATCAAATGAACTAGAAAGGAACCAGTAAGAACTAGGAATATCTACACTTCTCTTTCGTTTTACACTGTGTATTGTATGCAAGTGTTTACCTGACACCCAAGAATATTCCATATACTATTGTATTTAAGCCATCAATATTGCCTTAACTGGTTACTTAAATCGTAAATATGTTTTTCCTCCAATACAACGCCCAATAACAACCAATCGAATTAATCTATTTGATTTTTCCGCTGCATAATAATAAAAATCCCACTAGATACCTCTCCACCCTGCTAGATGCCTCTCTGGTGTAAATAGCTACCAATCGAAATAGTTTATTTCATTTTCCCTCTGCATAATAAGAGAATACGAGTATTATTTACAACATTTCAATGGTCGAAAAACTAGGTCAAAAGTGAGCTTAGACAGCTAACGCCGAAAAAAACAACGAAGCGATAGTATCTGAAAGATTATGTCAAAAACCTGCCTTTCCACTTTTTTGTCATTTCGGCAAATTCTCGTGTATCTTGCAGTCAAGATCTTTGTTTATCTTGCCGTCTGGAAAGTTGTATAACACAATTGTCTTAACTAAAAACGTCAGACTTTGCTCAATAATTACAACTATCATCATAACGGAAATGAAGACAATTTCGCGAAATAATGATGCAATTCCGAAGTTCGAATCAGTACTTCTTAACAAGTTACACATGATTCTTTTTATGTTATAAATTAAAAGTAATGTAACAGTCTGTTAAAACTTCAAAGTATATATTAAAAAAAAGCCAAGTATATGTTAATTGACTCCTGCCAGATAAAAACAATCGTAACTTCAAATTTTTCTAAATATTTCTGCTGTGCTAGGTTTGTGAATAATTTTATACATTTTTTTTTATGAGACGAGACTTGGTTACATGGAAAACTTAGTTTGACTGCCTTTACGTAACACTCTAACGCTTACTTGTGTTGTTTATTATACATGTGTGTCGAGTTGGCGGAATTGTTGGTGTTAATTCAACAAGGCAACTTACGGTTATTTTTGTTTTTGAGTATGTGTCCAGTTATATTTCCGTGCTTCTCACACAATTGTGATATGTTTTTTTATTAAATTGTTTTTGCCACTAAGCGTTCTTAATCGGTTACCCTTCAGGTTCATTTTCTCGTTTATTTTTGTAGTGCTCATCTGAAATTTAACATTTTATAAACCATTGCTCTCTTTTCCTCTTTGCTTATGTGTCTGTATAGAGAGGCTTTGTTTTCGGAGTGTGGCTGTTTCTGATAAGCATATTTCAATTTTATATTAATAAAATTGCAGTTATATTTTCAAGTTTCACGACGTCCGACATTCAAAGTAAGTAAACGTTGATGACCAAAAATACAATTTAAAAAATAATAATTAATATAAACATAATTTGACAATATTCTGCTTGGCCATAAGTCTTTTGTACTAAATCCTCTGGAATATCTCGAAAGATACACAAAATTCATCAGGTCATGAATCAGAATGTCTCATCGAAAATTATAAAAGATGAGACATTCACAAAACGAATATATATCACAGGGAGGGGTATGTTAACGTTAGTCCAAAATCTCCGGGCGCTAGATATTATTTAGGTTTTGTAGTAATTGAAAGAGGAACAAAAACAGATTATTAATTTAATTTTAATAAAGTCATCACAAGGCACTGTGATATCAATTCTTTCCTCAGCTGTCTCATCAGCAAGCGCAAGATGAAAGACAATAAAGAGGTTAGTTGTTCTTTTAAATGTCAGAGCTAATTCCTCGTTCTTAATTTTCAGTATCAGGAGGACGTCGGTGTTTACTGCAGGTGACTTTATTATCAAATCAAACAATTTTTATTTTGACCGAATATATGTAGAGGCCAATGTTTTTTATTAAATGTACTGTAAATCAATAATAAATTGTTCATTCTTTTTACCAATAGAAATCACTGTCTTTTTTGTTCCGAAGATGTTTTACGTTTATAAAGAAGACTAGCATCAGATGATTTTTAATCTATTGTTACAACAGAAAATATTTACAAAATATTTGAATTCCGGGTCGAATACCGATGACCTTTCCATGCCAGCCATATTTCTTGTTTTCTTGGTATAGTTGAAAATCACTAAAAGCACTGATCTATTATGTTAGATGTAAATTTCAGCTTTTTTTCAATTCATTTTGATAAACGAAACTAATGTTTAATGTTCCAATACTATTGCAACTATTAAAACACAATATGCCGAAAAGGAAAACAATTAAATACAACATAGCTAACATCTCTTTAAACCCCAGTCAAAATTCTATTCTGTGTTCGGTTTCGCCCATAGTTTTCTCGTTTGGGGCCAACCCGTTATTTAATCTAGTGACCATACCCCGCTGATCATGGAATGGTGATAATCAGAAAGTACCGCATTGAAGGTTCCATGTTCCCCTTCATGTGCATACCATCATTTTTTGATGGATCTAAATTATACTGATCACATGTCTAAATATTGAGTTGCACTAAACCAGGTGCTTGGAAGCGTGGGCATTCATATGCAATTTCATTTCTGCCCGTGAAAAGGCTCAATCAAACAGAGTCTGCAATATTTTCATATGTGTTGTGTTAGGTGAACTTCAAAGTCCCCTTCTCATCTATTTAAAAGAGAAAAATATTTTAAGCCGATCTCTTTGACGTTATAAACAACTTGACTAATTATAAGCACTTACTCTTACTGATAAGAACTTCCAATCATGAATTTGCTTTGTATTATCATTCGTTAGATCTTTCTGATCGTACACAATTAGTAGAGTTTTGTTTTATCATCAGGTCTCGGTCTCATCGCAGAAATTAAACAAGACGTGAAAACAGATGTGAGTATTACCCTCGCAAAAACAATTTATGTGGCAATTCCTAATATGCACAAGTCATTTTTTACAATCACAGTTGTTTTGTATGTGGTGTGTGGCGGCCATAGAAGTATCCATGTACTTTTATTCAATACTGTTATCTGTTCATCCCCGAGATATTGCATTTGCCACTAACCGTTCCAAGGCGGTAACTCCTCGGGTTCACATTTTTGTAAATTGTCTGTGGTGTCTGTTTTGAAATAGATCATTGTATTATACATGCTCTCTCTCTCTCCTCTCTCTCTCTCTCTCTCTCTCTCTCACTTCTTCTTCTTCTTCTTGACTGTGTATGGAGGCTGTGTCTTCTGAATGTGGCTATTCCTGATAAGCATATTTCACTTCTTTAAATAATCATCATGGCGGAAAATAATTGACCTTGGAAAAAAGTACTAAAATGTATAAGACTCATTATCCTGATCGTGATGATTAACTTTTTATGAGTATTATTCGTTAATCACCCATTAAATCACTCGCTGCGTTGTTTAAATTGCAATTACTTATTGAATAAGCATGCTGTTACATGAACCAAGTTTATCGGGGAAACTTTAATTTAATTTATTTAAAATTAATATCTTCTTTAGAAGCAAATGCCGTTGCACTTGTATGCAAACAATCCGTTGAAAAATAACGTGTGTGTAAACAACATGTACCTACATGAATATGTTTTATTTTCAAATTGTGTGTTTTATTGATATTTAGACAAATAGAAATCTGATTTTCAAAAACAAGCTAAGGATTCTGTCTCTGCAGACTAAATGATCTCCAATTTCAATTTTCTTCGTTGTATGGCCATTTTCGCTCAACTCAATGGTTGCTGGTTTCGGGCCAGAAGAGAGTGACAAAACTGAATGCTGAACGTCGTTTACTTTGAAACACTGAAGAACGCGTTCGGATATCGTGAGTCAGACGTTACTCAAGCGTTACTTGGTTGTTATAAATCGTTTGCTTCACTGTGCACGACATATTGGGGACCGGACAACGACAGCTGAACGGTCCTCTAGCGAACGCAGCGTGTGACTAAAGTAAAACGAACGTCTTTTTGGCGTCCATTGAGCGTCATTCGAGCGTTACCCGAACGTTCATGCACCAGCACGCTTGTCTAACGTTGACAAATCGTTCTTCGAGCACTAGTGGCATGTAAGAACATGCTGATGGTATAAGGGTTTTTTTACTTGGTCGCTGTTACACGCTTTAAGTACGTTAGACACAGGCTAGAGGTGCGTTAGACTAAACGCCAGATGTGTCATCGTCATTCTAGAACACTCAAAAAATGAACGATTGAAACGTTCAAAGAAAGTTGACCAGAACGTCATAACGTGACGGCACATTTTCGCAAAAGGTCTCTATGGTGGTAACAAGCGTACAAATGTTCTACTTGCATGGGGATATACGTCCGATACTGATTACTTATCTGCTATATATTTCCATTTATTGAGAAGTTTTAAAAATGTATTTTTTGTTCGATCATATTCAAGAAAATAAAACATATGCAAACCACGTTATAACCAGAATACACGCAATTGACAAAATTTAAGGTATTAGAACTGTAATGTGCACTTTTGCAGATTGGGATTTTGTTGTTTTCATTTCCAAGTACATACATTTAGACATCTAAACAACATTTACCGTGCGCAACTCGAGAAATTTAGTATTTTAGAAGGGGACCCTCTGTTTCGGAAAGTGGGCTGTAAAATCAAACATACTAGAAGCTAAATTCATCTCTATTTCTTTGAAACCTTGTAAAATTTTGTAAAATAAAGGCTGATTGTTTAATGACATTATATCTGAACAGGAAAAAACAAGCATTATGTTTAGAATTTATTTCTAACACTTTATAAATTGACTTTTTTAAAGTGTACACCATCTTCGGAAATGCACATTTTTCCGATCTGCAAAAATTAAGTAAGTTTTTATCTGTGATTTTTGTGCATGTTTAATGCAGTAAAATAATTGTGTTATACATTAAAATTATCTGCAATGTGTATAGAATCAAATAATTAAAAAAAAAAGAGCACCTCACCGTCTCCGTTTTCATTTTATTGGCCTACAAAATAGGTACCTATGGCCCAGACCAAACGGTTAAAAACCACAAAAACCAAAGGGCTAGGTTTACGAATGGTGATTTTTTTATACCCCCTCAAATTTTTTGAAAAACAAGAAATACGCAAGCAATCAGCTATGCTGGTTAGAATTTAACCTCAAAAAAGTAATTTTGGCAACCGTAACCATAGCAACCAAAGCATTTTTTAAAGGAAAAAATCATCGTGCAAACACATAAAATTAGTTTTATAAGACAAGTATCACAAAATTACTGTTCAATTATAGAAACAATAAAATAGCAACATTTTCCTAAATGAAAGTACATATTCCATAATCATTTTAGTTTCATATCGTGATTCTGTTGCTGTATTATAAAAGAGTCAGTATTTTGTAATAATATCATTACAATATTTCAGTTTTCATGGCTACTAAATGAAGATGAAGAATAATAACAATTATTTCCGAATTTTAAATCTATTGATTATACTATTTTCTCCAAAAATTTCCTCACAATAATTTAAAAAAAAGAAGAAAAAGGGGAAAAAAGGTTCCTCTCCCTAGGATTGAACCGGGTCCGTCAAAATGAAAAATTCTGAGCGTTACCACTACGCCACGGAGGATTGATCAAACGGCGGTCAACTTCATATAAGCTCTATTCATTACTGAGTGTTGTTCGTCTATAGACTTATTTTGAGTATTTGTTATGAATTACATCAATTTTATATCCGCACTTTGTTATTATTTGATTTAGTTATTTACGACGTCATAATCGCGGAAAACACCTTAAGAGTAGACTCCTTTTACGAAAAATAGTATCAACCGTAAACGTACGAATCGGCGTTCGGAAAAAAACGAATTAGTGACAGCATAAGTCGATGTTTGGCGGAAATATTACAGTTCTAAAATCTTAAGCGATAAAGCGCTATAAAATTTAATGTCTGCTTTAACAGAAAAAAATTAGTCTTATACAGTTAACACCCTGCGCTAATGTAATCCTAATGAATTTTACAATAACATAACTTCCTTACCTTCCTTAATTAGAACAATGTAATAGGCAGACCTTCGCATTAAAATCAGATACTTGCTATAAAAAGCTACTGCAGAAATTGATCTTTTGCAAAACAATATGGACTCGCTTGCTAGACGGTTTCTCTATTTATGGTCAGAATAACAGAGAGTCGTATTCTTTAACATTTTCTGAATGAACAGCTTCTGAATTTCTGGACAATTGGTCATGTTTGACCATGTTAATATTTGAATTTCATTTCAAGGGAGATAGCAATCACGACGTTTTAGAAAATATGTGTTAAAAGACAACTTGACTTTAAGGCTATTGTAAGGCATGTATTAAAATTATTACAATTTCATTATAAAAAAGGCCGCGATACGTTCGAAATAATTGCGCTAATTGTGCTTAAATTTTGATAATTAAAAGTTTTATAACCATGCTGGAGTATTTTTAACATGTTACCATAATAAAAATATTATAAAATCAAATCGATAAGAATTCTATTGTGCACTTGTGAAACTTCCAAAATATTTAAATCTTAGTAAAATTTTTAAAAACATGATTAACCGAGTAACAGTTAATTACACTTCAGCTAAAATCCTGACAGTGGTCATTTTATTAATTAAAGGTTGGTAAATGTTCTAAAATGTCTTAGTAAAAAAATCTTCTTAACCTTAAGATGCTATTCGCCTCACTTGGTAATGGAAATAAAAATTTTCAAAATTTTGTTTTATTTAAAACGAAATACGAATATTTGCCATTTGCTTCGACGGACATTAAGAGATAGGTAAAAGAAAAAAATCTGTTTTACTAGTGCATTTAGTTTTGTTTGTTACAACAGTTATCGAAGAAGATACATGACACAGTGTAATAAAATCATCAAGCTCTAGACTTTAAGAGATTTTCGTTGCATCCTATCGGAAATAAATGTCATACTGTGGAAGAATTTATGTCTGAGGTCTAGTGGTAAACCGAGCTATTTCAATTACCTGATTTTTATATTTACTTTGCTGAAGGATATAGCAAAGGCTATCAAAAAAAGGCGTCACATCTTAGAAGAAAATAATGTCTCCATTGATTGAGTAAGAAATTACATGAAAATCAGTAATTTCCAATAGGTTAAGCATGGATATGGGAGCATATATATTATAAAAGAGGAAACAATAAGTCTAAGTCAGACTGACGTTGAAGGCGAATGAAACCATCACGAAACAAAATTATTTCCTTGTGTCTTCTTTTTTGTTCGATTGGCGTTACATGTAAATTACAGTTTTCGGGAGACCTTAAAAAGGACGTCGGTATATGACAACTCCATTAAGTCACTGACAAGGCGACAAAAGGGAATATTATATAAAGATATGATCTTTGTTTCACGTGAAATATGTCAATGCTGAGCCGGAGGGGAACATTTGTTAGGAATAAACGCGGGTCGGGACATGGGTCTCGTCGATCGAGACGCTCAGTGCGGTCAACGACTAGCAGCACGTCAACTGCGTCTGCATCGGTGTCCGGATCTTTCCGGAAACAACGTACGGAAAGTGAGGTAACGTTTAACGAATTCGAGTCTCACCAAGCGCCATACAGTGCACCATTAAAGAGCTTTGCAGACGTCGTGGCGGTAAGAATGGTAAATTCACAAGTTTCTTCTCTTTTATTTTAATTGTAAATAATTTCTCTGAAAGTACACAGAAATTATTACTAGTAATAATTTACAAAATCATATGCATGTCACTATTTTATTGAAACAAAATCGTCCATGTTGTCCTGTAATTAAACGTATGCTATTGCGGAAACTTCAATTATATGTATCAAAATGTCTAAAGGAAAACTAAGTGTAATAGATTCAAAATACTAATTAATAACGCGGAGAGGCGGCGAAACTCGCTCTAATAAAACCACATTTGAGACCAAGAAAAAGTGTTCCTAACATTGGCTTTGTCCTTATTTCTGGGTTAAAAAGTGCAAAATTGTAAAAAGAGACATCTGAATAATGGTCTTATTACATATGTATCTAGGTGGTCTTAATTTTGGGATAGTCTTACATCAAATGAGGGATTTTACTGAATATAAAAACCTGACAAAACATTACGTGGAACTCTGATTGATTGTTTTAATATAGTACAATTTAATTTGAAGTCGAACAACGACTGATCCCGATTTTTAATTTTAAAATGATTTTAAATTCCAAAAATGAAACGTATTTGTTTTCGCAAAGGGTTTCAGTTCCAAAGAAAGTATTATTATCATTGTGATTTCTTAATTGTTAACGCTACTCAATCCTTTCAATTTGTCAATATCTCATATGTTTAAGGCAATGAACACTTCAGTTTTGCGAAAAACAGTTAATACACCAGTATTGCGAAAAACAGTTATCAGTTTTCTACATCTGATTAAAACAGTGTAACACGCAATCACTGTTTGCTAGGAATACAGATTAACCCCATCTCTGGTAAATAAACTACTTAATAAATCAAACCAAAAGCACTAATTGGACTTTCTTGTAGACTGGGCATTATTTCTTATCTTATTCTATACTTGAACAGTATTGTATAAATATTTTTATCTGAAATACAATTTCGTTAAACATGTTGTATTGTTTTCGGGTTTACATTCTACAATGTATATATAATTAAATTAAATTTAATGTTTTGATACTTTCCTCTAAAAGCAAATCAATAACGAGAAATGTAAGCATATTGCTAGTTCTATCAACATGAATCTGTTCATGGACAGAAACGAAAGATGCATACTTGTTTTATCATCGCCTCTATAAAACTATACGGAACAAATTAAGATTTCCCAGACCGATAGCATGCATATGAGAGTGAACATGTAACCTTCAAAGGGGTAAGTGGTATTTTATACAATACCATTCCATTATCAGAGGCGTATAGTCCTCAGATGAAAAGAATGCGTTTGTCTTAAACCATAAAACACTTAGCAGAAATAAGCGTAATGGAATGTTGATAAAGAACACGAGAATATAAATACAGCTTAACGAATAAAACGCTTATGGTAAAACTAACAAGAAGATATATCTGTAGGGTGATTGAAATATTTTATAGCTATACTAACCTACTAAATGCATATAGGCCGAAATATTATTTGAACTAAACTGTTTCTCTAGAGGCACCATTAAGGAAAGTATGTGTCTAGCTCAACGACTTTCACATGATTTAATGGACAACAATACTCTATTTGATTGAATGAAGAAAAAGTTACAACGTTGGGAATTTCTATGAACGTAAACATGCATATCAAGTAAACAATATACACAGGGTTTTCGCCACTACAAGATTAAGAATATCGTTTTGCAAATTCCGTCGCCGCTATTGACATCTAAATTAAATTAAAAACACGATTGCAGTATACAATCGCTACTGAAAAAAATATAACTGAGCTTGTGTTTTATAGAGATTTCGTTTACAAAGTTTGCAAGTGGAAGAAAATAACTTTATATTTTGAATCACTAATCACTTGCCTCAGTAAGGTCATCGACAACCTATCTATTTGGGTTCGTGTATGCTTTCGGAAGCGTCATTGTCGAGTTACGGGTGGGCTGGAGTTAATTCAAAAGGGCAACAGAACAAACGGGACAAGTGTTATGTTGGTGCATTATGACTTATGAAATACATGTCCTGATTTCGTCTGTTTATTTGGGATATGGTATGCAATACCAAACTGGTGGACTGGTAAACGGCTGCTGAAATGTTTTGATAATTCCACGTTGTGCGTTCGTCTAAGACTATGAATAGTAATTCAAACTGAAGACGTAGAATGTAATAACTTGTTAAGTGACTAAAAAGGATCATTAGAAATCATTAAACTTTATATGTTTTGAAAATAAAATAATTCGGTTCGATTCAATTTAATTTTTGTTCATAAGAAATAGATTTAACGTAATTTTTGAAAACCACCGAAGACGACAACGAATTACTCTTTGAGCTTGTTAATGAGCAGAAATGGAAATGCAAATGAATCATTAATTTTCAGCTGAAGAAACATGCCTCTTATCGCTTGATTTTGTTTAAGTCAATAACGGAGTCGGCTGCACAATCGCAGATGACAATTTAATATAAAAATTACAGTGAGCAGAATTACTTGGCGACGGTTTACTATTTAAACGTAACTCTTAACTGAAGGTTGCCGACCTGACATCAAACTCATAACAGACAAATTACATGCTTATATAACTTTTTAAGAGAATTTGCCGTTACCATGGCGAAATCCGGTCAGGTTAACACGATTTCTAGTTATATTCGTTCCATAATTGTGAAGAAAATGGCGTGAGTGATAATTTACTCCTCTTCGAGAGTTTTACATGTCAATTTAATGACGTCGTAAAGCTGAATAACATTAATGAACCTGTCATCAAAGAAAATTATATTTGATGAGCCAGGAACTTCGATTTTGCAATGTGACTGATTGCAAGCCGTTACTCTGACAGATATGGCTTTCGATCAAGAAATTACATTTTTATCAGCATTCAGAAATCTTTCTGACAGTATATAATTAGTGGGTAGCTGTTTGTTTTATCATCAAGTTTTATTCAAAATCGTTTGAGGAATTAAGCGACACTTGAACATTACTATTAATACAACCGTTTGAAAATAAGAAATTCTGTAGCAAATAAAAAATTAATGTGAATAGAAATTTTTTATTGATAACATCCCTTTTCGCGTTGATGCCAGTGCAATAATTTCAGTAACGGTTAGGCATATTTCTCTCCGCAAAATTCAATGATACTACAAAAATCAATTTAACTTAGCATGCTGAAACAAAGTGTCTCAATTTCTTTGTGGTATGGCTTCCTGCCATTTTCCGTTTATCTCAAGTCTCATTTTTTTAAAATATAAATGGGGCACGTCACAGGAAAAGGTACCTTCGGACAGTTGACGTTAATTCTTGAAATGACGTCATAACGTTGAGCAGACGACAATAATTATCATGCCTTTTGCAGTAAAAAAAATCATTGTATTGTCAAAATGAATAAGATATCTCTTCTAAGCTATGCGAAACTAAAAGATATTTGTAATTTCTTTCCAAATATAGTAAAAACTAAAATGTAACAAAATATGTCCGAATGTACCTTTTCCCGTGACGCGGCCCAAATTGTTTCATGTGAACACGTCATTTTCTGAAACAGGGTCTATTGTTTAGTTGATTTTATGTTACCGAATATCTGCGGAAGCATGAGACTTTCTCAAATATTTCTCGTCGGTCGTAATATAAAAGAAAAAATAGCACTAGCATAGCAGATCACAAACTGTGTACTTTGAGGTATTTATGGTTACACCCAGACAACGTAAAGAACTGGTTCTCAATTCCTCACCAGTCTAATAAACGTCAAGTCAAATTTTATGTATTAAATAGTTTATTGACAGAAATTTACTTCCTGTCTACCGAAATACCCTTTTCCTGGTAATAATTTGTCACAATTCGCAACTCGACACTAAACTGCATTTATTTCTAATGCGTTTGGATTTGTGGTCCTTTAAACATTATGTAAGATTAAACTTTTCATTAAATTTTGCCTTGCTTAAAATGCAATCTTACAAAATGGGTTATTGGAACTAAAAGCTGCCTATTCACAATCCCAGTTTTGAACTAATCAGTAAATTTAAGGATCGGTTGTGAATGGGTCTGCTTTAGTAAATGACATTTTTGTAACGCAATAACAACTTTGGCTTCAAATAAACCGGTTTTCACTATTACTTTGGCTGTATAAAATACTAAGTGTCTCAATTTATTTGTTTACGGGTCTTTCAATGTTTATTTTTAAATTGTCATGTTTGAAAACTCTTTTGTATTCGCCCTGATACAAAGTTCTTGACAGGCACCTAAAAACTTTTAAAATCCGTCTTAAGCATGCGTGTGTACAAGTAATATATCATCCGCCATTTCAATCTGCTAAGTAAAGCTGAAACTTCTGACTTCGAATACAAGCATTTGATAACATGTTTGCTTGTTATATTGTTGTCAAGTGTTTTCTTCTATTTCAAACTGATTTTTCATTTTAAACATTAAGGTACTGCCAGACATTTTAAATACACAAACGAGCATCATAGAGGCAAAATCTGTGTCCAAGATCATAAAACAAAATCTGGAGATCAGTCTCAAATCTCAAGCATCTGATTGGCTGAAATGGCGACCAGTCGCCATTTCAGCCAATCAGATCCTTGAGATTTGAGACTGATCTCAAATCTTATTTTTATGATCTTGGGCCCTGCACTTCTGAATATGCTCTGATATTGTCAGTTCTGTGCCCAAGGTTATAAAGCTGAGCATGGAAACCAGTCTCAAATCTCAAGCATCTGATTGGCTGAATCAGATGCTTGAGATTTGAGACTGGTTTCCAAACTCAGCTTTATAACCTTCAACCCTGTTATTAGTAAAATAATCCGTTACTGGGCTTTCAGATCAACCTTTCTGGGGTTGTCCCGGCTAGCTAAATTGGTTGCGTTGTCAAAATTGCAAGGCTCTGCGCTGTCACCTTGACGGTGCAGGTTCGCTACCAGATATAGGCACTACCATTTTCCATTCATCCTACATCCTACATAATGTGCTTGGCGTAAAGTAAATACTGTTTATAGCTCGTGGCTGCTTTATGGAGAACTAATTGAATGTTTCTAGTTTTTATTATGATGTTTTACCTTCGTATTAAGTTGAACTTTTCAGAGAACGACTTATAGAGCATTTAAATTTGAAATATTTCATTTAAATTTTCATTATATTATGAATGTTTCGTTGACATTCAGTCTGCAGAAAGTGACCAACATTCAAATACAAGACCATGCTGTATGTCAATTACAAAATTTCCAGAAGATATTATTGAAGTACTTTCAGGAGTAAAACAACTTAAATTTAATCTTTAAATGATCATTTTTGTTCATACGGCAATAAATAATGATAAGGAAACATTATATGGTTTTATTATGAAACGCTTTGCTTCAAACCCTTACAATCTGATATCTGATTTTGACATATTAATGGTAAATTCTCATGTTTTGTGTACCAGAAACATATTAAGTTTGATTTACTCGAACAGTTCTAACTTAAAAGCTTTTTGATAACACTGTGCTTTTAAAAGTCACAAAATGTTAAAACATTTTTACAGCATGCAGTGTTTTATGTGCATGTAGAAATTATAATTTTCTGTCACATAAATAAGTGTAATTTTACGAGTTAACAAAATGACCTAAAGACAGAAGTTTATGTACCGAAATAAATTAAAAGTTAACAAATCTATCTCGTACAGAAGGAATTGCAACATTAAGCAGTTCGATTTTACGCAAACACTTTTATACGAAACAAATCAGATTATGGCTCTCAAGTTGACAACCGGTGACAGATATAAATCCTTTTAATAAAAGATATATTTTTCTTTGTCACGAAAACCATTGTATTATACAATGATTACGAAAAAATTCAGCCTTAAAGAAACATGGTTTGGTTGTTATAATATGCTTATCTAACGTTTTAAAAACGCTTTGTGGGGAGGCTGTGTTTACTAAGTATTTCTGTTCATCAAACGTTTTAAGAAACTGGTGTAAACTAGCGTTTTGTGAAAAGGTTGTGTTTCCTGGGTTTGTTTGTTTCTAATATGCTCATCTAACGTTTTGACAAACGTTTTGTGGAGATGCTTTGTTTCCATGGGTGAGGTTGTTCGTAATATGCTAAACTAACGTTTTGACAAACGCTTTGTGGAGATACTTTGTTTCCTAGTCGAAGTTTTTCATAATGTGCTCATCTAACGTTTTGACAAACGTTTTGTGGAGATGCTTTGTTTCCTGGGTGAGGTTGTTCATAATATGCCCAACTTATGTTTTGACAAACGCTTTGTGGAGATGCTTTGTTTCCTCGTCGAAGTTTTTCATAATGTTCTCATCTAACGTTTTGACAAACGCTTTGTGGAGATGCTTTGTTTCCTAGGTGAGGTTGTTCGTAATATGCCCAACTAACGTTTTGACAAACGTTTTGTGGAGATGCTTTGTTTCCTGGGTGAAGTCGTTCATAATATGCTCAACTAACGTTTTGACAAACGTTTTGTGGAGATGCTTTGTTTCCTGGGTGAGGTTGTTCATAATATGCTCATCTAACGTTTTGACAAACGCTTTGTGGAGATGCTTTGTTTCCTGGGTGAGGTTGTTCTTAATATGCTCATCTAACGTTCTGACAAACGTTTTGTGGAGATGCTTTGTTTCCTGGGTGAGGTTGTTCTTTATATGCTCATCTAACGTTTTGACCAACGCTTTGTGGAGATGCTTTGTTTCCTGTGTGAGGTTGTTCATAATATGCTCATCTAACGTTCTGACAAACGTTTTGTGGAGATGCTTTGTTTCCTGGGTGAGGTTGTTCATAATATGCTCATCTAACGTTCTGACAAACGTTTTGTGGAGATGCTTTGTTTCCTGGGTGAGGTTGTTCATTATATGCTCATCTAACGTTTTGACAAACGTTTTGTGGAGATGCTTTGTTTCCTGGGTGAAGTCGTTCATAATATGCTCATCTAACGTTTTGACAAACGTTTTGTGGAGATGCTTTGTTTCCTGGGTGAGGTTGTTTATAATATGCTCATCTAACGTTCTGACAAACGTTTTGTGGAGATGCTTTGTTTCCTGGGTGAAGTTGTTCATAATATGCTCATCTAACGTTTTGACAAACGTTTTGTGGAGATGCTTTGTTTCCTGGGTGAGGTTGTTCATAATATGCTCATCTAACGTTCTGACAAACGTTTTGTGGAGATGCTTTGATTCCTGGGTGAAGTTGTTCATAATATGCTCATCTAACGTTTTCACAAACGTTTTGTGGAGATGCTTTGTTTCCTGGGTGAAGTCGTTCATAATATGCTCATCTAACGTTTTGACAAACGCTTTATGTGGATGCTTTGTTTCCTGGGTGAAGTTATTCATAATATGCTCCTCTAACGTTTTCACAAAAGCTTTATTTGGATAAATGTTTCCTCTGGGTGTGGCTGTTCCTAATATGCTCACTTAACGTTTAACAAACGTTATGTGGAGATATTTGTTTCCTATTTGAAGTTGTTCATACTATGTTCATCTAACGTTTTAACTAACGCTTTGTGAGGATGCTGTGTTGCCTTGGCGTAGCTGTTCCTTATATGCTTATGTAAAGTTTTAACAAACTGGTGTTACAGGAAATTCCTTTATCAGTCTCAGTTAATGAATAAATTGAGTATTTTTAATGTATATATTTATTCAATAATTTTTGTCGTTAAAATAACCGGAGAAATAAAACCTAAACACATGACTTTATAATTGGTTAAACATTTTTATTAATTAAATTTCGGGAAGCTCGCTCTAAAAGACAAGTGGCACACATGTTTTTAAATTAAGTTCCTAATTATGTAATTTTACACATCAGGATCCATGCCGATGTGTTTGACAGTTCCATTAGCTTCTCATGCTTTGATGGTTTGTTGGCATTTCCATGAAATGTTTCGAGTAAGCGGTTCGGTAACCGTTAATTAACACTTGCAATTAACCATCTAGAGATTCGCCTTGAGTTTGTGTTGGAAGCCTTTTTGCATCGTAAAACAATGAAAATCACGTCAAAATCAATTCTGATTTATAATTTTGGTAATAGTTTAATTATTTTTAAAAAGAGAATTCAAAATTATGCCACATCTAACATGACAAATGACCTGAAATAAAAACAAACACCAATGCACACCACTTAATTAAAAAAAGAATGTTAGATATTATGTTATGTCACGGTCGTGCAATGTTACTGGCGGGAAAAATATCGCGATGTTGTAACAGATAATTGTTTATATTTAAAAAGCCGGATCTAGGACTAATTAAATTATCGTTTTTTGTCAAAGAAGCTTTATGTATTAGACGATCTTTGTATAATCAGTTATAGAAATACAATATTATAATGCTGTTGTTCATCCTCATCTTCTATGTTTATGTCAGTATGAGATTATATTCCATATTTACCTTTTATCTGTGTTTTACCATGTGTTTGTTTATTTATTATGTATTTGTGGTTACGAAGATGATGTACTTTGTACAAGTCTAATAAACATATGTTCTGCTCTGATTTTGTTTAAATGTCTACCCAATGTATGGAATCATGTGTTTAGAAGGAAGAGTAGGTTCCCATTTTGAAGCATCTATCGTACACTCCGGACCTAGGTTTTCTATATCGTGTTCTCTTTCCAAGTTTTTCGATATTGTTTCTTTTTCAAAAATAAAAAAAATCTTTTTCTGACCGACGATGCAAATCTATGAATTGTTGCATAGCTCTCATTTAGTGCCTAATGAAGAATAAAACATTTTGTTTATAAAGACAGTTTTGATTAAAAATCTAAAAGGATGATAAATAAGGTTAATAAGTTAAGAAAATGTATACATTGAAAAAAGTATCAGTCTTATAATTTTCTAATAAAATTTAGAGGTTTTGCAAAGGCCAACAAATACAACATTTTTCAGATTCTTTATACTGCAGTGTTTGAAATTACTACTAAAATGACTTGCATTTTGAAAATAAGAAAATAAGTAATTTTTTATTAATATATAAACACTTTAGTGCTTAAAGTTGAATGTCAAGGCATGAACTGTTCATATATTTTTACTATTGCTTGAGTTAAAGAAAAGAAATATGCATATCAGGAATCGCCACACTCACAAAACACAGCCTCCCCACGCAGCGAAAATGATAAGAGGAAAAGAGAGAATTTGTTTATAAGTATGTCAAATTCATATAAGACACCTTAATACTGATTTTTCTATCTCCAATATACACCAGTTACGAAGCAAATTTTGCTTTGCTTAATATTCCGATGACATGTGCAAAATAATAAACTATATTGCTTGCGTTAAGAAATAAGACATAACATTGGAGTATTATTACGCTGTTCTGAAATACGCACAGAACACATTAGGGAGTATTTTCCTCCGTCTCATCATAGGATAAGTTTAATGCCTTTACAACATGACAAGAATTAATTATTTTCATTATGACTGTAGACCTCTATTGGGAATTTCATACAAAATACGTGTTATGTTTCGTTTAAAAACATCGACATTGGCTACGGAAGTTACAAGCGCATTGTGCATATGTTCACGATTTCAAATCAAAGTAATTGTAACATCAATATAAACAACAGACTGGAGAGCTATCGTCTGTTGTAAACTTGAGCCAAACATGGGTTGTTATTATACTGATTGTCGCGACGCATATAACTCTATATATGAATATTACATATTAATTATTTTAGAGAGGAAATAAGTGTTTCCAAAGTCATTCCGGCCACGTTTATTTTATTTTAAACTTTCAGGACCACATTGTAAGACTGAGTCTATTGTTGTTTTTTTAACAAGCTATGTATTATTGCTATATAACGATATATTTCTCCCTTTACATGTACTCACTGTAGGTTTATAAGAAGATAAAAGGGCATACATGTAGAAGTTAAATTAAAAGGTGGATTCATTAAGTCAAAACAATCAGATAAAATTGCTTACGGTGAACTGATCGTTTGCTTCTTTCATTCTTACCATCTTGATATTGAGATTCGGAAAGGTCAACCTTGAAACCGGCTTCATCTGCAAGTCGTTTATGAAGTTTTACTGTTAGTCCCAAAGCTGTGACCAAGTTATATTCTCTTTCTGTTGACTGTTTAAGATACCATTTGAAGTGATTATAGATGCATTTGAGAAATCCATCTCATTTATTAATACAAGTGTCGACGAGAGCAAAACTGACTTTAAAAAAGCTATAGATGACCTTAAGAAAAACACCAACAAACTGTTTGATAATATGCAAACTACAGCCAATGATTATCACAAGAGAGCAGAAACTAATGTCAAAAAGATCCTAGATTTTAAAGTGAGATCGATGAGAGATAACTTATTCTTTTACGGACCAGAAGAAACTCAAAAGCGCTAACAGGGCGAGAAGCCAAAACCGGATAACTGTTAAGACCTTGTTAAGGCGCTGATTTCAGACACACTTAAAATTCATACCGATGACATGGAATTTAACAGAATACACAGTGCCTTAAATTGTATGAGAAAGAAACGAAAAACGCACTTAAAGATCTGAAACTTCTTCTTGGCGTTCGCTAAAGATCTGAAACAAGGAACAGGGGTTCAAATGCCACAACAGTACAGGGATGCGAGAAAAGTATTCAGCGAATACATCAAAGCAGAAGAGATTTCTGGTAAAGAAATGCGAATCATGGGAAACAAACTTTATGTGGGCGGAAAAAATACGAAGAAATACGTGAATGGCAAAGCAACATATAGTCTGTACAAACATGAGTCGGTCAAAAGTGAAAAATATTTAAAATGCATATTACCACATTTGCTGCTCCCAATGATTGATATAAAATACAAACGTACATGATTATGTGAGCAAAGACCGCCTGCCTTTTGGTGTTATGCTTTTAATAAGCATACATTTAATTTAAAGCAAGTTCAGTTGCAGTTCTTACGTCAGTATTCAGGAAGTTGGCTGCGAATACGTTTGATACACTTGTTACGCCTGGTCTGTTTTATGTTTAACCAGTGATATAACTTTGGCCGAAAAAGCAACAAATACCTAACATTTTGTCTCAAGAATTATGGGGTAAAGCTGCTTAGTAAAAATAATCTTTCAGAAACCGTTTTGATGGAAGGCATCAGTAAGCATAAAACGAATATCGGTATCTAAGACAACAAAAATCTTTACACAAAAGCCAACAATTGGGTGCTGCTGAATAAAAAGTCATTAACAGAGAAAGTTTATTTTACTTATCAACCGATTGCGGTTTAGCCTTTGTACGGTCGAATGTTTGAGATTCTTCTCTAATTCTCATCTATTGCCTAATGAAGACAAATATGTATTTCCATAATCAAAGAAATATCGCACAAGTCTGAGAAAAACTTCTTAAAATTGCGATGGCATGCTGTTCAAAGCGATACATAGGTCGAGTCTGGCTTCCATTTGTTAGTTATTATAAATAACCCAAAACTGATCTTTGTATCACGAATTATTCAACTACTTTCTCAATGGAGGTGACATCTTAAATAGGTGTTTATATGCATGTGAACGTTCTGCATTGCTAAATAACGAAATACATGTAATTCATTTCATTGATAGTCCAACAGAGATCTCTAGCATTGACGTTTTTTAAATGAAGTTGTGCAACCATATTTTGTTTGGAAAAAACATAACCTTGTAATTTTGAAAGTGTTTTTATTATTTAAAAAAATATTGAATCTAATTTCGTTAATGAAAATAAAATAAATAAATGTACATAATTTCTACAAAAAACCTCTGTTACGCGACAAAAATGCAAGTGCTTTATACAGTATTCGGGCTGATGTTTTGTTCTGCGCGTTTACGTTATTCCGTTTTTAACGAGATAAACACGGGGCGTTGTCATTTCCACAAAAATAACTTATGCGTTACTAATTTTATGCTGAGAATGGAACTTGCTTACTTCTCATTAAGACAAACATTTATTTTCATAATAAAAACAGATATCATTCGTGTTAAATTTAACAAAACTTTAATGAAACAAAGGACCTTGGGGACTTAGCACCCAACAATTTTAGAAGGGCGAGAGGGTCATTTTGTCAGAGACTTGCTCATAATTATAGTTTCGTTAGACAAAATGCATATGTGCACGATTAGCTACATGCAGAAAAACTCTCTTGTGCTTTATAACTCTGACCCAGGAAAACTTTTAATGGAATGGAACAGACTAGACTTTTGACGGGGGATCTGACAATATAATTTCTGCGTATCAAAGAGAACGCCAAATGCAAGCATTTAGAAAGCAGGAGGTTATTGAACACATTCAAGAACCAAACTGGCAATGAAAGTGAACCAACTCATATCAACACAGACCGAATTATTAAATAAACAGTATTTATAGAGTATTGTCAGCACACATATGCACCGTACACAACGACTTAAAAAAATAACTGTTACAGCACATTAAATACACTAAGAGACTTTTTACAGATTCTACATGGCACACCATGGGAACAACAAAATTCACCGAAAACAAAGATATGAACCATTACAAGTGTATATTATATAAAAAAATCAGACTCGGTCTAGTTGAGCGTGTTCATGGGCAGTTATGGAAATGCATATAAATGACCACTCAGACTGTGCAATATGAAATCTTGTTAAAATGAAACTTAAAAAGCAATAAAAGAATAAATCTAATAATAATATTTCAAACCACAAATCGACGGAAACAGTAACGTTCACTACCTAAGATTTGCAGATAAAAGATGTAATTATCTGGGTGCAATAAGGTGTATTCTAATCGATAAGTTATTTACTGGTGTAAACAGATGTTTCATTACGTGGGTCGTGTAACATATATATGAGTCATACACATACTGTAATTAAAATTGCAGTGTGAAAACTGTCTGTGACCTGGATACACTTACTTAACTCATATACTTTAATGGAGTAATAGGATTGAGAGGAACATGAAGCTATTAGTTTTTTAATTCTGCGTTCTGTATCTTGAAATGATGAACAACTTGAATCAAAAATCGGCAATAAACGAAGTCAACCTTTGTACATCGTATCAAGTAAAATTCTTTCTTTATTTTGAGGTGCTTGTTAATAATTCTTTAAATTCATTGTCAAAATGTTAAGCAATGACTAGCTAGCTATAAACATAACTAAAAGTGCTAGTGTTTTGAGTTACAATTCTCGTCGAGACTAGTTGACTTAATGAAAAGAAGATTGTACTCCTCGAAGATGAGAAAGATGAGCCGCTCAAATGGGGCGCGTCACAGGAAAAGGTACCTTCGGAATTTTTAGTGATGTTTTAGTTTTTACTAAATTTAGAAAGAACTTTCAACTATGAATCAATTTCTTATAACTAATATGTGATTTTGTTACACATTTTGACAATAAATTGGTATTTTTACCGCGAAATGCATAATAAATTATGTCGTCTGCCCCAATTTATGACGTCATTTTAAATATTGACGTCAACTGTCTGAAGGTACCATTTCCCGTGACGCGCCCCAAATAGAAAAAGTGTCTTCGATGTTATTTTCGACATTTCAGTTGTTGATATTTTAGTAAATAAAGTAGATTACCGTTTTGTTATTCCAGTATTATTAGGTCAAACTGTTACATAGTTTCGCAAAAGTAAATGTTGTTCACTGCTCAATGCATAATAAGGAATACCGTCTATTCAACTTTGTGACGTCATTTCAGGGAATGAAGTCAACTTTCCGAAGATACGAGATGTATGAATTCTCATGACGAGGTTCTTAATTAGTAAAATTCAAAAAAACAAACCAACGTTGCCAAAATAGTCTATTAATCATACGCAAATGTAAATACAGTCAAACATGTATTAGGCAACCACCCAAGGGAGTGACCAAAGGTAGCTTCTTGACAGTGGTGGCTTTAAGACAGGTAAAATGTATTTAAACTTTTAAGACAGGTGGTTGCTGAGCAGGTTTAAATGTAAATAAGTTAAATATGTTGACCTTCTATTTTCAGTCTTTTGACGACGAGCGACAGCTGGTGCGGACCTCAGTGGGGTTGGACTATCCTGGCGGTGCAGAGGTCCAGCCTGATTACGATGCCTTTCTGTATCAAATACGTGAAGCTAACAAAGAATCGGACAATATCATCGACTTTGGCTGTAAAACTTCTAATATCATCTGCAACACACGTATGTAGTGTTTAATTTTTTTCACGAAAATCGAGAATTCGTAACTCTAGGCGGCGTGGGCAGTCATATGCATTTTCATTACTGCCCATGAACATGCTCAATCAAACCGAGCCTGCAATATTTAAAATTTGTCGAGTTCGGTGGCATTAAAAGTTTTCTTTTCTTCTATTTACTATGTTTAAAATGTAGATAATTTAGTGGTAAATATTCAAAACTAGAAAATCTGTAAAGCTTTTAATTCAGACTTTGTTTTTGATAATTTACCAAATGCCGCAAAAATCACTTGATTTAAACAGCTTCCAAATTTTATTTACATGCTATGCTTGTGCACACCTTTATGCACAATTTACAATTCATTATTGCTTAGCCAAAGGGTTTTCGCGTTTAAGTAAATACTGATAGAAAGTGTCTGGTTTCGCAATCGAGTTTGGTCTAAGTGTTTTATTTTTGATTTCGGTACACCAGTTACAATATAAACCACTATTTGTTATTATTAACTTTCTTAGCTACATAATCAAAATGCAAAACAAATTTTGTATGTAGTTTTGAAATACGTTTTTGGCAAGACTTCCGCCCATTGTTTTCTCGTTTAGGGCAAACACATTTTTTTTATCCTGGGACCATACGCCGCTGAACATGGAATGGTATTAAACTGTAGAAATACCGCATTGAAGTTCCATGTTCACCGCTATATGCATACCTGTCAATTGTTTGGGATGGATCAAAATTGTTCTGTGCCCAAGGTTATAAAACTGAGCATGGAAACCAGTCTCAAATCTCAAGCATCTGATTGGCTGAAATG
The DNA here is from genome assembly GCA_038501625.1 of Corbicula japonica. Classification (NCBI taxonomy): domain Eukaryota; kingdom Metazoa; phylum Mollusca; class Bivalvia; order Venerida; family Cyrenidae; genus Corbicula; species Corbicula japonica. Next base: position 3,815,452 of record JAZAYU010000032.1, read on the forward strand.
GCGACTGGTCAGATGCTTGAGATTTGAGACTGGTTTCCAATCTCAGCTTTATAACCTTCAGCCCTGTTTATTGAGTTGCGCTCTACCCGGGGCTAGGTGGCCTGGGCAGTAATATGCATTTCCATTACTGCCCAAGAACATGCTAAATCAAACCTAGCCTGCAATATTTTCATATTTGTCGTGTTCGGGGGTCTTCAAAGTTCCCTTTTATCATATCATCTAGTAAGTAAAAAATGTAACGTATAGTAAAATGTAAAATACAGTTGGCGTTTGACAGATGTTCTTTCATTAAATTAATGAAACGTTACGTTAAATATCGGACTTCATTAATACAGCATCATCATTTGCGATTTTGTTATTCTGTACATTTATCAACGCAAGACACCGTTAAATGTTAGATGTGTTATATAATCGTTACACATTTAAGTGGTTTCAACATATCTTGATCAGTAAAGTAAACATAAACGCACAACATTATTGACATTACTGGCATTATATAGTTATTTGGTTCCTTGACAGGGTGTGTGAGGATATATATGCATGTTTCACTTTTTTAAATGCACTTTGCTTGAGGCACGGCAACTGTTATGGTCTTTTGGTGATTTTTATGTAGAGATCACGTCTGAACTATCATTAATGCCTCCATAGTCTGGTTTCTTGATGTAATGACCTTTAGCTAAATTAGTAAATCTTTTTGTTAAATGTTACGTTAAATGATAAACTTGATGGATGGGCCTTTGCATGGTGAAAGGAAGAGAAATATGTTGTACCATATAATAACGTTCCACTTATAAAATTCAGCTTTTCCACACTGACCAGGAATTGAGTAGATAGAAAGCAAAGAAAGAAAGCCAATAAACACGTCTTCGAATACAACTGGTTGCCACAATCCTACACTTAATATATACTTATATTTATTTATATTCTTAGATCCCATAGACGGCGTACACAGTATTTTGCATTTCCATTACTGTCCATGATCAAGCTTTAACAAGCATTATTCTCATATTTGTGATTCTCTGTGTGTTCAAAATTTTCTTTGAAACTATTACAAGAATAAATAATTCAGCTCGAAAACACACGGCATGAACAAGGATAGAACTGACGCCAAATTTTTCCAATATACAGTATATATAATTTGTATTTACAGACATTTCATTTGAATTAAGGACTGCTCATTGTTTTGATTGGATGTATTTTAGATGAAACCCCTGAAGAACAAATGCATATTTGACTTAAAACTAGGAACGTTAATATGTGTTAAAGCACTAGTGACTATAATTATGCTTCGAATTTATTTATATCAATGTCTGCTAGTATATACAATAAAAAGAAGGCTTTGTGCAAAACTGTACTTTCTTTTTCATAATTCTATATGCGTCAGATTTATTGTATTATTCGCTTCTGTTTAACTTCCTCTTTAGTATGCGATTGAATCACTTTTATTATTTATGAATACTATTATTATGAAACACATCATTAAAGACCAACATAAATATAAAATATCTACTTCACCTGCGTGTATAATAAAGATTCATAACAATTTATTGCTGGGATCCTCAACACTTCTTCTTCCTGACCTTTTCACTTTTCAAAGAGAAGATATAGAGGATATTTGTTTTTAACAGTGTAAGATAGAAATATATTTCACCTAGTGAGCTTCGGAATTCGTATTTTAACGAGTGGCGAAGCCAAAAGTGAAAATACATAATTCCGGAGTTCACGAGTGAAATATATTTCTATTTTTCACAAGTAAAAACAAATTTTCTTTTCATTTAATACTTTTAGTGCAAAATTTTCGTGAAATTGACAGACAAGTTGCAAGAAATGGCGCCAAAACCGCTTGTTTATGACGTGATGTCATGACGACAAATATACAAATTTGAGCCTGTTTTCTAAACGTTCTCATTTGGTATGTTATGTGCGTTTGGGTACCAACTTGAAAAAAATCAGTGAAAATAAAAATGATATGCCACTGTTTGAAAACAGTGAAATACCATTTTTATTTCACCGGGAAAATTCTATAATTCACTGAAAAGCATAAAATAAATATTTTCTGTTAATCTTGTTGAGAACGACAAAACGCGATAATTGCTTTGTCTAATTGGGCAGTAATACAAAACAGTTACTATGACTCCCGATAATTATCTTTTAGAGTTGGCGTTTGTTTAATGACAAGTATGATCTTTTCAATAGACGAAAAGTGAACTTTAAAAGCTTTCAAACTCGACATTTTGTAATATGAAAATATCCAAACTCGTTTTGATTGAGCCTTCAAGTTCGTAAGTTACCATTAAAGGATATAACGACATTGCTTGCTTAACAGCATTGATAAAATATAACCTGCACAAAAATTTTAGTTTCATTTTCCTTGCTGTGGGATTATTGTTGAGTTTTATATCATAAGAAATACAAATTACAGATTATAGAGCAAAACAGCTATGACACTTTATTTGCAACTATTGCTCGAATTGAACATGGAATCCCATGGAACTTGACATATAAGATCACGAAAAAGAATATTTCATTGGAACAAGTCGAAATTAATCAGAATTAATAATTTTGGTGCGTGAAGTTCACAATGTCTCAATAATTGACTTCAAATGTAAAAAAGATAATTATTTAAATGTTTTAAATGAGTAATAGTGCTGTTAAAGTGAACGTAAAACATTTTTTACACAAAGACAACAGCATATTTATTGCTTTAAATTTATCTTATTTGTAATTTTATCTGTTGGTCAATACTAAACAAACAGAAGAATCCCTAACTTCTATTTTTAAACTGGGATTTTGTAAAGTACTTCCAAGACTATATGACTTCAGTGTATTGTAGTGGTCAATGGTCAATAAACTTATTCACACATTGTAAAAGAAACTGTTGCATGGGACTAGATCCCTTTACATGCCACATTGTGAAGGGCATTTTAAGAAAACGGTGCAGAGGAGGAGATCCATTCCCAAGCAAAGGTTTTTTTTATACATGTCAATGATAATACTTAGGAAATCTAAGAGCACAGCATGCCATTTTAAATAATGAATTTAAATCTCTCAATTTCACCAATATTGCATCCCTTTGTTTTTAATATCAGTGCATCTGTCTACCGCTATGTGAACGTGTAGATTACTTTCAATAATGAAATGCGCTTTTGTAATAAATAAGGCAAGAACATAGCCAGCAAAAACATCATGAATTTTATATATAACTCCACTAGCAGTTGCATAAACAGTTCTCTTTAATATTGAAAAAAAGCTTTCGCTTAAATATTTACGTTATATATTTTTCACATAGTTTTTTAAGGGGTTCTTGAATGGGTTTATAACTTTCTGGTATGGTTTTTACATAAATTTTATGAGAACATGGTTCATTTAAGTTAATATTTAGGACAGTATGAAGTAAAAAAAACATCTATTGAGTGAAATAAGGGGGTATTCATTATCGAATAAATTCGCACTTAAATGATTTCCCTCCGCTCTTTTCGGACATGCCTCGTGCTTTAAATAAATTATATAAGTAACTGTAACCTATCAAATACGAACCTCCTGGCAAAACGCTGTAAACGTTAGAGATTCTATTCAAGTAGGCATCATGGCGTCAAATTCTTCAAAAAATGAAATAATATCAAGTACATGTTTATGGTTTGAAAAAAAAGTAATATAAGCATATAGGAATCGCCACACTCACAAAACACAGCCTCCCCACGCAGCGAAAAAGAAGAGAGGAAGAGAGAGAGAGAGAGAGAGAGAGAGAGAGAGAGAGAGAGAGAGAGAGAGAGAGAGAGAGAGAGAGAGAGAGAGAGAGAGAGAGAGCATGTTTTTTATAAGTATGTCAATTCAAATAGGACGCAACAAACAACTAACGAAGAAGAGAATCTTTGGGGATACCGCCTTGGAACGGTCAGTGGCAAAACAAATTGCCACTGGGGTTTAAACCAGGTTCTAGGGTGCACCAACCTCACACTTGCCCCAACAGGTTCTTGTATCACAAAACAAGTACAAGTTGTCTTGGTGAAATAACTCCAACCCACCCATCGGCTCAACAATGTTGCATGCAAAAGCACACAAACATATAAAACATAAGAAGCTAATAGCATTGTAAAGCCAAAGGGTAGATGCTCAATGATCTTACCGAGACCAGAGCTCCTTGAGTAAAATCAGCAAGAACACGATGACAGGGATAAAAAGCTTTGACTACTGATACAAATTGTGGTAAGAATGATCTTACTTAAAGAACTACACAACTGTGCCAGGTCAGTCTAGGCTATGATAAATTGGTTTGTCTAATTTATGAATTTAAATCTTATCCAGAGTGCATTTTCGTCACTGCCCATGGAAGGCTCTTTCAATATTTACTCATTAAAGAGTAATCTAAAATACTTCTGTGTCTTTTTTCAGTGTTTGTTACCGTTCTTGTTGGACTTTTCATGGCAGTTCCCGTAGCAATGGTATCTGTAGGTAAGTATATCTATGTTCATCTTCGAAAATATACAACAGTCTTGAATCGGTTAAGGCAAGAGCTTACCAGAATCTGTTCAGGTGAATATAAGATGTCGTGTCAAGCACCCCAACCCCATATCGACCTGATTTATGTTTGCAGTCAGAATGGGATAATCGGCACAAAACCTTACTACAAAAACAAGTTGTCCGCTAATATTGGCCTGTAAGTGCGTTAACTTCAGTAAAGGTCATTTGATAAATATGGGTATCTAACCAGCAATACATCAAATACCGTTGTTTTTGTTTTGTTCTCCAAGAAAACCTTCATGTCTAACTTTATTTATATATATATTTAGCTTGCAGTTCGACTGTCTTATTTAAAGAAATAATATTAAGACAAGCTGAGGTCACGATAATTAGAAAATATAGTTGTGTTATGTGGTGTCCACGAAACTCGTTATGTACAACCTTGTAAGTTGTATTCAGCTTGAAGGTTGACATACTCTTAACGAACAAAACCGAGGCCACGATAATATTTGACATATTGTTTTGTTATCAGCTTTTTGTCCAACCTTATTTAGTTGTATTCTTCTTGCTAGTTGTGTTGTGAGCCAAAATATAGTTGTGCTATGAGCGTATCTGGTTTCTAAAAGAAACACTTTATGTCTAGCCTGATTTTTTATATTTCACAGGTGTGAAGTATCTCGAGGACTGTCCAAAAGAACCCCGAATCCCTATTTACCTCTTGGTTGGAGGATGTTTCGGGATGATAAAACTTCTCTCTACTCTTTGGAGGAATATTCAGGCTCGACGCTATCACGACGTCGAGGTCGTGTTTGATGACCACGACTCAGATGGTGTATTCGCAAATACTACCTACCGAACCATGGATACTGTTCTGTTCTTGTTTTTGATTGGGTGGCAAGCGGCCGGAACTTATTGGACTTTACAAATATGGCTGCCTCATTTTCATCAACTGCTACATGAACCCAGTAATTGGTGCGATAAAACCGTGTACATGTTTACAATATATCAACTAGGTGGATCTTATGGTGTTATGGTTGTGTTTGTTTTGGTGCTATTGACGCTCATTTGTTGTCAAAGATGTTGCTATAGATAACTTTACAACTATTTTCTTTACTCATTTCAAGTAAAGTATATTTTTTCAACGAATAGTATGTTTAAAATAAATTCAAACTGTTCTTAGTAAAGAAGTGTTTCTGCTAACTTCTTATTTTGAACATATAAATGTATTAATGACGCTTATACATGTGTGATTGTGCCTGAAGTGTAAAAAATAAAATGAATCCCAGAAGTCATTGCATTATGCTGTTATTAGAGTATTTTTGTAACACAAACATTTCATGAAATGTCGTAAGTACCTGTTAAACCATTAAATATAATCAAAAGCCTAGACCTATATAACATGAACAGTTTATGAAAGTATTAATTTGTAATATCGTTTAAATGTCGGTTAGACCATGTTTGTACATGTGCAAAATCTAACTAGAACTATTTTAATTCAGTTTCTCTGTCATTAAACAGTACTTTTTGTAGACTGCAGGTCTCTGTTTTTCGCATGTAATAAAGGTGCTTTCCTCACTGTTATTCTAATTAAACAGACGCGTACTATTCCCTGTAAATTTAAATTTGTGTAATATATTTTTGTTACGATGCCGAATTCTAACTAAGCAGACAGAAATCCGTCCGTCACTCATTCGTTTCGTTTCCGTTCAAATGACGTTTTCCTTTAAGCGGCTAGGTCATTGTTTATAAAACTTCATGTTAACCATCCTGGTAACATGGCATTTTAAAGCATGTTTTATCTGAAATTGTGTTATCTGACTCACCAGAAACCGCAATAATAACGACTTGATATGTCAAATTGCCAAATTTGTTTAAACCGGTTAATTTGAATCATATCTGTGCCCAAGTTTATAAAACTGAGCATGGAAACCAGTCTCAAATCTCAAGCATCTTTTTGGCTAAAATGGCGAACAGTCGCCATTTCAGCCAATCAGATCCTTGAGATTTGAGACTGATTTCCCAACTCAGCTTTATCACCTTCAGCCCTGTTCTTTTGCTGAGAGTATCATGAGTAGTTCAAGAATTAGGTCATCTTGAGTTATGTAGTTGAAAGTGATCCGTAGTATTTTTCGGAAAAGAGAAGTTTATAAAATATATAAAATCCTAATCATAAAACGTAAACTATGCATATCAGAAATAGCCATATTCAGAAGACGCAGCCTTCCCAGCCAAAAAAGCAATGAAAAGAAAGCAGTTTTTTTTCTTAAATAATCAATTTATAAAAGATAGCGATGACAATTTACGAAAACTAGAACCAGAGGAGCATTGGAACGTTTAGTGACAAAACATTATGCCTCTGTGTGTCTATACCAGGTTCTGGGGTTCATCAACCTTACATTTTCCCGAACAGGTTCCCGTACGAACAAACAAGTTATACTTCAATTTAATTGTTTTTCTTTCCTTGATAGCTTTCCATCGATCATGGCATTCCCTTGCTAGTGTCAATGGAATTGCTTTTAACTCTTTTTATACACAGAAAATAATAACTTTATTCCAGTATTAATGGATGCTCCTTCAAACAAAGATTCTTTTCTCGTGTGAATTTAAACTTTAATTTCGCAAACTTAATATCTAACCGTTATCAGACAATTAATATGTCTGCAAGAAATAAAATTTGAGGATAGTAATAAACAGTTAAAAGGACATGAAAAAGTTTAATGCAAAAGATGTCGAAACTGTTATCATTACATTACATAAAGATATCAAGATAAACAAAAATAGGTGGTTTTGAATTCATAACGAAAAGCAAGAATCGCGAATCCGTTGGGACAAAGCACACCGTGTTATTTTAGTGAAGTCGTATATTTGCTGAAGTACGATGAAAACATTACCTAGAGACACATTTATTGGTAAAAGTGATGACACAAATGGTCAGTTGGACTATGACGATGACCTATTTGAACTAAAACTAGCTATTTGAAAAACATGTTGTTCAACTTTTACAAATCACACTATTAAGGAAACTGGATTATACAAACATTATTCATGTTGCATTTTAGCATGTTTGTCGACAGCAGTTATCTTTTGGTTTCAAGGAAAAACAATTTCAAAAAATTTCCCAAAACTACATAGATTTTGTTACTTTGGTGTCACATCCACATGCACGTGATGAAAAGCGCCATCTTCATAAAATTTAAAAAGCTTTCCGCTTTTTAGGGATTTTTTTCTAACTATATAATCTATTTCTCTTCTCTATTCAAAAGTTTGAATTGATCAATAATAAATATTTGTTCATCCAAATACAAAAAAGTAGTTATACATGTAATCATACTTTACAAATGCATATACTTAGAGTTGCTGCAAACATTTTTCAATACCACGAGAACAAGTACTCCAGTTGTTCTCTTTTTGTAATATGTACAAGGCGATAATGACGCAGGCAGGAGGATGTGCATAATAGATGAAAAGAGAACAGTTACTTTGAAATCCACCGAAGACGACAAGTATGAAAATATTGCAGGCTCGGTTTGCTTGAGGCTGTTCATGGGCTGTCCTGAAAATGCATATTATTGCCATGCCGCCCAGCAACTCAATATTTACACATTCAATTCCAAAAGCCGGTGTTCATATGGCGGTTGAGATGGGACCTTCAGTGCGTTTTTAGAATCATTAACCTCTTTTGTAATAGTATACTTAAGGACTTTGAAAACGCACCCTTGGGATAAGTGTATATAAACATAGAAGACGCCTTTTATATCAAACATATTATATAGCTGTGTAAAGTACAACTCATTGCCGTCATTTTGATACCAAAATATTTAAAATTGGTTCATTGATAATAAAAATATCGCGTGTTCAAGACAGTAACCCTGAAATCAAAAGTAACACTTTAGCCAATACAAGCGTTCGTTTTCAATGATATGCCTTTAATTGTAATGCAAGCTCTATAGGCGTGAAGTGTTACTTTTGATTTTAGGGTTACTGTCTTTAACTCGCAATATCTTTTGTATAAATAGACCAATCTTAAATATACTTAAGGACTTTGAAAACGCACCCTTGGGATAAGTGTATATAAACATAGAAGACGCCTTTTATATCAAACATATTATATAGCTGTGTAAAGTACAACTCATTGCCGTCATTTTGATACCAAAATATTTAAAATTGGTTCATTGATAATAAAAATATCGCGTGTTCAAGACAGTAACCCTGAAATCGTAACACTTTAGCCAATACAAGCGTTCGTTTTCAATGATATGCCTTTAATTGTAATGCAAGCTCTATAGGCGTGAAGTGTTACTTTTGATTTTAGGGTTACTGTCTTTAACTCGCAATATCTTTTGTATAAATAGACCAATCTTAAATATTTTACTATCAAACTGACGGCAATGAATTGTACTTTACAAAGGTATGTGAAACATTTCATTTCAAAGGCCTTTTCCAAGTTAAAATACACTTATCCCAAGGGTGCGTTTTCAAAGTCCTTAAGTATACTTTTGTAAACAACATTTATAGATTTGAGTGCATTTCACTGTTTTAAATATAATACCACCACATATGCTAAAAATGATTGAAAGAATATTATTTTACTTTTAAATTATCGCCATTGCGAAAAAAACGACATAATGTCAATTTATGACTATAAATCGCCATGGCGATTTTGGTGTTTTAAAAACCTTAGCTAAGTCATATTTAAAGATACTCATTCAAACGTAGACAAGTATTTTAGTCATACCCTCTAAATATTTATTTAATGAGAATCATTTTGTGTTAGGAACCTTAAAAGGGTAAATAAGTTTGCAACTGCACCGGATTCGCAAACATTCACAAAAATAATTTTATTTTCAATAAAAAAATCTAAGAACAATTTTTCAGTATTACAAAAGACATGAAACCGAATAAGTATAATCTGATTAATTGAATTGTAAATGGTTAAAATCACTAAAAGGCATAATACACACCACATTTCAAAATAAATCCAGCTCGGCTGGATTCAGAAGAGTCTGTAAAGTATTGGTTAACCATAAATACAATGCAATATGCCACTTATCACTTTCAATCGATTCATTTCACTTTATCCCCTTTCCATAAACTGTTGATAGTATATAATTAGTGGATAAATGTTTGTTTTATAATCGAGTCTCGTTTAATGTCTTTTGAAGAATTAAGCGATACTCGAAAACTGCTGAATTGTATCAAAACAATTGACAGGAGTGAAAGATTCTTGCGACAGATCCTCTTCGAACATCAATATACACTTGATTGATCAATGCCCTCTGTCTGTTTCATTTAATTTTTATTGTTGCAAATAATAAATTTAGTTTTGGAAAATAATACTGCACTAATAATCAACATTGAATCTTGCTGGGTGATTCAATCGATGAGCCGCCATGTAACAAAAATATTTTAGTAAAATTAACACAGCAGCCCACAACAATAAGTCAGCACTTTTGAGAAATACATTTCTTTTCTTTGGAACCTTTAAAAAAATTTGTTTTTATATCGATTCTAGAAATCAAACAAAAAGTCTCAACTGTTACATTGTATGTAGTCAATAAAGCTTGACTATTAATAACCTGATATAAATAAGCTCAATTTCATTGCAGTGTGGGTTTGGCATTCGCAGTCTTTACGTTTATCTAAAACTTTAGGCTATTTTCAACACATTGAAATACGTCTTCTCGTTTTTTGTTTATTTTATGTTATTAAATGTCTCTCCTTGATCGTATATAGAAGCATTTTAGCACTTACACAGATCAAAGCAGAATTTCTTTAAAAAAAGAAAAAGAGAACATGGTTAATAAAATTTTATCATCCGTCTAATCAGGATCTACACTGCCTTTATATTCATTAGGTTATTACTGACCAAAAAGCGACCAGTTAAGATCAAGATCAGATGGCTTGGTGATGCAAACGGATCTTTTCCCGGGTAGCTCAATCGGTAGAGTAATCGGATTTGCAAGACAAGGCGCTATCGCCGTACGGCAAGGGTTCGAACCCAAGTATTTGATCTACACTGGTCGCACATGCAATAAAAACTGTAATGTGAGTATACATAGGGTTAAGGGTTACAGTAAGTAGTGTAAATGTAACGTGTTACGTTTGTGATTTTATTCCAAGATCACTTTAAAAAGACAAGTAAGTTAAGTAGCCATGATTAAATTATGGAACTAGCAAACATACATATAAAATGAAATTAAATGTTTCCACATTATTTTTGTTTACAGCTATTCTTGCGGCCTAATGATTAAACAGTTCAACAGTTAAGGAAATATTACATTTCTACGCCAGTTATAAGATTATGTATTTTGTTTATATATTTCATTTTTGCTCGTTAAGCTCATAACTTCCTGCATTTTATATTAGAAGCACTTTGCAGAATTTAATAGGGCAATTTCAAAACAATCTTTATGCTATAAACAACAATCTGGAAAACTTTATGGACGTTTTACCATTTTGAACGATATCTGAGCTTGACATATTTATGGAAAATTATCATCCTCTTGTGTTCGAGAAATATATGTTTTGATTTACTCGAACAAAATCTACCTTTAACGCTCTTTAGCCACATTGTGCATTTAAAACTCATAAAATATCTTTTTAAAACCGTTTTTCAATGTCTACATTTTAAAACCTACTAAACAGACTATAAAACATAATGCCTCAAAGCGGTTTACCTCATCAAAGCAAATTCTCAAAAAAGGCCCAAAAGGAGAAGTTGGATTCATGAACAATGAATTCAACTTTAACGAACAAGTTGTGTTTGATGTTAAGAAATTGCGCAATGTCAAGGGAAGACACTCATTAAAACGCAGTATTCAAATAAAACCAAATAAAGAATTTATAGGTTAGCCCAACCATTTGGCGGCAGCGACTCGCCGACTATGCAAGAGACAGAAACAGTACATACCATCCATACCTCCAAAAATATAGTAACTGTTCAAGTATGCCTATATACTTGCACCCATAATGATTAACATTCTGTATAGTTGGAGGTAAGCATATAACAACCAAGGGAGGTAATTGAAACAGAAAACTACACTGAAGTAAGACAAATACAACAACGCATAGCAGGAAAAGACGTTAACAGAGAGATTTTCAAAGAGCAAGTAGCTTATACAATACAGGCGATTAAACAAAACAAAAAAAACAGAAACCACTGCCAAACCGCATTGGCGGGCAAATTTGCAAATAGTTACTGTGTGTTAAAATAATGAAATAGGGTCCTAATTCGAATTATCCAATTAAGTTTGAAAAGATGAAGCAAAGAACAAAATGACTCACTAATAGGTTGTGTTAATTGTGTAAGTCAACACCTCTATACTTGGATTCTTCGTAACCATTCTTACCAGGGTTCTTGCAATAAAACCTTCTCGAAGTGGTGATTTCCCCTTATAACTACAGAATCCACTATATCGTGAACAATTTTAACTTACTGTTTTATTTACTTTTCTCATATCCAAAAACGGATAGTGAATATATTAACATATCTATATTATAAACTTTTTATTTCAGAACCTTGTTTCCTTATTCAGTTAATAAAGCATAATTTACATCAGATCAATGGGAGAAGGCCAATGTTCGCAGCGTTTTGAAATAAGGATTTTAAATAGATCTGTTATAAGATTTTTGTCATTGTTTACCTTCAAGTTATTTTTAATAATAATCTATAATCAGAGTTTTAATTCTTCAAAAGCCAAAATATATCAAGAAAAAAAATTATTGATAGGAAATGCGATAAGATTTTAGCAATTGTCACGTGATATTGTCGTCATCACGCGGTCAGTTACCCCTCTAGTGATGGCAGAGATTTGTGGCAATTTATCTCTACTAGGGTATTGTGTAGAATCATGACCCGAGCATGTACTCTACCAGCCAAAATGATATTATACTTTTCTTAGAGATAATCGAATTGTTTACTAAACCAAAGCTTTCAACACTAAGCCGCCCGGTGTTCCGCCAACGATATATAATATGATTATCGCTTTTAAGTTCACATCTGGTGACAGATAAAATTCTGATGTATTTAGTTTGTAACGAGAGCCATTTTAGTATAAGTTCGTACAATCTTATTAATATTCAGTCTTAAAGAAGATAATATTATGTAATATTATAAGTTCATATCGCTTTACAACATTGTAGATTCTTTAGTTAAAAATATTAGTTTATGTTTAAAAATAAGTATTAATTATTACATGAATTTTATATAACATTACTAAACACCCTTGTTCAGATTCGAACAATGAACTGTTACACAAAACAAAATGTGATTAGTCATGAAGTTTTATATCTTACATTGTATCAAACCTATGGACATTGTTACATCACAGAATTAAGGGCCGCCTCCGGTCCTAATTGAACATCATTGATAAAAGTTGTTTTAACAGTTAAGAAACATAGTTATATCTAAAATTCTTTAAAATTCTATTGACATTCAAACACAAAACCATTAAAGCAACACAAAACATTAATTTAAATGTCTGCATGAGTAATATGATACTGAAAATAGTATTTGAGGTCATTTTGCTAACAAATTTATACATTAAGTATGAGATATGTGTAAAATTGTGCTTGACCTTGAATTTCCTGGTCGCGTAAATATATGATAAACGAAAGAAAATGATACTTAATCTCTTCATATTATTTTAAAGTTCTTTTAAAAAAGGACCTCACATATTGTTTCGTGTTTGAAGTAGCTGCACTTTCAAGCGCAATAAATACTCATTACCTGGGTTGAAGGTTATAAAACTGAGATTGGAAACCAGTCTCAAGTTTCAAGCATCTGATTGGCTGAAATGGCGACTGGTCGCCATTTCAGCCTATCATATGCTTGAGATTTGAGACTGGTTTCCATGCTCAGTTTTATAACCTTGGGCACTGGTCGGCAATATAAATCAAACCATAGACTTTTGGGCAAAGATCTCGCCCAGTGCATTGGAAGAATACCAATAAATTTTTTGACGTGTTACACATGTATCTTGTACAATCACGAACATTATTTCAGAAAATGTCAATGGCATTATCACTTTTCGTTAGTAAGTTTTGTATGATAGCACTACCCTTGATTTGTTGAATTCCTGTTTTAATGAAAAAAGAATACTATTCGATAATCATGTGAAATATAAATATAGAATTTCAATTTTTGCAAACTTTGCATAAAATACTGCATTTTTACTGTTAACATTTGCAGTAAAATAAAATCGTATTGCACTCTTTAACAACTAATAGAAGGAAATAAATACGCTACAATAAAAATTATGAAATACGTGCAGAACACATAAGGGAGTATTTTCCCCATCTCAACACATGAAAAAGTGTAATGCCTTTTCGTCATAACAAGGATTAATTATTTTCTTTATGACTCTAGACCTCTTTTGGGATTTTATTGTGAAAAGTTCTATCAATACTTGCCTTTTTTCGTTTACAACATCGACATTATCTACGGAAGTTACAAGCGCAGTCTTCGTGTATTCACGATACCAAATTATAATTACATCAATTTATATATCGGATAGGGGAGACATCGTCTATAAAAACTCTGAGCCTAATGTGGGTCGTTAGAAATAATGAATGTCGAGACACACTAATGTTAGTTAATGTTACAATTATAGTACATACTCATTCTGATTTTGTTTTACGGAAGAAACTTTTAAGATTGATTTTTTCTAATGTCAACTTTGTCATTTCTGAAATATCACGTGACCATGTCCTGTGAAATTTCAGGAAAGTTGTTAGTTGAATGTTCTATGATATTTCGTTCTTCTCGGTAAGGTCGTTGAGTACCTATTTATGCGGTTTACAATATCACTAGATACTTATGTTTAACATATACGTTTTTGTGAATTTGTGTAATTGAGTTTATAGGTGGGTGGAGCTAATTCACATAGACAACTGTACTGGCTTGTTCACATGAGAACGTGTTGTAGCAAGTTTGAGTTTGGTGCATCCTACAATATGCTTTTAACACACAGTAGCAGAACCCCTCGTTTTGCCACTGACCCTTTAAATGTTCCCCTTTCGTTTCTTTTTAAGATATTTTGTTTGAAATTACTCAATGTATACACCCATGCTCTCTTTACTTTTTGCATGAATGGGGAGGCTGGGTTTTATGAGTTTGGCAATACCCATATATCCATATTTAATTTTTTACTCTATGTTATTTCGTGGTAGGCTCAACATGTCTTCTCTAAGATTTTAACAAAAATGTTTGACATTGTGCTTTCGAATTTATTTCATCTCAGAACTAGGTCAACTACATTCTGTAATCGTATAATTATTTAGATGTCAAAATCAATCCATCACATACGCCGAAGACGGGAGACAGCAGACAAGCATTCTTATAAGAAAAATGTCTACAATCCATATTAACAAAGAAGTGGCTTCTGAATTTGAAAAATAAAGTTTAAATTGAATAATTTGCACACGTGTGTTTCGTTTGTGTATGAATGTTAATATATTTCTAGCCCATACAAAAATAATGTTTCGTTGGACAGTAACTGATAGTTCAGCGTGACACCATAAGCATTGCCTAGTGAGCCAAATGTAAGTTAGTAAGCTTTTAGAACCTGTCTTGGACCACTAACTTTGAAGTAGCAACAATTCACTACCGAAATTATTAGTTTATGCATTTCATAAATACATAAAAATGGAACTTCGAAAGCCATCAAACACAACAAAATATCTTCAGACTCGTTTTGATTGACACTGTTCATAGACAGTAATGGAAAATCATATTGCTCCCTAAGCCGCTTAGCACCGGCGTGTGCGCAACTCATTATCTTAATGAAAGGACACAATCAGATCAACTTTGACCTTTCTGCTACCGCGCATTGTTTGAATAAATCTCAATATATGTATTCAAACCCATAAATATGTCAATACATGTTGAGTAATAAAAAAGTAAGATTCTTATAAAAAAATAGCCGGCTAGAACTTGTTTAAGTGTAGGTGTAAGTCCCCTGAAATAATTGATTACTGAGAACAATTAGTAGCCGCCTGTTTGATTAACAATTAGCTCTTTTAAATGGTTTGTGCTTTTGCATGCAACATTGTCGAATTGATGGCTGGGTAAGAGCTCATTTACCGAGAAAATGTGTTATTGTTTGTTCATATAAGAAACTGTTGAGGCAAGTGTGAGGTTGATGCAGCCTAGAACCTGGTTAAACCCTTTCAAAACAACAGACACGTTGACGTATTATACATTTGTATATGAGATTTCCAGATAAAACATTATCATCAGATGTTTTAGATGTATTTCAATTGGTAAGTCAATGACTGTTGTAAGCAGATGTTTTATTTATGTGTATATCATATAACATATATAATAGTTAAACAAATTACGTTTTTCCGACCATTTATCATTTGAAAAACCTCTCGAGAGCTTGATAAAGAAGCATACTGCAAACAGTTAAGTGGAATTGTGAACAGTTTGATAGGAATACTGACAGTCATCTTTTTTTACAGACTGCTTACTGTAAAGTGGAAGGATGAAAACTTTGCCTCGGGAAATGGTAATAAACTATTCATTCTTGAAAAAAGTTACATATAAAAATATAAAAATTATGTTCATGTAATGGATGCTTGAATGAGTTATGGAATCCTTTGAATTGGTGTATGAATATTTTAGCAACACACTCTTAAAACAAACTTTTAAACAAGAAATTCTGGTTTTGTTTCGTGAAATTGGCGACAGGTCATCGAAACTAGATCACTGACTGGCCTGTTCTTAACACCTAAGGATATAACTTTTTTCCGACGATGAATTCTTTTAGTCAATTAGAAATCTAAACCAGCACAATGCGTTGTCAATTTAGTATCAACATTGTAAGTATTATAATTTGCAGGTATATTTTGATCTGTCATTCGTTCTATTTTAGTCATTAAAGGACAAGCAGAAATTGACCTCAGCGGGACTTGACTATCCAGGCGGCACAGTGGAGCCGGGTTATCCAGTCGGAGCAGAGGTTCAGCCTGGTGCCATTCTGCCTCAAATACGTGAAGCTCACAAAGATTCGAGACATTTCATTGACTTTGCCATTAAAACATCTAATATTATTTGCAGCACAAGTAAGCGCTGTTTATTGTTCTTTTCTCGAGACTCACATTTGAGACTTTGTATATTGCCCACGTCTCGGAGACGTGTGATAAAAATATAACATAATCTTGTTGTTGCTAAAGGCGATATAATATAAAATTTCCTCGTTAAAGGGGCATTGACATTTATCAGGAAGATATAAATATATATATAGATATAAAATGTTTTCAAATATCAAAATTTACAATTGTTACTGAGGAGATGTAATGTTCTTAAACACACAGTCAACGTACCAGTGAATACTTAGGTAACTTACGCAGTAAATTTCTCTCTCTACAGGTCCTTCAAATGTACTGATTACTCCGAAATTTCTGAAATTAGCCCGAGTTCAATCAGTTTTAGGTAGAATAAAGTAGCTGCTGTACAAATACACATGTAATACTAACTCAATCTGAGACATTAAAATATTCCACCGTGGACTGTGAGTAGGGTGCTTTAACCCTTTCCTTGATATATATACGCATTTTTACGCATGTGTGACCAGATGTGCCGGCTGATCTGGATCTAAACTGTTCGCCCTAGCAATAAAGGTGTGTCTATACAGGAAAGGGTTTAGTTGGATGATTCGGTGATAGTGTCTCAATAAATGTATTGAAGATACAATAACTGTATTCAATTTTTGTAGGTTTTGATAGTACATATTTAATTTAAGAGATTACGGCGTAAACCATCCAATGAAATGCGACCAATTGCGTACTCCCATTATAACACACCTAAGTGAAATATGTTAAATAGATGAAAAAAGGGAACATTGAAAGCCACCAAACACGAGAAAGCTATATATACCGACATTATTAAATATAAAACAGTTGTGATGTGTGATATATTCTTTTGTAATAGCGTGATAAATCACAGAGTTAAATTTCACCCCTGTCATAAAACAATGTACCACAAGTGTTGCGTTGTTATTAATGTTGACATTAGGCCTCTTTAGCTGCTCTGCTCATATTGTTTTGTTATCTAAATCTGGATATGTTATTCTATACCGCAGACAAACGAAAGCTTTTAGTATAGTTAGCTTTGTTAGCATGAAACATGCATGACATTTTATTAAATTTCTGGCATTTCGATACAAATGCTTTTCTACAAAAAACGTAATGCCAGGTGCACGGCAACTTTTGCGATCTTTTTGTGACAGTTATTTTGAGGTATATTTCCAGGCACTAATAGCTGTAACCACATTTCAAACTGTTTTCTAGATGTGATTATAACTGTGATTATAACTTCAAGAGATTGTTTGTTTATTACTAAACATTGTGAACGCTTGTGCAATCAGTAAAACTAACTTCATGTCTTTTATCTCTTATTTGCCGATAGTTTCAATGAAAAAAATAATTTCCTTCTTAAGTCACAATAACAATGTAAATTGGAAAGTATAAAATTAATATTCTTGAAAACTTAACTTCGTGCTGAGATAGATGAAGGTACCTCGCTTATTGACATTGATATTTTAAAGTCTAAATTATCCTTTATTAATGAATAAAAGTTTTCAAATTCTATTGACATCCAAACAAAAAGACATACTACTTTTAACATTTATACGAAACAGATCAAAACTAACCAATCGTAATTGAGAAACATTTTGACCTGTCAGCAAAATGAAAACTAATAACAATTTATTGCCGTACTGAGTATTATCTGGCCTTTTTCACCAACGTTTTCTGATAAATTTCATTGAGAGGACAAATGGCAGAGACTTTTGTATTTGATTTGACAATGCTGGTAAAGTATAAGTGTCAATATTTACGTATTTGTTAAGTTTTTTTTAAACAAAATACATGTAGTACGTTTGAGTATGACGACTGTGACACAACCGAGCTTTTGTGATATTATTTACGAATACAGAATCATGCTTTGCTATCATTATTGAAATAGTTTCGTTTTGTTTGCGGTAAGATAATACTCCTGTTAATAAGATATATTTTATAACAGTTAATTACTCAAGTATTTTTCAGCCTAAACTTTATCTAACGTGATTCTCACGTGCTGTCAATTTTACTACCAATATTACTAAGTCTTACAATTTTATTTGAATATATCGAAAGTAGCCAGTAAAAATAGTTACCCTTAAGAAATGTTTTTAAAATATAAAAAGAAAGGAAGACTAATTAATGATTCATTTAAGAAATATTCCTGACAAAAGAACAAAAAAGAAGCATAGCTCATCATGATGCAAAATAAAATAATAATGAAAGCAGAAATATTTAACATTTACCTATGCTAAATGTCTTGGAAATTGACGCAAAAAAACTTAGCTCGAAAACATAAGCAATCGAAAACAAACCCGATAATAATAAGCCATCGGTGAATGTTAACGTGGACGGACCATCTCTTAGCATATCGAAAAATAATAAACCTTTATACAAAACTATAATGAAGAGAAACATGCTTGTCAGGAATAACCACCACACTCTTATTTGTTTTTATATTCTCAGATCCCACATCAAAACAAAAAAGTGAAATATGCATGTCATGACCAGCCACACCCAGTGCCCAAGTTTATAAAACTGAGCATGGAAACCAGTCTCAAATCTCAAGCATCTGATTGGCTGAAATGGCGACCAGTCGCCATTTCAGCCAATCAGATGCTTGAGATTTGAGACTGGTTTCCAATCTCAGCTTTATAACCTTCAGGCCTGAAAGCACAGCCTCTCCAAAAAGCAGAGAAGAAAAAGAGAGCAAGAATATATCCAAAGATCAATTTCAAGTAAGATACCAGAAACAAATATTGAAACATTTAGCGGCTTGATGAGCCTTGGAACAGTCAGTAGAAAAACAATATTTTGAATGACAGGTTATAGGGTGCAACAATTTCGCACCTGTCCTAACAGGTTCTCAAATGAACAAACTTTAACAAGTTTTCTTTGTGAATTAGCTCTAACCCGTCCATCAACTCGACAATGGTGCATGCAAAGGCACACAAACATATAAAACATAAGATTCCTTAATGACATTTTCAGTAAAACATTGTGGGTTCTCAATGACATTACCGAGATCAGAGCAAGTGGTGGTAAATCTGAAAGAACACGATGGCAGAAATAAAAGAAACCGCTTCTTTTACCTAATGTCAATAGAAACCTTTATAAACTTTTAAATCTATGTCAGTGTGATTCTAACAAAGAGGTTAACAAGCGATCAGTTGTTGATGAGTAAGTGACCAAGCATGCATAGCTGTGTAGAGTATCAGGTACAAGAGCATAACCACGAATAAGTCTCAATACAAATCCAAAAGTAAGCCAGATAACAGGATGGATCTTTGTGTTCAAACATATAATTGTTGGTTTTTTTATATTGGATATTATAAAATTGTATTATTATAGTTTTATTAGCTTTTAGACAACTTGACATGATATAACAACGAATGTCAATGTTATGTTATTATTCATGTTGAAAATGTCACTGAAAAATGTGGAAGTCACTAAGTATAATCAAAATTATTGCATATTTTCATATCAATTTATTAATAAGCAATCAAAAACAAACTGGATAATAATAAGTGTATCTGTTCATAGCTGGCCAAATTGTGCTTTAATTTCGTCAATATTATGAACCTCTAAAAATGACTACTGGTTTCTTTAAACCCCCGTTACGTAATGCGCATTCTTGTTAAATTGTTATTTGACAAATATAAAAGCACTAGTTTGTTAGAGAATCTACCGATATCAACTTTTTTCCACTTTGTTATATTTCGTTATGAGACGCAACATCAGATAAGATGTCAGTTACTAGTCATAATTTTTTCTAGTGATAATTGTATTACCATCAATTAATTAATTCCCCTAAGATTAAGACAGATAAAAATCTTGCTAGTAACATCTTGCAGAAGCATTTCAAAAATTTTGCTCAATCATGATCTAGAACATAATGAACTTTCTGATTTGGAATGATTCTTGATTGATATTTTGGTGTCCCTTATTAAAATAATCACGATACTATTTTCTACAAACTAACATTAAACAGTACATCTAAAACATCAAAGGTATGTTTTCCTTTAGTTTTACAATAAATAATGCAAACATTATAACTATGAAATGCTGTTACAAAAGCAATAGTTTTATTTGAATTCTCCGACATATAAAATGTAACTTATGGTATCGAAACTTAATGTTTTCAAACATTAAGCTTTCGTTTTAGCATTACCAAATACTACAAAAATAAGCATGTTAACATCAAAAGATGCTCGTTTTGTGTTGAAACAATTCAACAGTTTCTTTTTCCATTTCAGTGTTTGTTACAGCTCTCGTTGGATTTTCCATGTCGGTTCCCGTTGCAATGTTATCTGTTGGTATGTATATGTATGGTTTTCGTTTGATGTCGTGACGGTTTGCGCCACTTACAGTACTGTGTTTAAACATAAAATGATTGATATAATTAAATATTTAACTTCATTCAAATGGTGTTAACTCTTTCCTAATCATTATGTTTTGAACGACAGTTTGAAATAATTCCAAAACAGACATAATTAAATAAATCAAAGTCTTTATTTTTACTCAAAGTTGGCTAAGCACCAAGTTAACAAAGTTAATTTCACGTCATTATACATATTTATGGTATTTTTCAGGAAACGCAGCACAATTTTTCAAACGTTTTTGTATATTTAGCTTTATGATCAGCTTTCACTGATCAGGTGCATAAAAAGAAATTAAACTAATAACTTGCATACAGCAAAATAGATGTACACAATATTCTTGATGCTTAGCAAACTTCGAGTAGGATAGAAAAGTCCGACATTATTGTATTTATATTTAACAGGTGCGCATTACCTAAAGGACTGTCCCAAAGAACCCCGAATCCCTCTTTATCTCTTGCTTGGAGGATGTTTCGGGATTGTCAAACTTCTCTCTACTCTGTGGAGAAACATTCATGCTCTGCGCTATCACGACGTAAATGTTGTGTTTGACGACCACGACTCAGATGATGTTTATGGAAATAGAACCTACCGAATCTTGGACAATGTTTTATTCTTGTTTTTGATTGGGTGGCAACTAACCGGTACTTATTGGACGTTACAGATATGGCAGCCTCATTTTGATCAACCTTTACATGAACCCAATAATTGGTGCGATAAAAATGTGTACATGTTTACAATATATCAACTCGGTGGATGTTACTGTGTAATGGTTGTGTTTGTATTGGTAATATTTACCTTCATGTGTTGTCAAAGATGTTGCTATGACTAACTTTACTATTTTCTTAACTCCTTTTGGAGAATTGTTAGAATGATTATGTTTAGAATAAATACAAACTGCACTTGGTGCGCTTACTTCTTTTTATACTAATATACATGTAATTCTCACTCAGTCTGCTTCATACCTGTACTTGTGCCTTAAGCCTTTAACATTGAAAGAAAAATTCCAGCGTTATTGACTTGTGCCTGTAAGAGAGGGTTCTGTAAGACTGAGGTTTTTGGGCCTCGTACACAAATTTCCGTTTATGTTCACATGATTCGGACCACCAAACACCCCTGTTCGGTTAACTAAATTCAACTGATCGGTAAATCCTGGTTCCTAATACCGATAATGTTCTATATTTTTCTGACTGTGTGATGCGACTTTGTTTATTAAAAATGTTCTGAAAGCAAAATGTATGACACATTTGATACCACTATGTTGATTAGATGAGAATTGATCAGTTCATCTCCAATTATAGCATTCTTGTTTATATAAACATTGTATCACATGACAGTCATGTCACTGTCTACATATCCATAATCAGTTATAATTGTATGTTTTTCGAAATGGGAATGATACGATAGGTTTATTGCATATAATAGTATACTATGTCTAAAGCATATAAACAAATATACATTGAATGCAGTAAATGCAGTTAAAAATATGCAGACATGATTAATAGCATCAGCTGTTGCCATGCCATTCGCGGTGCCTGTATAACATTTTATTATAAGCCCAGTAACATTATAAATCAAATTGTATCTGTTACTCGTTTTGTGCAAATCAGAACAAAATAAAACACAGATAAGATATTCCTCATTACACAATCATGTCACTTTTGTACTTTATCAGTTACTTATGTACAGCTGCCTTGATGCCAATGTGTCAATCACATTACAGTCAATTTCGTCATCAAAGATCCCCAGATGTGAATTTGTTATTAAAATCAGTCAGTGGGACAAATACAGTGTAATAATATGTGGTGTTTATCCGCGGTTGGTTTTGTTTTGGTTTACATGTGGTCTTGTTTAAAGGTTGGACTGTATTTAATACTGTTCTCTGTCATATCTACGAACGAACAACTTTATGAGAATTAAAAAGAAACTCATAGAGAATGTTTTTGTCTCCTGTAAATTCTTAACGTAGTAACACTGATTTGTGTTGTAAAAAATGTGTGTGCTGGTTGGCATTTTATTCAACAATTTTGCGAGAAAACATATAAAACAAATTTAATGATGTTCTTTGTGACAAATCCGAAAATTTTACAAAACATAAATCCTGCATTTCATTATTTGAATGATAGCTAAAACAACAATGACAATAATTGAAAAAATGACATGTTCATGTATGGGCTGTAATTATCTACATCGTGGTTATAAAAGGATGTGTGTTTTTTTCCATAACAAGTCATCTACATGTACAACACCCTCGTGTTTTTACTTTGAAAAAAAATCAGGAACAAAATTGATCTTTAGTTATATTTCTGATGCTTGACAAACGAACTAATTGTATGAGCAGTCAATGGACTACTTGTATGTATGGATTTCTAAATATTTTGTTACATGTAACGCTGATCGACACTGTCCAGATATACCTGTTTGTCCTTAGGCTAGTTATCTTTTGAACATTTCGTCACAACAGTGCAAAAACGGTATAAAAACCGTTGAAATATACCGTTTTTGCACAAATGTGGTGAAGTATAGCAACCATTCTGCTCCAACCCGAAATTTGAGTCCACAGTAACATATAATCCTACTAGCGAGTATAAGCTAGAATCTCCATAATTAGTGAGCTTTGATAATAGGTTTTGAATGATAAAATTGTACTGTACTGAAATGCGTTAAGACCGGGATTTGAATGCGTCGGTAGTATACGTCTCCATTTCTGTTTGTACATATAAAACGGCTCAGTCAAACCCTCATATCTGCCATGTTAAGAGACTTTCAAACTTGTCATCTATCAAATCGCCAGTCTTTAAATGAAATCAAGAGCTTATCATGTACTGTAACCGACGAGCCAATAAATTGCAGTGTAATCTTACAGATTGCAGATTTCCTAAATATTACGAGCATTATAGTATTATACGGTATTAAGCTACGAGCTTCTTCCTGGAAATTATAGTTCATTTAGACAAAAAATCATTTAGTTGAATTTTGCTTTTAATTGGACCAGTCTGGAAGACCAGCGTGCTAAAGAGCTTTTAGAGAACAGCGATTTTCGCCTTAAATTCTTGTTAATGAGACTTTCAGTTTTTTATCCGCTTAATTTGCTATTAATTTCGCGATCGCTAATTATATGATGCAGTAATGTGTCAATTATCTGCTCGAAGTTCTCTGAATATGAGCATTGTTATTTCGAAGAGTATTAACGTTCCGGTGTGTTGGTGTGGATGATAGTGCTCGAAGGCAAATGGCAAATGGCAAATACGTAAAGAATTTAGTATTTTAGGGGTTTATCATTCGCATTAAGAGCAAAAAAGAAAACAGTCTTTTACGTTGTATGGCAAAAGGTAATTAAAGCATACCATCAATTTCTTTTTTATTATAAAATGCCATCAGCAAAGTAACCAAAGTAATTTAGCGATTAATAAATACAATTCTCCAACGCTTGGGGCATGTAGAAATAGGCATATTTATGTGTTTTATATTGCTTGAAGTCTTGGAAGAAGTAAGAAATATTCTCTTCCATCAAAAGTGATGTCACATGTACAACAAATACTTATTGATACATGTACAAAGACACAATAAATGTATTATTTAAACTCTTTTTTCAATTACCACTCTAGGATTGAAAAGTAATGTAATCGCGTTCATCAGGGTATTGTAAACCTTTGGTTGTTTAAAGCGTGTAAAAACCAAAGGGATTCAGGTGTGTGAAGTTGGCAATGAGTAATGAGTAGGGAACTGGATATTCAATATCCAGCTGAAATCGAATCCACTGCCAGCAGTGAGTTGGGTATTCGCTTTACACACACAGAGAATAACCTAATGAGATCGATTCCACAGCCATCTGTGAGTTGAGTATTCGTTCTACACTGACAGCGACTACCCTAATGAGATCGAATCCACTGCCAGCAGTGAGTTGGGTATTCGCTTTACACACACAGCGAATACCCTAATGAGATCGAATCCACAGCCAGCTGTGAGTTGGGTATTAGTTCTACACTGACAGCGAATACCCTAATGAGATCGAATCCACTGCCAGTAGTGATCGAGTTCGGTATTCGCTTTACACACACAGCGAATACCCTAATGAGATTGAATCCACAGCCAGCAGTGAGTTGGGTTTTCGCTTTACACAAACAGCGAATACCCTAATGAGATCGAATCCACTGCCAGCCGTGAGTTGGGTTTTCGCTTTACACAAACAGCGAATACCCTAATGAGATCGAATCCACAGCCAGCTGTGAGTTGGGTATTCGTTCTACACTGACAGCGAATACCCTAATGAGATCGAATCCACTGCCAGCTGTGAGTTGGGTATTCGCTTTACACACACTGCGAATACCCTAATGAGATCGAATCCACAGCCAGCTGTGAGTTGGGTATTCGCTTAACACAAACAGCGAATACCCTAATGAGATCGAATCGACTGCCAGCAGTGAGTTGGGTATTCGCTTTACACATTCAGCGAATACCCAAATGAGATCAAATCCACTGCCAGCTAGTGAGTTGGGTATTCGCTTTACACAAACAGCGAATACCCTAATGAGATCGAATCCACAGCCAGCTGTGAGTTGGGTATTCGTTCTACACTGACAGCGAATACCCTAATGAGATCGAAACCACAGCCAGCAGTGAGTTGGGTATTCGTTCTACAATGACAGCAAATACCCTAATGAGATCGAATCCACTGCCAGCAGTGAGTTGGGTATTCGCTTTACACATTCAGCGAATACCCTAATGAGATCGAATCCAAAGCCAGCTGTGAGTTGGTTGTTCGTTCTACACTGACAGCGAATACCCAAATGATATCGAATCCACAGCCAGCAGTGAGTTGGGTATTCGCTTTACACACACAGCGAATACCCATTATGAGATCGAATCCACAGTCAGCAGTGAGTTGGGTATTCGCTTTACACAAACAGCGAATACCCTAATGAGATCGAATCCACTGCCAGCTGTGAGTTGGGTATTCGCTTTACACACACAGCGAATACCCTAATGAGATCGAATCCACAGTCAGCAGTGAGTTGGGTATTCGCTTCACACAAACAGCGAATACCCTAATGAGATCGAATCCACAGCCAGCTGTGAGTTGGGTATTCGTTCTACACATTCAGCGAATACCCAAATGAGATCGGATCCACTGCCAGCGGTGAGTTGGGTATTTGCTTTACACAAACAGCGAATACCCTAATGAGATCGAGTTGGGTATTCGCTTTACACAAACACCAAATACCCTATGGAAGTGGTCCGGAATAAACTGTGATGGGGTGATCCGGAACTGCCATTTTTTATGTTGTATGGTATTTTCACGTCATTTCTTTATTTACTTACTCTTATTTTTAGTAAATAATTTGTACCTTTACTCCGAATGGAAGTGACTGTTTTTTTTAACCATTTTGAAGGAATATCTTGCTGTTACTTAAGAAGGGCGAATTTTACTTTGAAAATTGTTGGTTAACATTTAGTGACCGAAAATTAACCGAAGTTAATTTTTTGGACTCGGGAAGTTATATCCAGGCGATAACCGGAAATAATCCGGAATAGACCATGTTGGGGTGATCCGGAACTACCCATTTTTTGTATTTTTATTGAAATAAACGCAATGAGCAGCAGTGAGTTTGTGCAATGAGTTGGGTATTCGCTTTAAACTCACAGCCAATACCGTAATGAGACCGAATCCACTGACAGCAGTGAGTTGGGTATTCAACTTACACAAAAGGGGAATACCAAAAATGAGATCAAATCCTCGCCATTAGTGAGTTGGATATTCGTACTACACTGACAGGGAATACCCTAATGAGATCGAATCCACTGCCAGCTGGGAGTTGGGTATTCGTTCAACACTGACAGCGAATAACCTAATGAGATCGAATCCACTGCCAGCAGTGAGTTGGGTATTCGCTGTGCGTGTAAAGCGAATACCCAACTCACTGTTGGCAGTGGATTCGATCTGATTAGGGTATTCGCTGTTTGTTTGCAGCGAATACCCAACTCATTGCTGGCAGTGGATTCGATCTCATTAGGGTATTCGCTGCTTGTTTAAAGCGAATATCCAACTCACCGCTGGCAGTGGATTCGATCTCATTAGGGTATTCGCTGTCAGTGTAGAACGAATACCCAGATAACTAATGGCAGTGGATTTGATATCAATTTGGTATTCCCCTTTTGTGTAAATTGAATAACAAACTCACTGCTGGCAGTGGATTCGGTCACATTACGGTATTGGCTGTGAGTTTTGAGCGAATACCCTACTCACTGAACAAACACACTGCAATGCTGCTCATTGCGTTTCTTTCAATAAAAATACTAAAAATGGGTAGTTCCGGATCACCCCAACATGGTCTATTCCGGATCACTTCCGGTTATCGCCTGGAAATAACTTCCAGAGTCCAAAAAATAAGTCTGAATTATTTCCGGTCACTAAAAGTTAACCAAGAATTTTCAAAGTAAAATTCTGCCTTCTTAAGCAACTGCAAGATATTTATTCAAAATGGTTAAAAAAAACAATCACTTCCATTCGGAGTAAAGGTACAAATATGTAACTAAAAATAAGAGTAAGTAAATAAAGAAATGACGTGAAAATACACTACATCATAAAAAATGGCAGATCCGGATCACCCTATCATAGTTTATTCCAGACCACTTCCATAGGGTATTTGGTGTTTGTGTAAAGCGAATACCCAGCTCGCTGCTGGCAGTGGAATCGATCTCATTAGGGTATTCGCTGTCAGTGTAGAACGAATACCCAACTCACAGCTGGCTGTGGATTCGATCTCATTAGGGTATTCGCTGTCAGTATAGAACGAATACCCAACTCACTGCTGGCAGTGGATTCGATCTCATTAGGGTATTCGCTGTTTGTGTAAAGCGAATACCCAACTCACTGCTGGCAGTGGATTCGATCTCATTAGGGTATTCGCTGTCATTGTAGAACGAATACCCAACTCACAGCTGGCTGTGGATTCGATCTCATTAGGGTATTCGCTGAATGTGTAAAGCGAATACCCAACTCACAGCTGGCAGTGGATTCGATCTCATTAGGGTATTCGCTGTCATTGTAGAACGAATACCCAACTCACAGCTGGCTGTGGATTCGATCTCATAATGGGTATTCGCTGAATGTGTAAAGCGAATACCCAACTCACAGCTGGCAGTGGATTCGATCTCATAAGGGTATTCGCTGTCATTGTAGAACGAATACCCAACTCACAGCTGGCTGTGGATTCGATCTCATTAGGGTATTCGCTGTTTGTGTAAAGCGAATACCCAACTCACAGCTGGCAGTGGATTCGATCTCATTAGGATATTCGCTGTTTGTGTTAAGCGAATACCCAACTCACTGCTGGCTGTGGATTCGATCTCATTAGGGTATTCGCTGTGTGTGTTAAGCGAATACCCAACTCACTGCTGGCAGTGATACAATAGCGACTCAATTCTTATATTTAGACTTCTAAAATAAAAATATTCTGTTATTACCAAAATATTTAAAGAAGCTATTATTCTAGGCATGTCTGATAAAAAACAAGAGATAGTAGATGGAAACTAAAGTCAAGTATACTCAACCACTTCGTGGAATTGAGCTGATTTTTTCAGTCAAAGTAAGACTATTTTTTCTCGAAAATTCTGGCACTGCGATTAAATTTATCACGAGTATTTGTCACACCGTCTTGTGATATTTTCAGAAGGTTTGTTGGGTCACTTGTTCTGAAGTCTGTTTTCGAAATTTATTTGGTTTCAGGTATTGAACTTCTTTAAGATCCAATTTGTACCATGTGACACGTTTCTTCTAAACTAAATGTTCAGCTTTATGCTTAGTTTTCTAAATCATTCTGTATTTTATTTTCAACTTTTCTTCTTCGATTATTTCGATAACAGCCTGAGTTTAAAGATTTTAAATGTCATTAGCTCTGTCACTATACAACTTCGGTTTTTATATTTTTTATTTTATATTAAAAATATCATTTGTCAGGAAATTGTTCAGCAAGAATATTTCGGACAATTGAAAGTATGCTTATTTTGCCATTACTGCTGGCGGTGTCTGTATTTTTATTCAATGTGAATATGCACGCAATAATGGCTGTTTGAGAAGGCTGTGTTGTTAAGATGTGGCTTTTACTGATATTTGCATACCGATATTTCACATTATTTCTAAGATGCAGCCACTTCACATCCCCCGGCCCAGTTCCCTGCCAGAGAAATAAAAATTTAAACATGCAGTTCCTTTTCGAAAGACAAAGACTTTGGACTTGCCCTGATCAGTTCTCACGAAGAAAAAGACTTCGCAGTTGCCATGCTTGATTTTCTTCATACTTACCTCAATTTTTAAGCAGCTTCACACCTGCCGTAATGATTTTTGCTGGTGGCATCGGGTTTTCAAGGCTCGTTCAGCTCCGGCATATTAACCAAAGTGAACAAATAGCGAATACCCATTCTTCAGATTGTCATGGCAATCAGTTTTGAGCCGACGGTTTTTGTTGACATGTCTGAAGTACGTGTGACTGCAAATAGATGTAATAGCGTATTGTTTTAAATTTTGTACGGCTTGTCTGAAATGGCCTAACCCGTTTCATTCAAAATGTGACCAGAAGCATGTCACGGTCAGCGCTAGAGCCTAACTCCACCATAAAGCATCGTACAAATGCGTATTTAGATTGTGAGTCATTTCGAAACCGAAACCTTTCTGTATTAGTTTCCATTTATTAAGTCAGTCATGGTCATATTTCAATAATAACCAGGCCTTGCAAAGTGTATAGTTTCCATGTCGTTTCCGATAAAAAGATGGTCTAATGAGTATGCATGGCATCGCACTGATGAAACAGAGGTGATGCAACGAAAATGATGATAAATTGTCCTTAGCATGACCATAGCATGACCATGTCAATTCGTCCGTTGGTCCTTCAGATACTTTTCATTAACAGACTTGCATTTTTTACATTATCTTTGGTGATTTGGTGGGGGTCATCTATTAAATGTAAAGATACTTCAAAGGGCTGCGCCCGGTGGGTGACTGTTTATAAAAAGAATTTAACGAATTTTTTTAGAATTTACAATGATCTAGAGCTAGTTCCAATGTTATAAAACAGAGATTGGAGACCAATATTAAATCTCAGACTTTCTTATTCTTCAGTTCAGATTTTAACCAGTCACATCTGAGACGTGTCTCAAATGGAGATTAAACCCATTGGGACACGGCACAAATAACATACTGTCACAGTGATATTTCAGTAAATATTTTTTCTGACCCGAAAAGTCTTTGTCGTCGACCCCCTCCCCCCACCCCGACACCCCTGCCCCGCGTTCCTCCACCCGTTAAAACACAAAATGTACCGGCATATCCATCTCCTCTCTGTCTCTGTCAGCCCATTGCTTTTGTTTCTCTATTAGTCATCACATGAAGTTTAGAAATTTGGAATTATAAAATGAGCTTACAACTGGCATGGCAGTGCATGCTTTCAAAATCAATCAGAAATCAATAATACTCAATAAGGCATTTCAGGCCGGATTTTAGGAACCGGTGCCTTGTTATAAAATTAAATTTATAAAATGCAAGGAAAACGGGGAATTACAATACTTCGGGAATTACAATACTTCTTTTACTGACAGAAAAAATAAATAGTTGTCTTCTGTTTATTATTTTTAAACAAAAGCATATCAGATAGGCCTATTATGTTCATAAAATAGGGCAGAAAACCGTTTAACGGGACACAAATATTATATGCTCTGATATCATTAAGATCTACAGTACCGAGGCGGAGTATAAAATTACAAGGTCAGGTATATTTACTTCCCTTGCAATCGAGGGGATTCCCAGATTTAAATTTCACAATTTCCCAGAGTTCAGTACTTTTCATTTGAAAAATGTTGTCGCCATGGATAGTGCCTCTTACTGGAACAATTTATGTGTTGAATTTAATTCCATTACCCAGAATTGAAGCTGTATCGTTAGTAAGTAAATTTCTCATTTATCATTTTTTCACTGAGGATTCGCTTTAGATTTAAAAATATTCAAATAATATTAATAGAGATATTAGTATTTTTAATTTAAGGCGATTATGTTGAGATGTGGTTGAGTAGAGTGAGCAAGGGGTGGGGGAAGGGGTTTGGGAGGGGAATCCGTTGTCAAAACATAAATCCAAAGTCCGAAATTCGAAACTAAACAAACAAAATAAATAGGCTATTAATTAAGTACTTAAGTAAACTATCAGATTTTAAAAAGAAAGTAAATGAAAGATACTACAATAAGATAGGGAAGTTTGTTTTTGATTCAATGAAAAGGAAAGGAACTTATGGTATTTGGAAATATGCAATATCGGTACACATTTTGAGAAAGACAAGTTAGTGTTCTCTTTAAGGGCCTGGTAATAAGCATACTAATATGAAAAATAGTAAAAATTCGAACCCATGTTAATATGTGTAATGTTTAAGTCTCAAAATAACAAACGTTTACTGTGTTTTTGTTCAAAGTAAGGTAACTAAATTTGAAATAAAATTACTCTATAATTTTACTGTTTCGAACAAAATATTTACCACATTAAATGATGATACTTTTTAATAAAAAAAATTGAACTCGAGTATGGGTGTGACTTCATTAAAAGTAGACTATATTTAAATTAAAATTTACATTTCACCAACTAATGTATACAGTACATTTATGAATTTAACATATAAACGATAGATCGGATAGATTAATAAATTCATTAACAGTTGAGGTATAAGATTTATTTCGTGCTACTTCTTAATGAACATTTGATGGGTATGGATGGGTGTGTCATGTTATCTGAATGAAACTTAACACTACGGAATTTCCGTACTAATGTACACGTTGTATACAGTACAAATACAGCAGTACATATAGATAAATCAATTTTTTAATAGTCGATTTGTCACCACGATTTGTTATCTTCATGTACTACTAAAACAATGCCATTTGTAGAGTATATATATATTTAAAAGTATGCTCTCACCCACAACCGAAAGAAAAAGATTTGGTAATTTAAACGCGAATATAAATGTACTTAGAAAATTAATTTTAGCGACATGTGGGGGCTGTTGTGGTTAGTAAGAGTTAATCATAAGCATTTTGAATAGAGATATTATAGTGTCTGGCATTGATAAAATTTTAGGGAGCGTTAACAAATACATGTATTAAGAATAATCAGACTGTCTCAAGAAAATGTTGCGCTGTTAGGGCAAATGAAGAAATGCTTGCTACGTTGTTTTGTTACTATTACTAGGCTGCCATGATAACAATGAAGATAAGTAAGCGTGTATTTCATAATAAGTTACTCAAGTTATCATGGGTTCTGCATACATGTATATAGGCAATTTCAGTACCTGTCAATGAAACTGGCCAAGTCGGAGGAGGCAGATCTTATTAAACAGAAGCGTAATTCATTTCTAAATTTGTATGTTATTAACTTTTTTTTTACATTTTCAGAATTTCCTTAGCGTAGATTATCAACCTTGCCAGTTCGACAAATATCAACACACTTATGAAAACGGAACATACAGGTGTGAGCGATGTTCAGACTGTCCGAGAGGTTATCAAATTCGAAACAAATGTACTTCTTACAACGACACCGTCTGTGAACCGTGTTCTTCCGGTTGGTATAATTCTCATAGCGGAAGTACTTGTAAGCCATGCGCGGGATGTGGACCAGGAACATATATCCGACGTCATTGCTCGAGTATTAAGAAAACCGTTTGCAGAAAATGTCCAAAGAACACATATACTGCTACATTAAATGTTACACTGTGCTTACAATGTAAAAGATGTCATCCGAATGAGGATCAAATCTCTGTATGCCGTGGGTTGAACGACACGGTATGTGGGAACTGCAAACCAGGTAAGTAGAAAGTAAG
Source organism: Corbicula japonica (assembly GCA_038501625.1). Lineage (NCBI taxonomy): Eukaryota > Metazoa > Mollusca > Bivalvia > Venerida > Cyrenidae > Corbicula > Corbicula japonica. The sequence goes on from JAZAYU010000032.1 coordinate 3,848,208, forward strand.
GTATTTGTTTAAGCTTGGTTTTAACATGTTTAAAACTTTGTTTTAAAAACCTGTATATCCTATAAATCACGTAATACTATTCCGCGGATATTAAAGGTCGTGATTACGTGCTTATTTACTTTTAGCACAACAAATGCGTTGATCGGGATATCATTGTCCTGGTTTCAATCCGTGGACTAGAATTATTTCCTTCTTTCGCGAATAAAAATATATTTTACAGAACAGGATTATGAAGAATGCACTCAAATTCAGACATTGCGGACTCAATTTATGACAAATGAATTTTACGAGTTAACCGCCATTTTTGACTGTGATACATATTTGTTTGATTTCGAATATCAAAGTTTTACAATCGGATATATGGTATATGGATTATATCCATTATGTTATTTCTGACCAAGGAGTAAACCGTGTAAATCGCAATTTCAGCTAATCAGATCCTTGAGATTCGAGACTGGTTTCCATTCTCAGTTGTATTATCTAAGAGTTCGGAGATGGTGCACATCGGTTATGGTTCACCAATGCTTGATTTTAGCTCATAACTTGGGTTTACCACAATTAGATCCTTGAGATTTGAGACTGGTTTCCATTCGCAGTTTTATAATCTTGGGGTCTGACGTTTTTCAGGGTACTTCCGGGTGCTGTCTACAGGAGAGTGTTTACCATGTTCCCAATGTCCCAAGGTATACCATCATCTGGTGGTTCCGGAATGCCGCGAGAAGCAGGGCATTGAAAGTTCATTCGTCTGCTGGCCGGGACATTCTTATAATAAAAAACAATATCTGGAACAAAGGATAATTGATGAAATCGAGACATACCAAGGTAATCAATTTAGGGTGTTTTTCCCTTCTTTAGAAGGGGCCGTTTACAGGCCCTTTCCCCCTTATTTTTTAATTATGCAGTTTTGCCCCAAAAAGACTTCAGGCATCAAATGACGCTTTTTCCCTCCAAATGAAAGGATTCGGATCTCTTCCTCTGGCACATAAAAACAAAGTTTAAATGACTAAACAGTCGTCTCGGCTTTCACTTGTGTTGCACAATAAAGGCTGCACTCTCACCCACCAATTTAAATGGTTATTTAATAAAGAAACGTTTGTGAAAAACTACATGTTTAAATTTATAATCATTATGTTTTAAATCTACAAAAGCTCAATGCCAGAACAAATCATAAGCAAAAAAAAGGAACATATTTCAAATATAACATTTACTTATTCCAAAAAGTGACAAGAAGCAACAGAAAAAATAAAATTGGTTTATTAGCTTAGATTTTTTTTAATCTGCGACATTTTCGTTAAATGTCTGGTATCACTTTTCCATTTTCAGAAAATATCGTTGTAACGGCGATAGGCTCATCTAGTAACCACACAGGAGAACAAACTGCCAAAGAGTTTCATGCTCGGATGGTTGTCATGGTAGCCGTTCTAGGAGTAGCTCTTTCTTTATGTGGGATAGCAGTTATAGTGTACGTGTTAAAACAAAACGTCCATTGTCACATGATTGAAGACGTTACGGCGTCAGATTACGTTACGGATAATCAATGCAATGACCAAATTACTAACGGCCATATCAAAGCGGAGAGAAACAGTTTTCGCGACTCTTTGGAAGGTTACAGCAGCGACAAGTGTAGATGTGATATATCTGCGATTGACAGTAGTGACAGTGTGAGGACAGACATATCAGCATGTTTTACACAGAAACGAAGTCTGAAAGCGTCGTTACCAGAACAGAGTTTTCAATCTGCACCTGTTTTGACAGAAATAAGATCTAAAGAAAATGAGATCGAACAGAAAACGTCGCATAAAAAGAAGATGAACAAGAGAAGAAATAAAGTGGACGAGACTACAGGATCCCAGTTCAGTAATCCCAAATATTTTAAAGTTTGCGAGTATGCCACAATGTAACCTCAGTTGTTTGACATTTTTTGTATTGTTTAATACTGTGTCTTTCGCTTTTCAAAGCATCCATTAGTTTATCTCTAACACTTTAAACACTGTAAAATAAAAAAATCAATAAAATCAGAAAGACTATTTTCATTATTGTTACTCATTATATAAGCGGGCAGATGTAAAAGAGTATTAATCTGTTTCATTTTTCACAATATTTGTAATATTTTATTTTATATATTCTGTCAAACAGACGCAAAAAGACCAAAAAACCACAGACGTGAAGCAAATTACATAATTATCTTTCGTTAACCCACAATTTATGAAAACAATACACTTGTAAGATGTAGTATATATTGACCCGATTAAAGGTTAACGGTGAAACCCCTATTCAATCTTTGTTTTTTTTGTTTTTTTTTTAATTTTTTTGGTAAATTTGCATGCAAGGGTTTCCTCAACTGGCTAGACGGAATCCAAACTAGCCTTTATTCAAACAATAAATTTGAAAAAAAAACTTTAAGTGAAGATGAACCGATCTTAATTACATACACAAAGATAAGTTATGTGAAAAAAAAAAAGAAAAAAAAAGAAGATAAGTTATGTGATGACTGTATTAATCTATAAATATATGCTTTAACAATTAATAAACTACATTTGATTTAGTTACACTATACTTCCTAGCTAGATATGGTTATTTTAAGCATTTAATTAATCTACAAATGTATACTTTGATTTATTATAAACTGCCACTTCCTTGTGATTAAATTTAAAGTACTTCCCTTTTCACTAAAAAACCCCTGAAATTAAATGAACGCTATCAATTCAAAGTCGGCCATCAGTGCTGAAGATTATAAAAATCGGGATTTGAAACCAGTCTCAAATCTCAAGGTCCTTGAGATTTGAGACTGGTTCATATTCTCAGTATTAATCAAAGTATCGAAGTTTTCGGTAATGGTGGGAGTGTTGTGCTTCACCAATGCTTGATTTTAGATCCTGACTGGGGTTTACCACAATTATTTCATTTTCGTCTTAGTTTCATAGTTTTAAAGTCTAAGAGCTTTGTACACAAATCTGAAAATTAGTTGGAATTTAGAAGTCATCATTTTGATAAAAACTTGTAATCTTACATGTAAATTGCCCACGTCTTCTTTTATAGAATTTTAAACACACAAGAACAAAAATTCTTACAGTGATTTAAGTCTTTGTGTCTAGTTCTACTTAAATCAATTGTACTGAAGCGTTTAGTTAAAGAATAAAAATGTAATTCAATAATTACTGACTGTTTTATATACACTCGCCCAAAGTTCTAATTGGTCATCAATTGTATATGTTTAAACTTTGTGCGTGTATCGTTTCTTCCCTATGTCAAGAGACGGGTTGAAGTTTTGAGATCAGTCTCAAATCTCAAGGATCTGATTGGCTGAAATGGCGACTGGTCGCCATTTCAGCCAATCAGATGTTTGAGATTTGAGACTGATCTCCAGATTTAGTTTTATGATCTTGGGCCCTGTGTTGTTTTGAAATCAACGATGTAATAGGAATTTAATCTTTCATGAGTGTTTCCTTTAATGAATCCAATACCTTTTACTTACACCGCAAGATCAAAGTAAGAACAGACTTGAATTGAAAGGGAGATAATTATAAATTTAATACTTTTTGAAAACGAATTTATTTAAGGAGAAATGTTGTTGATTAATAAGGTTTTGTTTTTCTAACTAACTAATGTTCCTATTATAGTAATAAAAAAGAACAAGCAATTCAGAGCATTTTTGTGTTTGCTTGACATTTTATTGCGTGAAATGCGTTTTAAGCAAATTAAGGATAACGTGCCAAACTTTTCCATATTCAATTACTGTTGTATCATTTAATTTCACGGGGATCAAATTTCGCTCAAATGACATATTAAGTGACATTTTACCGAGGACTTAAATTCGCGCATTTGTATTATTTTAGACTAGATATTCAATTGTTCTAATTCGCTAGGGTTTGATTTCACGCACTTACCCTAACGCGAAATACGCGGAAATTAAACTACCGCTAAATAGAATGATGCCACAGTATTAAATGCTCAAAGCTTGAATCAAAGACTGTTGTTGACAACTGACTACAAATATAGAGTAAAGTTTTTGTCATTCTATTAAAAATACCGAGACAAAACGTGACCAATTAGAACTTATGGTGAATGTATAAAAAGTTGTTGGTTCAAGGGGAAATTTTACATGAAAGTAATTTGTTTCCCGCTTGTCTAGTACAACGTATAGTCAAGTATCTGATACCGAGAAACACACCAGGGTTGAAGGTTGTAAAGCTGAGATTGGAAACCAGTCTCAAATCTCAAGCATCTGATTGGCTGAAATGGCGACTGGTCGCCATTTCAGCCAATCAGATGCTTGAGATTTGAGACTGATTTCCATGCTCAGTGTTATAACCTTGGGCACAGCTGTTGGTTTAATAAAGATCAGCATGAGTTTTATTTATATTATTTATACTATAATAAGAGGACTATGTAGGCATCAAATAATCCTTTGTTATTTTGGTAGACACAAATAAATTGCAGATGAAATAAATTCAGAAGTCACCAAACCGTACCACACTAAAATTCTAAATATACTGAACAAAATATATAAGGGTCATCCAAATGTTATGTATTGATTCGGATATGTGGACTCAAAATCAAATTCAAGTAGTTTTAGATCAAGAAATTAAGTTTCGTTGCCGATTTATATATATTTGTATCTTTCTCTTTCATAAACACAATTATAAAACAAACAATACAATAATAAACTGCTACAACCATTTAATTAAACATGGCTGCTATTATCCATGGGCGAACTGTGTAGAGCCAGATCAGGCGGTACATTCGTTATATCTGATCAGGATCTGCACTGTTCGGATTTTGATTAATTACGTCATTGTTAGCCAAAACGCGACCTAGACTGGTAGCGCATGCGATAATAAACGTAAATATGAAGTGAATGGTTAACCATGATATTCTATAGTTTTTATTTGAGCGTTTACTTTTTTTTGGAATACATAAAAAGAAAAACAAATTGAAAAATCATGATCACTGTTATGTAGTTGATATTTCAATAAAGAGGGAGTTTAAGTACGTGTTTTATTTGAAAACGCTATTTCCGCAGGATTTTAGGAAAGGACAATTGGTGAACAAAAGCGTTTTCTTTAATATCAAAAGCCTATTAGAGCGTTATTTGTTTAATAAACACTTGACTTTAAGACATGTACTTTGTTTTCCTTCTAGGAAAACATGTAAGATTTTATTATAAAGGACAATCAATGGGCCATGACGTTTGTACATGTGTACATTCAGGGCACGACAAATCCATTGCCCGGTGCCCGCGGGCTACCACATTGGACCCTGCGGGCTACCAAAAAATTAGAGCGAGCGTCTGCCGGGCCACCTAAAAATTCCCATATTGGTTGCCCGACTAATCAACAGTTTCGAAATATCCAATAAACAGGAAGTTTAGTTATGACATTTTGCAGTAAAAACAAACACGCGCGTGTAATTATCGATTTCGTCACCTTTGATAAGAGATCAAAGCCTTCAATTAGTTGTCAAATACGCACGTTCTGTTGTATACTATGTAATTAATAGAGCGCGAGGATACAACGAAATTATGCGGTAGTTTAATTTATTTTGATTAGATCATCATGCTGTCAATTAAATAACCTGTTGATTTATTTTTCACACTTTCGACTGACTAATTTAAATAACAATAATAATAAATTAAAGCAAAAATCAAAGTAAAAAATTGGCAAATTATAAGCGCAATTAAATAAAGGGAGGTAATAAAAAAGCAATATAATTTAGCAATTTTATACAGGGACACAGTTACCTAAGTGTTGAAGCGAAAATTTACTTAAAACATCAACTTAGCAATTGCTCGTAGTCAATTTTTATTTTTTTATTTTGGTAATCCAAAATATTTTCTGTATGTTTTTATATGTATTTAATGGTAGCCCATAGGTCTTTGTGTTGCATTACATTAACTATGTACCTAATTACGCAAACATTCTAGCAACATCAGACATGTACACTAATAAAATCTTACGTTGATAACTAAAAGATTAAAACTACAAATATAGTTATAGAATAAAGGAATAAATGGATTGATTAAAAATAGAAAAACTGAACAGCATCAGCTAAAGATTTTTTTCAAGTAGAACAGAGGATATACAGTCAGCAAAAAAACACTGCATTGTAAGAAATCCCTCACGTTTTTCATTCTAATCTTTCACTTTTTAGAAACCAATCTCCCACCTAACGAGTTAAAAGGTTCACAGGTATGCATTAAAAATGTATTCTAACTTTCACGTTACTGCTACAGTTTTCCATACTACTGTGATAAAGTAAATAAAGTATATAATCTTGGGTGCTTACTATTAATAAGGTAATCCAAACACTATTACTGGTTTTATCTTTGGTAAAATGTGTATATATAATCATATTTATAGTAATAAATACGCGACCGGAATGTCCGGGCTACCAAGCAAAAATCTAGGTAGCCCACTGGGCTACCAAGTAATTTTAGGATTTGTCGTGCCCTGGACTACATGTATCTCAAAGTTATTTGTATAGTTTAATTACGATAATACATATTTACTTCAAGTCAACTAAAATTGTTAAACCAACTTTTAATAAAAACACTCTTTATTTTGACGTTTCGGCCTTACGGCCTTTATCAAATAATACAAATCGCTTAAGTCTACATCTTTTCTACATAATTCATAACCGGAAATAATAAACCATAAACGACGCCGACGTCAACGTCTTCATTATACATTGACGCGCCAAAAATGACTGCTAGTGTATGCGTGCATGCGTTTGTATTTCCGCGTGTGCGTTTGCATGTAAGTGTATTCATGTGGGCTTTGTTTATACGCTCGTGTGTGTGTTTGTGCGTGTGTGCGTGAGTGTGTTTATACCCGTGGATTATAGAGAGGGATTTGTGTATAAGATACAGTATGAAAATCAAGAAATTGACATGTTTTGCGTTTCCACTCCGTTTCATTTCCATTTCAATTGGCAACGTTTTCCGCTGCGCTTCCATTCCGTTTCCGTTGCGTTTCCATTCCGTTTCCGTTTCGATTAAAACGCTTTTAACGCTGCGTTTCCAGCGTTTTTTTCCGTTTCTAGCGTTTCTTCCCTTTCTAGCGTTTCTTCCGTTTCTAGCGTTTCCAGCGTTCCATTTCCGCGTCCGTGCGTTTTTACCGTTTCCACGGTTAAATATTTTCGTTCAACAAATTTCAGTAACTGTTGTAAATGTCAAAACGTGTAGATTTCTATCAAATATAATGAAATATGGCGAGAAACTTCAGACTGGCATTGCAAAATTGACATTACCATGTTTGCATCAAGACTAAGACGTGAAGGCGATCCGATCCGGCGAAGGAAAACAATGAGAACTTCTCCATGTAAATTAAATGCTTGTGGGACAGCTTAAATAATGATACATTTAAAAAAACTATAAAGCCCTCAGTATGATTCTCTTAAATTCTCTAATAGCGGTATTCATTCAAACTTGCTTATGATTTAGTTATTTCTTAAAGAAGAGTCAAAATAAGAATGTCACAATGTACATGTAAATTCCCTTAAATTTCGGTAATTTATCTGCCTAGGGCAAATATTGCCATGACAACTAACAGTGTTATCGACATCTTATCGGCAATAAAGTCGTCAAATCGCTTACAAAGAATTATAGATGGTCAATTATGACATAAGGCATCAAACTGAATTTGACAAAACTTTAGAATTATTAATCTGTGAATTTGAAAACAACTACGTTGTTTTAAAATTAACAGAAGATTTTCATTTTTGTAGCGACCCTATTTTAGCATGGTAGCGTTATCACTGCACGCATGTCAAGTCAGATTAAGGCATCGCCACACTCCTCCCAATCCTATTCATCGATAAAATAAAAATCATCTAATCTCAGTAATGACAAAATGCCATTCAATGAAACTTTGCACAAATGAAGGTTACTAATGTATCTTTATTTTGCATACAGTAAGACAAAATAGAAAAGTAAAGAAACAAAGCTAGACCTAAAAATTCCTTGAATTCTATTTACATAAATTCACAAAAACTAGGCGATGCAGAACATAACTTTAAATTCCCTCGTGAGCACAATGATACTGACAAGAAAATGTTGTGTACTTTGTAAAAAACGTTCAACTATTAAAAGAGAAATCAGTGATTGTCATCCGTTTACGCGACCAGGAAATTGAAGGTCAAACACACTTTTACTAATATCTCGTAAAGTTTACATAAGTAAATCATGAGGACACAATAAATTGTTGTCAGTATCATATTACTCGTGTGGGCATTTAAAATGATGTTTTGTGTTCTTTAGTTTTTGTGAATTTATGTAAATAGAAGTTGAGGGAATTTTTAGATCTCGCTATTTTTCTTTACTTTTCTAATATGTCTTACCATCTGTAAAATAAAGATACATTAATAACATACACTTGTGCAAAGTTTCATTTTACAGCATTTTGCCGTTATTGAGATTTTGATAATTTTCTTTTTATCGATGAATAGAATTGGGAGGAGTGTGGCAGGCCCTTAAATAAATTTACTGAATTATTAGCATCAGTTTGCTAGGTAATTTTAAGTGATTTTAAACATTTTAAGTCAACATAATGTTAATCACTATCAAAAACGATATAGTTGAAGATTCATATTAAGTTCCCCCAAATTCTCAACGCGGGGTACACGTGCGTATACATGACTCGAGCTGACGCCAGGATTAAGTGTTTAAAGAACATTATCTGCAAGATAATTATACTTGGAGTGTATTTACCATTGTATGTCTAACAACACTATAAACTTTATTTTCTTATAAAGATTTAACATTATTGAGAAAAAAATAAAGCGAAACATCTTAATCATTTAGGTGCTAAACTATTTAGCTCCGGCGGTGTAACCCTACGAGCGTCCCGATACGACTGATACTTATCTTTCGCTATTCACGGGACATTAATTTCAATTCACTTCATATTAATTTAAATATCTGAGTAAGATGCAAGTGCGATGAGCTATTGTTGCCATTTGTTTTGTTTTTGAAGCATGCATGCGTATTCGAAAAGTAGGTTGTTTAGAAACTGAAACTTTAGAAACAAATATTTTATACAATTACGCGTGTGTAAATTCAGTGTTGCGATACTACATGTACAAAGTTACTAAGCTTTCTAAAGTTACTTTGGATATTTGTTCAGTATAAAAAAACACAAATAATCGTACAATGTCCACGGGAGATAACCTCTTCTTGACTAACGGGAAAGTGCCTACTGTTGATAATTCAAAGGGAGATCATTTTTTCGAAACTTGCTATTGCTGGATAATTATATTTAGACGAAACGCAACTTGAAATAAATATTGGACCATATTTAAATTAAATGTTATTAAATGTTGTATTTTTCGTGTGCCGTACACTAATTTGGAAACTAAAAATAAACAACAAGATCAGTAATAAATAACAACTATCTACAGGTCAAAGACCACCGCCAGTGAAATCTAATGTAAGAGATCATACATTATTTTTAATTATTGATAATTGAAAGCCTTTTCAGTGCAGAAAGGATTCGACGAAATCTAAATTTGAGACGTTTAGTTTCAAAACAGTTGTTTAAATTTCTGTGATATTTGAATGTTGAAAGCAATATTTCTATCTGTAACCGATAAATGCATAATTCTGATCTCAAGCACGTGTAATTCATGCTAATCGTTCTTAGACCTAAACTAAAACAGAACACAAATACCACCCACGACGAAACCCTTCACGTGCTTCGCGCAAGAAGCGTGCATCTCGTGCAAATCATGTCTTTTTAATTGCACACGTCTGACGTATTGTTAACGTTTCATTGTACGTCATATGTATTTTACGTCATACGTTTATGATGTATTCGGCGAGCAAACAACGTGTTTTTCGAACAAATCACGCGGTTTTTACCGCAAAATATTCAGACATCTGGTATTATTGTCAGCGTTTGATTGTAGGTCAAATTAAATTACGAATGTTAAATTTCCTGAAAACATTTTTTTCCAAAGGGCAGTTGATGTTTTTTTTCTGTGAGTAAAATAAACCATTGCAACTTTTTATTTCGTTTTTCATTTTTGAATTCCCGACGCAAGAAATAAAATAATGTTGCTTTGTCCGTACTTTTTTCTAGATCTCTTCCATATCGCGTTTTAAGGCTATAAAACAAATAAAAACAACACATCTTCAAATTATCAGAGATAAAAAAAAACGTGCATGCATAAACAAAGGTTCAAGTGAAAAAATATATTCACCCGAGTCCTTATGCATATACATGTAGCGAAATGTCTAATCTTTCGATAAATGTGTAACAATTGCTCGATCAGTGCTAAATAATGGTAAATATTTAGACTGATCATTACATTAAACAAGTGTCCCACGAAGCGTAATTTCGACAACTATTATTTTCGTTACAATTAATTTCGTACAAAGAAACGGTTAGAACGTTAATATAAATAATCAGGTGACCTAGAAACGGGCGCTTCTATAAATAAGTGGACCGTTTCTAGCGTTCCGATTATTCTGTTTTTACCATTTCTAGCGTTCCGAGCGCTTCGATTATAGCGTTTCTACCGTTTCAAGCGTTCCAATCGTTTTAAGCGCTCCGTTGCGTTTCCATTTCGATAGCGTTCCGTTTCCATTCCGTTTCCGTTTCAACATAGAGTGAAAAGCGTTTCATTTCCATTTCCACTCCGTTTCGTTTGTCAATTTCGTGATTTTCAGTACTGTAGTTCTTATGTGTGTTTGTGTGTGCGTCTGTGCATGAGTACAAGAGCAAGATTATGTCCGACGGAGAAAAGAATTAAAACAACACCTCAGAAAAAGAGGATATAGTGGGAGATTTATAGAAAATCAACTTCGGAGGGCAGATGGCAAAGAAGGAGAATTATTACTCGAAGTGAAAGGTAAACAAAGAAAGACGATGAACAGAGTTCCGTTAGTCGCTACATATGGAAATCAATTACCGGACATCAATCGGATAGTGGGGAAACATATGATATTAATTCAACAGTCGGAAAGAATGACAGAGATTTTCAAGCAGCCACCGATAATTGCTTACAGGAGGGATCGGAATCTTGGGGACCTGCTGGTACATGGGAAATTGAATAGAATTGTAAATGGTAGACGAATTGAAGGGAAAAAGACATGCGATGTAAAATGCTTAATATGTGAGATGTGTACCAGAAGCGTTGATATGAAAGATACAAGTTTGAAGATGGAAGGAAGCGCGAAACGTAGTGAATGTAAAATGTGGAACTTAGTATATGGGATAAGTTGTGCTAAATGCGAGAGGGTGGTGTATGTTGGGGAGACGGGGAGATCGCTGAAGGAAAGAATGAAAGAACATGTTGCGGTCGTAAGGCATAGAAGAGCGAAACCGGTAGCTGATCATTTCTCGAGCGATGGACACACAGAGAGAGACATGGGAGTAACAGTGTTGGAAAGAATGAAAGATAATTCAAGATAGTAAAGACAGATTAAATAGCTACAATGAATAGAGAAGTTACAAACAGAAGCGCCGCATGGGTTAAACAGGAAGGCTAGATTGGGAGTTCTATGGCGGGAATATAGGATGATGATGAAGAACTGTAATGTAAAATCAAACAATGTGATATAACAGATAACTTCTTTTCAAAATAATATCAAGATTCTCAATTTAACATTTTTTAGATTAATATATATTTCCAATTATTATTATGATAGATGTGAAAACAACCAAACTAAAAATGTGTTTAAATACCTTTTCATATTCGTTGTAAAATAAGTAAATGTACACATAAAACACGATCGATCAAACATGCACTTACTCTCGCTTACACGCAAATACACACACACCCAGGTATGAATGATCAAAATTACACACTACATGCACACGCACTAATGCACATACATACCGCACACAAAACCTTCATAACATGCACGCAGACAAGCACACGCACGAGCGCGCAAACATGCACAAATCTTGAAAATACACGCACACACGCGCACCTACACACATAGAAACCGCACACACACAAACAGACACGCACACTAACACAATCAAATGTTCGCAATTGTTTACTCAACACCATATTACCCATACGTACATACGCGTACACACGCACACACTAACGTACACACATACTATCAAGTACACATAACTCTCCAAAATGCGCAGGCGCGCGCACGAGCACTCATGCATGCTTGCACACATTCAACCGTGATCATATGCACACACGGGCGAACTAATATGTATACATTACTTACGCAGATACAGTTACACGCACACGCACGCACGTTGACGCATGCACACACTCACACACGCATACGCACGCGCACACACACACACACACACACCTACGCACACATGAACACAAACGCTCTTGTACTCATGCACAGACGCACTCACAAACACACATAAGAACTATCTTATACACAAATCCCTCTCTATAATCCACGGGTATAAACACACTCACGCACACACGCACAAACACACACACGAGCGTATAAACAAAGCCCACATGAATACACTTACATGCAAACGCACACGCGGAAATACAAACGCATGCACGCATACACTAGCAGTCATTTTTGGCGCGTCAATGTATAATGAAGACGTTGACGTCGGCGTCGTTTATGGTTTATTATTAATTAACTAAAACAATATTGACACAATATGTACAATTCAGTCCGCCTTATATGGGTTGCACTCAATTCATATGAAATCTCAACTGGGCCAATACGAGATAACCTGGGCCAATACGGGTTTTACTGAGCCAATATGAGATCGCATGATTCTGATTGGATAATGAACTGGTCCAATATGGATTGAATCACTTCCTCTTAAAAACAAAAATGCCGCCATTTTGGAATTTCTAAGTCGAATTATTATGGATAAAAATGATAATAGATAGTGTGACTTTGGACACGAGGTGCATTTAATCAATGCGGCAGAGTATAAGTCTATGTTGCCGCTTTTGGTGGTTTCTTTCTGTGTAATGAAAATCTTTGAGTTTATATAACTCACCAGTACAACAACAATGCGGATGTCTGCAGCAAGAATTCTTGAAACTAAAAAAACAGTAACTTTTAAGGGATTACTCTTGATTTGAGCAAGTCTATTCAGAAGAAAAATTGCAAAAAGGATCAAAGCTTCGTTTGGATAACGTACAGACATGATAAATTGAGTATTACGTGCGGAATTCGTGGATGGAATGTGCGAGAAAAGAAAATTTTTTGGATATATTTGGATATGAACTAAATTTAAACTGGAAGAACAAGAGAGTTGGCTGCCACAGTGTGTAGGAATGTTCAGGTTGTTTTTATATTCAAAACAAAACAACCTTCATATCTGCATCTCCATGGTAGCTTATATCAGCCAGGTCACTACTGTACATAGACTCATTGAAGATGCCAGACATTAGAATCAGAGTTGACACTTCATCTCTTCAGGCCGGTAAATTAGCAAGTCTAGAACTATGAATATTGTGTTAATTAATAAAATTGTCATTAATCAAGTGAATTCATATTGGCCTTGTTATTGGGTCTCGGGCAGTCATATTAGCCCTCGGCCTTCGGCCTCGGGCCAATGTGACTACCCTTGACCCAATAACAAGGCCAATATGAATTCACTTGATTAATAACATTATATTATTTCCGGTTATGAATTATGTAGAAAAGATGTAGACTTAAGCGATTTGTATTATTTGATAAAGGCCGTAAGGCCGAAACGTCAAAATAAAGAGTGTTTTTATTAAAAGTTGGTTAATGTTTATATCCCTTAGGATATATGAAAGATAAAATTGTTAAGCATAGGAAGCATTTAAAGCTTGTTACATCGTACAATGATATTGTCTCTCCTCCTTAAACTCAGCGTAGTTATCTCCCCTACAGCGCAGAGGTATGAAAAGCACTTCAATATATGGTTTGGTTTTACATATTTTATTTGCCATACATTTTCAAAAAAGGTTTCTGCAACAAGTGATTAACATAATATACTTGACATTGAAATTTTACATAGAGTAATATTTAATTGTTATTTAACATGACAGTGTTGCTGTTGTTCCATATATTCAGGTCCATGTTACTTAAACAAATAAAACAAAATAATCAAGGGTCCACCCGTCCGTGAGTAGGAAACGCATTTAATTATTGTTAAACGATTTAATGTGTTTGCTCAAATGATACATTTTTTTGCCCATGTATTAAGGCCAGTATGCTTAGCGAATTAAATTTCTTGTAGTATGAACCCGGTTTATTCTTTGTGTTTCGCATAAGCTACATCTTAGGAAGAAATGCTCAGCATTTTCAATATCGTTTATACATAAACAAGCACTGTTGTCAGAAAGATGATTTATATTAAAAAAATCACCATTTAAGTTGCTGCACTAATGATTGTATACAAAATGCAACAAATAGTTAAGTGTCTACAAAATCTAACTGTCTTAATAGTTTCTTTTGTCAGTAAGATTACTCTCCCTTGTTATTGCACTAAGTTGGATGCGTCACTGCAAACTAGGACAAGCAGCCTTTCGAACAAAAACAACAGCTACGATTGTGCGATTGGAGGAAGTCTGAGGCAGTCTTAGAGTAGTAATATGAACATGTCCCAATTAACTGGCCGAAATCCCCAAACAATTTTTATACAGCTGTCCAAGAAGAGGGTTCGAGCAACCCTACTAAACCCACCTGGCACCGCCCTGGGACCGGCTGATGGTCACTTTTATTATAACATTTTGTTGGCTTCTAAAATCGATGTACACTGGTAAGTTTCTTCGGGTTTATGACTTTGTCTTTACATTCAATAAAAATCAAAAAAGCTCTCCGATAAAAATAAAAATCAGTGTATTGTTTGCATCTTGCAGCAATATGGTGTAATTATTTAATGTTTAAAACGTGTTTGGAATGTATGCCAAATAATTAATCTTTTTTCAGTTTCTTTAAATTTTATTCTGTGAACGGTGCTTTTGTGATCACACAGAAAGCGAAAGAGGGGAGTAATCGAACCTAGTAACTTATTGATACATCAGAGATACACGATGTTCGTTGTAACTTCTATGTGCAATCTTTTACGAGATGTTATATAAATACATATGTAAATTAATAATAGAATGTGTTGTACCGAACGTTTATTCTCCCTTCGGCTTCAGTAAAAAAAAGGTTCATTCCAAAAGCTCTAAACGCAGCGACATTAGAGTTGCCCCTTTTTCTGCTATGCATAAGAAGGAACAACTGATCCTGTTGACGCAAAAAATACCGCGAGATTTTCAAGATTTTCTATAACCCCAATCATCTATGGATATCAAATCAGCTTTTTCCGACTTCGAAATTCATTTAAACGGTCCAAAAGCATTTTCGCCAGTCTGTGACACTTAAAGATTAAACATGGTGGCTAGACACGTGACTTTAAGAATGTCGTGAGCACACCAAAATCACTCGCTTCAGGTTGATATTTGCTTGTTTCTCAGTAATTTCTGGACCGATTTTAATCAGATAAAGAGCACCGTACTCCTATTAAAAAGCATTTTTATCGACATTAAACCTCCAAAATTATTCGACAACAGTTTACTTAAACATTTTAAGACAAATTCACACTTTCAAACAAAATTTGTCTATGAATGTTTCTTACATCAAATAAATTAAATCTCTTGACTCAGCCTAATGTTTACATTTTACGCTTCAACGATTTGAAGGAATTTAACATCAGTTTAAGGACACTCAAATAACATAAATTATACGTACACATTTACATATAATACGGTGATTAATATTACCAAGGTTGACAACAGACTTTAAGAAAAAATTTTTACTTCTGCTCAATGCAATATGACTTTTTCGATAGCCTCTCAATTAAATAGAGTGTTTGAAAAACAAACTGTATGTCAAATTAGAAACCAGCGTATGAACATCTTATAAACTGGTCGCGTGAGAATTGTTCATGGAAAACAAGAATGATAACATTGAATATGTGTGCGATATTATTTTGTAATAAAAATGAACAAACAGCAAACGATATCAGTTTAAATCAAATTCTATATAATTTTCAAAGAACTTCTGTTTGAAATCCTTAAGAGGGAAAGGTTTAAAGTTTAAGTTTCCTCATCACAGGCGGATTTTAATTTAAGATTTAAGGCTTTAAAGGTAGGTACATGTTATGATTTGTCCACTATAGAGTGTGTAATGTATTGTAATTTATTAAAGAAAAATATACAGCAAACTGCTTCAAACAGGACGCATAGTGGCTGTTTTATATATGTAGCCAAAAACCTCTGGTGCTTACCCTAACCTACTCAATCCATCAGAGGTTTCTGTCTAAACCCGCAAAAACTCACTAATCTCTCCCGGAGGCTTCCCTTATTCCCTAAAAGTAAATTCTCTATTGAATATCATCCGTCGTGTACTGTCGTTAACTAAAATTGCATGATTTAACATTTTTGACGTGACAACTTTCCGTTCATCAAAGATAATGCTGACCTTAAATGAGTTTTTTTGCAACAATTAGAGCTCTGTTTTGGCGGGTTGTTTCGACGCGTTTTTTACCTCCTCCATCTTCACAAGAAAGGCATATAAAGCTCTACAAACGATACTCCCTCAGGTTCTTATTTCAGCAAATGTGTGTGATTAATTAAAATTGATTTTTATGAACCCAATGCTCTCTATTCCTTTCTGCTGTTTTGCTGTGTGGGAAGGCCGTGCTTCTGAGTGTGGCTATTCTTGATAATTATGCAAGTCTCACTTTTTTGTTACATAATAGTGAATCAATAGTTTTCTTTTTTATCTATCTTTGAAAAATAATTGTTCAATAATATTTGAGATTTTTGTTGGTTACTTAAGAAAATATGGCGGCCCCCAACCAGTAAACAGGTACGACCTACTCCTTAATCAAAAGAACTATCTATAGAGAGTATCGACAAGGAAGCAGAAACAACAGATATTGCATGAAAATACACACTATGTATTCGTTAACTATCGGAGCTTGTTTTGGATAATGAGGATAAAACTTGCTGTTCAACCATTAGATAAAGTGTAAAGCATGGTTGAATTTGGCAATGGTAACTACTTGACTGTTTTGCTGCGCATGTCACTACTTCAGCAGACAGGATATCGACTGAGTAAGAGTCTATCATAACTACTCGGCGATCTCCGGCAATCTTCGGATTTAGACCGATCAATACTCTTCAGAGACAGCTGCCTATCCAATTCTCCTTGACCCAATATTTTAGAGAATTATACACACATACTGGGTTTATTTATAGTATTATTCATACATCTTATTTACATTTGGAAATAACATGCAATGGGATTTTATCAAACTACAAATTAAAATGATATGATTTCTATGTGATTGCGAGATATGTTTTTCTGAATCTTTGCTTGTTCATTTTACTGTCTGCAAGAAATTGTAAGGTAAGACATTCATTATAAAATTTATCAGTTATTTGTTTTCAAGCATTACATCAACTTTAACATGTGAATAAGTCACGAAAAGTTATATCCGCTTAATAAATGATGCCGCAGTATTTGGCTTCAATTATCCTGAGCATAACTGCAGGAAACAGATTATTTATAATATGTTCTTATTAAGCTTTACTTTGATCTCCATTCAGGAACTATACCTTTCTGAGAAATTTATGGAAAACCTATTGACGCAAATGGGTGCAACTTTGGAAAAGGTATGTATGTTTTGTGATTATGATATATTAACTCATGGGTAGAAAAGCAATTGTTAATTCGTTACTTTTGGTCTGGTTGATCTGATGCTCTTACCATATAGCAGAGCGTGCGATTGGGCCAAGTTATATTGCATTTGTACAATTCGATTTGTTAGAAGTATATTCGAAGAATGTATCAAGCTATTGTACCCACGTGTATTTTATCATCAGCTACTATGTCACAATAGCTAGTCACGGTTCAAGTTTGAGTACAGGCTAATATCAAACATTTGTTACAGCTTCTAAAAGATGTTACAGTCGTTAAAAATTAATTTATTGTAGCTTAAACATACTTTGCATTGTGATGAGAAAGCATAAATTACATTATGATGAAAAAGCCAAATAAACATGGCATATTTGCAAAATAGCCTTTTTACTAGAATTTTCATATAAAATTGTGCATGCAGAGTGAATGTTTTAACCAACAGTTTAAACAGCCTTAAAAAGCTTACTTCAAAGTAATTGTGTAAAATTCAAATAAAAAAAATAAGCAGATAGAACTTTTTCGATTTCACTCCTTAAATTGTTGTTCTTCGAGAACAATCAGAATACGTACATGTACACTTGTTCGTCCATACAAATACAAAGAGAAGTAAATGTATCAGTTAAGTATGAAGTAAATGTATCATTTAGTATGAAGTAAATGTATCATTCAGTATGGAGTAAATGTATCATTCGGTATGAAGTAAATGTATCATTTAGTATGAAGTAAATGTATCAATTAGTATGAAGTAAATGTTTCATTTAGTATGAAGTAAATGTATCATTTAGTATGAAGTAAATGTATCATTTAGTATGAAGTAAATGTATCAGTTTAGTATGAAGTAAATGTATCATCTAGTATGAAGTAAATGTATCATTTAGTATGAAGTAAATGTATCATTTAATATGAAGTAAATGCATCATTAAGTATGAAGGAAATGTATCATTTAGTATGAAGTAAACGTGTCAGTTTAGTATGAAGTATATGTATCAGTTTAGTATGAAGTAAATGTATCATCTAGTATGAAGTAAATGTATAATTTAGTATGAAGTAAATGTATCATTTAATATGAAGTAAATGCATCATTAAGTATGAAGTAAATGTATCATTTAATATGAAGTAAATGTATCATTTAGTAGAAAGTAAATGTATCGTTTAGTATACAGTAAATATATCATTTAGTATGAAGTAAATATATCACTTAGTATGAAGTAAATGTATCATTAATTATGAAGTGAATGTGTCATTTAGTATGAAGTAAATGTATCATTTAGTATGAAGTAAATGCATCATTTAGTATGAAGTAAATGTATCATTTAGTATGAAGTTTCTGCTGCTGTCATTCGTTTCATGATTTTTGTATACAAGGAGCTGACCAGATCAACTCGGCCTCGGACCAGGCACAGTAGACAAGAAAGGATCAGCGTAAACGGTGACTACCTAACGTATGTTATCCATTTTCCGTTCTGAATAAGAAATAGTACAGTAAGTATTTTATGAAATTGAGGAGACCAAAATAACACTGTAAAATATTTGTATTTTTTAATGTAAAATAGTGGTTACAAGTCTGGAGACGTGTTTCTACAATAATTATTAGATTGTAAAGACTTTAGTGTTTGTCGAGCTTCAAAAGTGTAAATGGTATCTTCAGTTTACAAGAGAACTTTGACTTACAACAGTATGATTATTATATTTTATTGCGTATCTGTAAGTTACGCTCATGCATATCAAGTGCAATGCTTTTTAAGCGTACACAACACTGCGTTTGAATTTCTGCTTAGATTTACTTAGATGTTATTGAAAAATTATTATTCATGCAAAAACTTATATGCAAAGATTATATACCATTTATCAATATCTTTGGCGCGAATGTTTGTGCCTTACAACAAATGATCATGTTTTGTTTCCAGTTACACAACAAATCGTTTGAATGCAGTGGGTTTATACAAATTAGAGGGACCCATAACGCCTGGCCATTGTTACTTTGAAATAGAAATTGTTGAAGCTGGAATTCGAACAGCAATAGGTTTAAACTTTCGAATCTTTATTTTATTGTCTGATAATTTTTATTATTCATTCTGTCTTTTACTAAGACTTTTTATTTACTAGAAAACATAAAAGACACTAACAAACTATTGCATTGTTTCTAAATATCCTTATGTTCTCAATTTATTATGACCTAGACCACAAGCTTTCTCAATTTCTTTTTCTTAATATTGTGCACGTCACGGGAAATGGAATCTTCGGTAATATTTGATTTGACCTATAGACCTAAGTTGTTTCTATGCTTAGAAAGAACTTACAATAATCTATTATTTTCTGATAACCAAAAAGTATTTGTTTTTACTTTTTTTACAAAACAATTGATGTATATTTATCTGCACAACTTAATGACATCAATATAAGGATTAACGTCAACTCTTCGATTGTTCGTTTTCCCGTGTCGGGCCCCTTATGTGACAAGGTCTGTTTACAGGTATCGGGCTGGTACCGTACATGTATCCTATGGATTGTCAGCCAGGATGGCAACCATTCTCCGTTGGTTACCATGCTGATGATGGAAAGTAGGTATAACTCCTTAAAGAGAGAGAACTTGATAGATAGGTTGAGAGAGAGAGAGGGGGGAGGGAGAGAGAGAGAGCAATCTGAAAAACTGCCAAAAAAAGAACTTCATAAGCAGAAATATGCAAGATACATGTAATTATTTTGAATGAAATGCACAATGAAGATCCGTCGGTCCAGGAGTTATTGGTTGTTCCAAGGAAGTGGTGTAGCAGTATCACGGAAGAGGTTTTGGCTTTGATAATAAGGAGCGTTCTTTCTGTGTATATTTTTCACATTTTTTTCTTTAATAATGTTTAGTCAAGATGCATATTTTAATGGTAATTTCAGCTTGTTTAAAGGTGAGGGAGGAAGTGGTTGTCCCTTCGGACCACGCAGTAGTGTGGGGGACCGTATGGGTTGTGGTGTAAAATTTAATCTAAAAGGTGCTGCGGGTGTACAGTATCAACAAGCTGATGTGTTCTTCACCAGAAATGGCCTAAAGGTATGAGTTGACAATAGCAATTTCCAACATTGTTCTTGCACATTGTTCTAGAAAACAATGTTTAAGTTTAGTTTTATATAGTATTGTTAACACTCAAAATGGCATCAAAGATTGGCAAAGGTGAAATAATTTAAATGCAGGCTAAGGGCTTGCAAATGCGCCATGTTTAAAGGAGGTTTTTTTTTCAGAAAAAAATAGACCATATAATAAGTTTGAATAAGTTATAAGTTGGTGTATACATATTTTGGTTCCTCTTAAGCTGAAGAAAAAGATAACAAAAAGAGAGACTCATTACAGATGTGTAAATATTCGTATGCTATTTGATAGATCGGTACAGTGACAGTGCCTTACCCACCGGGTGGTCTGTACCCTGCTGTAGGTCTACACTCCGATGGTGAGCAGGTGCGCCTTAATCTTGATGCAGCATGGCATGAAGAAACTGTCGCTCTCTGTGGTGAAAATCGGACTATATCTAAGCATTCCAGACATGAAAGGGTTATTATCGATGGTGAAAATCTAAGGTATAAACTACAATTTCTAGGACAAGAAAGGGTTGTTTTCGCAGGTGAATACCTAAGTTATAACCTCCGATTTCTAAGACATGAAAGGCTTGTTATAGATTGTGAATATCTCACTTAAAGGTATAACCTACGATTTCTAGGACAAGAAAAGGTTGTTATAGATTGTGAATATCTAACTTAAAGGTATAACCTACGATTTCTAGGACACGAAAGGGTTGTTATAGATTGTGAATATCTAACTTAAAGGTATAACCTACGATTTCTAGGACAAGAAAGGGTTGTTATAGATTGCGAAAATCTAACTTTAAGGTATAACCTACGATTTCTAGGACAAGAAAGGGTTGTTATCGCTGGTGAATATGTTAGGTATAACCTACGATTTCTAGGACAAGAAAGGGTTGTTATCGATGGTGAATATGCAAGGTATAACCTACGATTTCTAGGACAAGAAATGGTTGTTATTGATGGTGAATATCTAAGGCATAACATACAATTTCTAGGACAAAAAGGGTTGTTATCGATGTTGAATATCTAAGGTATAACATACAATTTCTATGACAAGAAAGGGTTGTTATCGATGGTGAATATCTAAGGTATAACCTACGATTTCTAGGACAAGAAAGGCTTGTTATGATGGTGAATATCTAAGGTATAACCTACGATTTATAGGACAATCACCACATGTACATCTTATTGAAAATATAACTGTAACGAAATGTCGAAATGGATAATTGTTCTTATCAAATGTGTTTATTGTATTGGTGATTTATAGCAATATAAATATAACTATTTACGATCATATAGCATGGCTATTATTTCTTTGCCTTGTGTTTCCAGTTATGTCAAGAACCCTATGAATGCAGTTGGGTTGTTCATAGCAGCGAACAATCTTACTTCAGAGAAAAGTTACTTTGAAATAGAAATCATTGATGCTGGAAAGAAATCGGCTATAGGTAAACTTTAACCTGGGAATGTAGACTTTTATATTACCCCTTAAATTTTACCAAATGGCAACAAGAACAAGGTTACCACTAAGCTATGCAAATACAGCGGCAAAGCTATCCAAGAGACAGACACAATACATGGCATTCATATTCACAAAATGCTTCAATCATCACGTTGACCTTTCAATAATCACGAATAACGTCATGAGTACGCCATATGTAGTCAGCGACGATAAATGTTTTCAATGAGTCCTTGTGTTAATTCACAAAATAGATAGTTCAAGTATACCTTTCTAAAGTTACCTACAGTAATTGACATTCTGCATGGATTTAAATGAGCCTCTCACCATCAAGGGATTTAATTAAAACTGATACTTTAAACTACACTGAAGTTATATTAAGTCTTTAAAATTTTCATGACCTCTAACACGTGTTTCCTTGTACGCCCGTCAAACTGATAAGATCATTCCGACTTTTCTTGCTTATCCGCATGATAACAAGTTTTATAATTATGAAATAACCGACATATACCTGTTAAGATAATAAAATGTACGCGTCTGTTGTCTTTTAAATTATCGTGTTTTTTTAAAATTTATTTGAATTATATTGATATCTGTTCTATCGAATGTTGTCTTAGATAGGCATGTTTGACGATGGTATTGTTTTCGTCACTGTTTTATACAGGTATCGGTCTGGTGCCGTACGATTATCCTATGGATTGTCAACCTGGATGGAAACAGTTCTCCATAGGTTACCATGCTGATGATGGAAAGTAGGTATTACTAGTTTTTATTATGGTTTAAGAGAAAGTTAGTATCGATTGATAATGATAAGAATGTGAAATATGCATATCAGGATTTGCCACACCAAGAATCATACGATATTGATTTCCTAATTAAACTGAATAAGCTCCAACATCTTATCGGACAATCACTTAAAACTTATTTACTAAGTGGTATACTCGTACATGTATTAATCATAATGTTTTATCTACTAAAAATCTAAATTGTGCTTTTTACATCAATAGATGTTGATATCAATATTCGAAAGTTAATTTATTTTGATCAAATCACATTTATGTACATGTATATAGCTTAAACGTGACATTGCTAAATACAATTATGTTAAACCTCTGAAAAATATATTTGTTGTCTATACAGTGGCAAGATGGGGATCTCCACACACAGTTGCGAGCTAGTTCTCAAAACCGAAACACAC
Organism: Corbicula japonica; assembly: GCA_038501625.1. NCBI lineage: Eukaryota > Metazoa > Mollusca > Bivalvia > Venerida > Cyrenidae > Corbicula > Corbicula japonica. The sequence goes on from JAZAYU010000032.1 coordinate 3,871,554, forward strand.
AAAATTATAAGTATTATAAGATTATATTATTTGTGTTCTTTTCATTCAGTCTTTTCAAAGCTGCTGAACATGGTCCTTTTGGACCGCAGTGCAAAGCTGGTGACAGGATGGGATGCGGTATCAAGTTTAAACGAAATGAAGGTGCACGCTGGTATCCGGAAGAAACACATCACGTGTTCTTTACCAAAAACGGAGTGGAGGTGCGTTATGGGACCTAGTTACTTTGCACGCCTGAATTGAATACTTAACTGAAAGTGACAACTAATGCAAAATATTGTATTAATTTTATATTATTAAGGAGTTGTTTTAAATAAAACCAGTATGATAATATCTTCATTTCATTTGTGGCGTAAATGTTTGGCATCTTTTGTACTTGCTAGTTTATTTGAGAAACTGTTGAGGCAAGTGTGTGGCTGATGTACCCTATAACCTGGTTTAAACCCCACATTAGCAAATGTTTTGCAACTGACCTCTCGAATGCGGCAACCTCTCGGGTTCCCATGTTCGTTAATTTTTGTGGCCACTATTTTGAAATTGATTATTGTATAACCATGATGTCATCTCCTAGCTACCTTTTGCTGTGGAGAGGCTGTGTCTACTTTTTTTGACATATCAGTTAATAACATGTACAAAATATAAATTAAATTAAAATTATATTATAAAATGTCTAACATTTCTACTAGAGTTACTTGCTACGTATAGTTTATGCTAGACTAGGATTTGTGCATTCCCAAATGTATTTATTTTCTAGTTTCTGAAACCATGCTCTTTGACTGATTAACGTTGCAATGATTGACTATTTTGATCTATGCTTTTTTGTAAGGTCACGTGCAAAATTTGAATATTACCGCCACGAAAAACGTATGCAGAACACGGATAATAGAATGCCAAATTTTTTAGATCGGCACTATAACAGTACCTAATCCAGAAGGGGGTCTGTATCCAGCTGTCGGGCTGCACTCCAAAGGTGAGAAGGTTCGTCTCAACATGGACGCCGTGTGGCAGAGTGTAAAGCAGGTAAGGTCACTGTGGTAATTTTATCTTCTATGGTTAAGTATTATTATGTCAAAATGCTGTGGAAAAAAGTTGATAAATTGGGAATTTTCGATGCACTAATTGCCACTAATGAGTTTTGATCGTGAAACCGAAACAAAAGTACTTGCTCTGTCGAATTGTCAAATACAGCCAACCATTATTGAGCAGGTACACAAGAGAGTGACAAAAGGTGGCTGCTTAACACAGATAATGTTAAAGGCAGGTTAAAAATTAGAACAACATGTCACTTAATGACATGTTTAAACTTGCTGTTTAAGACATGTGGTAGCTGAATGCAGATGGCTGCTAAGACAGGTTCAACTTTAACTGGAATTCGAATAGTTTCAACGGGACATGGACGTTAAATATAAATTAACAAAAGACCGTTAAAATATTGGTAGCATGTCAGTCATTTTAAATACGTTTTAGTGATAATTTCAAAATAGTTTACCTCCTTTATTCCAGAACTTAGGCCAAGACCGAGTGGATTCTTCTTATAAGATGAACGCGTAAGTAAGCTTTCTGTCTTAAACGTGTATTTATACATGTATAACAGGAAAAGGGATGTTGAAGCGCGCAGTACTCAAACAGATTTTTCGAACAACATGTTTTTTTTATTATTTGACCTATAACTAGTGTTAAAATACATTTTCGCATTAAAATCACTTATATGGCTTGGCGTTAGAGCTAAAAGGCCACTTATCAGTTACTCGATATACTACCTTATTTCAGGTTGCTAATTTAGAATTATTGCCTGCTTGCTTACTTTTGTAATTGTCTTTACTTTTCATCAAATTGCTTATCTTTTGGACACACATTATTTATCAGTCTTTATATCATCAAGAATACCCACTGATATTTCCAGTAATAAACACTCTTTTAACAAACATTATTGTACTTGCTCGAGCATTGAAGTTACACTACTTGAGATCATTATATCCTGACAACGTTGAGCTCGCCTCTGCTTGTGAATTTAAGTAAATAACGTTAGGTATTCAGCATTTAATAAATATTTCTTTTAAAACGCCTATGTTTGCTTATAATTTTGATTTGTATGGGATGCTTAAAAAGTATTTGTACATGCTACATGTACTTACAATGCCTCATGTTTCATTGTTACAGACTTAAAACTGTGAATGAATGGTTAGAACTGCTAAAGTTTGGAGTCAAAACTGGAAACTATGTTACCAGTTTTCATACACAATCCCATCCTGAACTGCATAAAACTTGTGCGTTGCTAGAAGAAATAACCAATCAGCTGCAAAGGAATACATCTAAGTAAGTATACGTGATATTCAATTCACATTTAAGGGTTAATTCAACACTAAGAAAAACTGGACATTGGGATGAAGAATTCAGTTTTAATGAAAGTCTCGTACGTGTTAACTTATTCTTTTAACTCGATTGCTTGTTTATTCCCGCGAAGCTTGCCGGCGACTGCCGATCAGGAACGATTGGCCGGAGTGTTTCTCGACTTTCAGTAATGTACCCTTTAAATGAAAAACAAATTGCTTAAACTAAACACCAAAAAACTTACAGGTAATACATAGACGACCAAAGTATATAAGATTTCTCTATAAAGAGGTCTTAGGAAGTCACCTACTGGCAGCTGAAAGAGATGTCTTATAATAATCATCTCATATTGAAAGCGTCAAGATTAGTAAAAACAGGCTTTAGAATCGAACAAAATAAATCAAAATTCATTAATTCATTACAAAGACACCTCATAGTTTGCAACGAGTTTTAAACTGTTTGACATGGTTGCAGCCATGCCCATTAAAACTTTTAGCTGAAATTCGTTGAATAATCTTCACAGAATAATATTATGGATAGGAAATTCATCATCACTTTGTTATGGTTAGGTGAATGTAAGAACCGTCTATGTGCTGATTTAAAGTTATCGACACTAAAACAGGTTATGTCATGTCATGTAATACCCGCGACTGAACTGTTTTAAACATTTCACCGTATGTCTTGATCAGGCCTCAGGATTATAAAAGTGAGATTGGAAAACAATCTTAAATCTCAATCATCTGATTGGCTGAAATGGCGACCAGTCGCCATTTCAACCAATCAGATCCTTGAGATTTGAGACTGGTTTCCATTCTCAGTATTTTTAAACTGGGCTAGAATAAAAACGTTTCTCACTTACACATCTTGATCCCGTTACTTTCCAGATTTCGGCCTACAGAAAAGGGTGTTAACGCGGAATTACAGCTTTTAAAGAGAGACATAGACGGTTTATCTGACGAAAAAAGCACGTTGGATATTGAAGAGGCCGCAAATGATGATACAACGTTGGTTAGAATATTAAAGGAATTACGAAAGGAACTTTGTTTGAAGAAAGAAATCTTTACATCGACGACCAGAGGGTATGTATAATTAATAACTTCAAGGTTTTTTAACATCTAATTTCTTAACGTCTAATAAATAAGCTTAGGGTTTATCAAATAATTGATTTTAAGTTTAAGTTTTCGAAAGAACAATTTAAAGTTTTGCATTTTGTAACAAAATTGAAAGGTTCACTTTTCTTAAGAAGCTTTAGTCTGTAATACATAACAAACCTATTATATATATTACACATCTTTATATGTTTTAGCTCACAGAATGAATCACTACAAACACATAGCATCCACGACCTGGGTAGCGATGAACTGAATAGCATTGTGACAGACGTTTGCGCCTTCTGTGCGAGCAAGGGAATGTTGAATACAGCGCAGCATTACTGCAAAGACTGTAGCCAATATGGAAGATATATTTGTGGCGTTTGTAAGGAAAACCACGATATGTTTACGAACAATCACAACGTAGTGAGAATATCTATATCAAGCACATAGCAAAAGCTTGAAAAAAAACACTGTTTCTATTGCATTGTTTATATTGTATAAGAAGAAAGCAAAAGAAACTTAAGGAATGACATGCTCATACAGGCTTGTTTTTAAGCTTGCTTGATTGTTGTACATAATTTTAGCATAATATTGTCGTTTAAAGATGATTTAAAAAATCACTTTTTGTGATGAAAGAATAAATTATTAGCGTGTATATAAATAATTATAATTCGCCATCATTTCTCTGAGTTGTTCTCCTTTATGTTTTGAAGTCAGATCATTATATTTATTTGATTATCTGATTTTTTTAATATGTAGAATCATCTTACCACCAGTGTTATTTTTAAACCCTTTAAAAGAAAACATGTCAATTCCTTAAAGATATCAATATACATGTATATCAATCATTCTCTAAATTTGATTATCATTTTGCTAGACATTTTGCCTTTAATTAAAAATTGTTTGTTTTATTTGAAATCAAAATATGAATCTGGAAATAAAATGTGACCAATGTAGAAAGAAACCTTGCATTTTATTTATTGTTAGAATTGCGGAACAAAGATCCGTTTTAAATTTGATACCGACATCGTAAAATGCTTTCGTGCGGGCCCGTCCAATGGCAATTAGGTAAGTCCTTTATAAATTTGATCACACATATAGTTTCATAACTTGAATGCAGTTGAGAAAAAAATCATTATAAGAAACAATCGCATTCAGTTCTAAGACAATGTGAAAGTTTTTCAACCGATTTCATGTAAACCAAACATCTCGCTTCACTACTTAACTTCCGGGTGAGATTTACATGTGCACGGTTGTACATCGTTTACAGGAAAAAGCAAATATCGCAAATTTAACAAAAAAAGTACACAACGTGCATAAAAAAAGCAAACACTGCATTAAATCCAGACATATTTAGCTTCACACATTTGTTAAGTTTAGAAAAATCGATAAAGTTATGATGTTGAAATAAGTTGAAACATAACCTGTGGTGAACTGGAAGTCAGCTATTCAACTTTCGTTTTCGGTGTTTTGAGTGGCTATTTCCTGTGAACGGTGATGTGTTTACTTACTCTGTCGAAATACGTGGACACTTATTGATTCTTAAACAGGAACGAACTAATGCGCGCTTTGTTTTAAACTGTACATCAAAGTTAATTTGTATTTTGATTCATCGGATGCTTGGTGTTGTGGCAAGTATTTTACTTTTCAAAACAATAAATATTATTGAAAATCGAAAATAGGAACACATGACACATATCAAAAAAGGTAGTTTTTTCTGCATTATTTTAAGCTGAATTTATTAATGTAGTAAATTACTTTAAATTTAGAAGCATACACTTGTAAATAACGTAAGGCAGTAAGTATCGCAATATCAGTTGTCAATCGGTTTGCTGAAAACAGTTGAATATTTAGTTGAAAATCGGTGCATACATTTAAACATTTGGAGCATGTAATTGTTATAAAAGTATCCGGTTATTGTTTTACTACGAAGTCGCACTGAAATCGTGCAAAACAATGTACCGTGTATGAAAAAAGATGATCATAATACTCTATCGTCAAAAAGGGTTTAAGCACGATTAAAATAAGGTGACGATATACTTCCTTCTTTCGGTTTCGTTTTGAGATGATAGGCCTATTTATGCACACAACTTAACGTTTGCATTATCTGAATTTGAACATTCTGAATACGACTTATTCTCCCTAAAAGCTTGATAATGACTTATTGTATTACCATAACATTTAAATTTTCACAAATTTATGCACAATAGAAATGTTAGTATTTGTATTATTGATAAAACTAGTATTGTTCAACGGCGTTTTCTTGACCATCAACAGCAGGAGCAACCACTTTATTGAGTGAGATAAAAATGAACAAGCAAATAAATGTACTCTATATATACAATCGGACGCATGCAATATTTTTCTTTATTACAATATTAATGTACACCAATTTAATTAAAATACAAATAAGCGCTCATTAAACATATGGCTTCAATTTCGGCTGCAATTTTATCACTATTGCTTTGTTATCTGCTTTGGAAACTTAAATGGACCACATTGATTTACATTTTGTTCAAACGCAGACTGAAGCAAATTTATGATAATATTATTTAAAACTGTGGATCAATTAAGTGAATGAATAGTGAATTAATAGATAATTAGTCATTTAAGTCGAGTGATACCGAGCATTAAGGTGTATGGATATAATGAAAAATCGTTCGTTTCATTTACTTCGTTTCTTTCTCAATTTTGTTGTCAGGGATTGTACCTATGAGTAAACTATGGAGAACGTGAGAGGATTAAGCGGAAAGGTATAGATAATTCCTCGCTGTCTAATTAAGGAATGAATTAAGTTGTATATAGTTTTGAAAATTTTCATGATGACTTAATAAGGGTTCACTGAAAGATTCGACATTGTTTCAAGCACGAGAAAATCGAAACTATTTTGAGACATTGATTTGTAAGGAGGAAATCAATTTCCAAAAATTCAAGTTGTTTATTAATATAAAATGTATAACAAAGTTATCTCATTATTAGATTTTGTGGTAACTTATCCACTTGAATCTATATTTTATTTAAGCTGTGTATGTTATAATTATTTTCTTAATTCGTTTGTTTTGAAGGCCCGGAAAACCCGACCTCAAACACGGCAAAGTAGACAAGAAAGAATCAACGTAGACGGTGACCATCTAACGTATGTTCACATTAAATAAGTAAATTACCTTTAAGGTTTTTCTACGCATTTACACAAACATGACTTTTTATGTATACTGAAAAAAGTATCCACCTTTTATGCTTGTATTCTCATTAACGTATTTTCATTTAATCAGGAAGTCTTTGAATGTTTTGTTAGTTAATCTTCGTTGTTTTTAAGTTTAATTGTTCATGAACAAAAAAATTGCACACCAGACTCGAGGAACTGTTAGTCGATTAACAATTAATAAAGGATTACAATACACTACATTTTCAATTTAAAGGGAGGTAATTGGAAATGGTTGGAATTTCTAGCGTAGTTTATCGAGGACTAGTTGTTTGTTGAATGTTTTGTAATTTTATTGTTCACATAGTTTTGAGTTTTATTTTTCAAATTAAAGAAATAGGAAAGTTGATAATTCTTTATTTTCGTTCAGTTTATATGATTAAAATGCAAGTTCGAAGAACGGTTTAACAAATGTTGACAACGTTGTGTGACTTTATTATAAGGGTTGCGATTTCGCGAAGCTAGAACGAAAATATTACCTAACTGTAGTGTTCCGAGTTGGTTTTCTCAAAAAATCGTATTCAGATCTCATTTGTTACTTGCTATTCATTGTAGGTTTCAAAGATAAAAATGTAAATCCTTTTTCGTGATTACTGGTTTAGCAACATATTTTACTGTTGTTAGGCTGCTGAATGACCTTGTTTTATGTTGATAAATCGTACTTCAAATAAGCGAATAGAATAATTCGAAAGTTTTTTAAACATATTCGCAACCTGTCTTTTGCAGGTATATAACAAATCATTTAAACAAAGTGGGTTTATACATAGCAGCCGAGCCTGTGTCCCCTGACCATAGCTACTTTGAAATAGAAATTGTTGATGCAGGACGTAGAACTGCTTTGGGTAATCTTAATTTCTTTCTTTCTATTAACGTACACAGTGGCGTTTAAACCTGTATAAGATGACTAAAGCGAATTCTAATGAAAAGGACACAATTATTGTTGTCTAAAGAAAAGAAAAAACTTCTGGAAACGACCCTTTCAGAAAACACAGTCAGTTGAGAAGCTCATTAAGCTCACAACCAATTACATGTAAGAGTACATGCTTTTAACACGATCATCCAACAACCCCAGATATTCATTACAGTCATTTAATTAAAATAAAAACCTACAGGGTTTCCTCCTTGATATCAACATATATAATTTTATGTTATTAAAATGTGCATTTTGCACAATCCGCATACTTGTCTTCTTGCTTGGTGGTTCATACAAGTACAAATTGCCTCTGTAAATTAACTATCCCGAACACACGTCGTTTTTACCTTCTGTTCAAAAGAATACAGATATAAAGTATAAAAAAAAACACAAGGACACTGTCAAGAAAAATAAGTTTTTGCTGCTCTACACATTACCATTTCTAACTTGTCTATGTGTATATTTAGGTATTGGGTTGGTTCCGTATGAGTATCCTATGGACAGTATGCCGGGCTGGAGACAATTCTCCATAGGTTACCATGCTGATGATGGAAAGTAAGTGTTGTTGTTTGACCTTGTGAGTATCGATCTGTAGCTGTTGAGATGACTGACAACGAGTAACAATTCATGTTATCATGTTCACCACAGGGAGTGAAATAATGCTAAGTAGTTAGGGAAGTATCACCATGTTGATTATATAAACAACTATTAAAAGTAAGGAAGGAAGTACTTAATTGATGTTAAAATGAAATTATGAAAATAAGTATCACTTTCTGCAACACCACTGATCAAGAGAGCTGATAAAACTTTTTGTTGATGATAGAATGTAAGTTTCGAATTAAAAAGATGATACAACTTTTATTACAAACTCAGCAATGCATTTATCAATGCTGAGTACAGAAAGTTAGTATCGCATGTAACAATACCGAATATTAATATGTTCGCATGTAGCCACGCTGCTGGCAGAAAGCTTGTACCATACTTCTGACAGAAATTGTTTATCGTATGCAAATATGCTGATGAAAGAAAAAAGTGAAAGAGCAACGGATGAATAGCCACATTTAGTAAACACAGCTTCACAAAAAAAACACAAAAAGCATGGCTTTTTAAAGTGATGAAGTTTAGAATCCAAAGAAGCCCTGCCGACGATAGTAATTTACTACCGCATGCATGGAATCATGCTGATGACAAAAATAGTATAAAATGTAACCATGCCGATAACAGAGAGTAATTATCGCATTATGCAACTGAGTTGGTGTATACATGTGCGTACCCATGCGGATTGTTGATTTTAGCCTGATTAATTTTCAGTCTGTTTAAAGCTGTGGGAAAAGGTTCCCCTTTCGGACCAACCAGTGGTGTAGGGGACCGGATGGGGTGTGGTGTCAAGTTTAAACCGAATGTTTATGGTAACCTACGGGATCAGCAAGTACATGTCTTTTTCACAAGAAATGGTCGTGAGGTATTACATGTACTAATTAATTATTAATTAAGGGTTTTTATTGCTATAGAGTTTTCAATTTTCAATACATATCTAAGGCCTAAAAATGCCGATGCCACTGCGCGTTCAGAAAATGTTTAGGATTAAAGATGTTAGTCAATACTACTACTGAAGATAATAGATCATACTAAGCGTATTTCTAATCTGGGTTCCGAGATTTGTTTGTTACAATGTTTATTTTAAAAATTGTCAAGTATTGTCAAGCAGTATTTTCTCTTTCAGTAAATATCAAAATTTAGAACAAGAAAAAATTAAATTGCTTTCTCTTTATATCTTAATATCTTTTTTTTGATTGCCATGGAAACAGAACTTTCTCACTTTTTACAATTAGTTTATATGATAATTATAATTTATGTACTTAAACATTTGATATTTATACATGAGTAATCGCCACTCTAGTAACTTTTGCATGGTAACACTAACTCTTAGGGTATACGCGCTAGATTTCCCAACGTTGAAGTTCTTACTGTGACGATATTGAATTAAGTATGTGCTAAGACTTCTTGATAGGTTGTCAAAGAGCGTATGCATAAATATTTATTTATCTGTTAAATAGATAGGTACAGTGACAGTGCCCTACCCGCCAGGCGGTCTGTACCCTGCTGTAGGTCTTCACTCCGATGGTGAGCAGGTGCGACTTAATCTTGATGCAGCATGGCATGAAGAAACTGTCGCTTTTGGAAGTGAAAACCGGAGTATACCTAAGCAGTTAAGACATGAAAGAATTGTGATCGATGGTGAATATTTAAGGTAAAATTTATGGCTTCAAAAATTATTGAACAACACAGTCTAAACCATAAACCAAAAGAAGTACTTGTTTTAATTTAGTACACGACTATATCCCATAATTTGTTAAACTTGCATTTGTTAAAACATTCTCGTAATTTCAGGAGTCAACAAGTCAGTCTTTGGGATGCCGTTTTGTTCTGTTACTATAACTTGTCCGAATAATATTTATCGCAAATTTAATCGTTTTAGCGTTCGTTCTGAATTAGTTTTACTTCTTACTTTATTCTTCCAAAAGAAGAGCACTACATAAATTGAACAAACAAAATATACACAAATACAAATATATAACATAATAAAAAAAACAGACAGACAAACAAGAATAAAATGTATTTTCAAGTTTTTAAAACAATATTATACACAGGTTACACAAATGTAGCAAATTAAAACACTCTAGATCTGGCGAAAAAACAACAACAACACATTTACAGAAACAGATTAAAATGCGCCGCATAATGTCATTCATTACATGTAATTAAAACTTTTTTGTTTTTCCAGTTATGTCGCCAACCCTTTGAACACTGTTGGTTTATGCATAGCAGCTAACACTCTGTCGCCGAACAAGAATTACTTTGAAATAGAAATTGTGGATTCCGGTTTGAAATCTGCTATAGGTACACTTTATCGTGCTAATGAAAATATCATTAATAAAACTCTTCACGATTTCCTATGTAAATATATATAATGCAAACTTCATAATGATGTGTGAACTTGGTGCTTAGCAAACTTTAAGTAATAATAACTAATCTACAATAATCTCAGCCATGTTTGATCATTGTGTTCCCCTATGATAATGAGTTTCATAATTGTAAATTAACAGTCATACACATTTTTAAATGCACATCTATTATCTTCGTCCAGAAATATATACTCAACAAAAAATAAAAACTATCCACTTTCCTATCTTAAATTTTGTAAAATTCGAAAATGAAAACTGTGAATTCTGTATGTGAACAACTTTGCATTTCTGTTATCATTGAATAGAGAAAAAGTGTTCTTGAAAATCTGCAGCCACAACTTAGTTATCTTTTCCTTTGTTTTAATGGGGGTTCCAGGAAAAAGTCAGTGATTCTTTGAAGTATTCACATTGGTTTGAATAAAGTCAATCTTCTAACCTCTTGTGATCAATAAAATCACAAAAAGTTAATCAATTAAATAACTAGTCCTCTATAAACTACGCTAGAAATTCCAACCATTTCCAATTACCTCCCTTTAAATTGAATATGCAGTGTTTTGTAATCCATTATTAATTGTTATTCGATGGCCATTGCTTAGGTCTTGGTGTGGAAGATTATGTTTATGAACAATTGAAATTAAATACAACTGAGATAAACCAATTAAACACCATTCAAAGCGTTCCTGATTAAATGAAAATATGTTAATGAGAATATAAGCATAAAAAGTGGATACTTTTTATTTTTGTTCAGTATAGACCAAATTTGCACTTTAAAAAGTTATATCAATCTTTAACATAACATTTTCTGTAAGTTGTTGTCCTAAAAAAAGTTTTTGTCAAAATTTGATGCAGGTATCGGTCTGGTGCCGTACGATTATCCTACGGACTGTCAGCCTGGATGGAAACAGTTCTCCATAGGTTACCATGCTGATGATGGAAAGTAGGTAGCGCTCTTTTCTATCATGTTAAAGAGACAATGTTGGTCTTGTTTGATGATTATCAATTTATTAACATAATAGGTTTAATGCTAAAATTCATATCACTTTATCAATATAGTACGTACATGTATCATGCTAAAGAACACGTCATTTCATTAAAATAAAACGTATCGTGCTAAAATAGATGTAATTTAATAAGTAACATGGTAAAATGCATATAAATTTTATTAAGTAATGCGTATCATGCTAAAAATAAGTTATTATACCTCACGTACACCTTCTCATTATAAAATCGTATGATGAGCTGCGCAACTGTATGGCTTTCACAGAAGTGAAATACGGAGACTTTTTAAGACGACTGAAAATCCTAACTTTTAGGAGAAAAGGTATTCATTGTTTTATGAAGAAGGCTTATTGAGAATATTTTAGTTGCATAAATATTTTGGATAAACTTTTATACAAATCTGCAATTTTTCATTTCAGTCTTTTTAAAAATGCAGGCTTCGGCGAAAGTTTTGGACCACCATGCAAAACGGGTGATCGGATGGGATGCGGTATCAAGTTTAAACGAAATGAAGCAGAACGTGAGCAGACACACCAGGTTTTCTTCACGAAAAACGGAGTCGAGGTGCCCTTACAGTATTAGTTCATTTTGCATACAAGGAAAATTGAAACTAAATTGGCAAAATTGAAAGCATTGTTCTAACTCTTTCACTTGAGCAATTAAATACGTTTACTATTTGCCAAACGTATGATTAATTGTGTTATTGCATCGCTTTTATCTTAGCTTAAACGAATATCGGAACGAATTTCTTGACGACTGTTTTAATTTACACCAAGCTATGAGTCACTAGACCATCGCTTAAGTGTTTGGCAAATACATTTGTTTTATATTTGTAACCAATACATATGCACATAAAGAATGATATAATGCCTGAAATGCAATGTCACTACTTTTAGATCGGTACGATTACAGTCCATAATCCACCAGGTGGTTTGTATCCAGCTGTCGGGTTGCACTCAAAGGGCGAGAAGGTTCGTCTCAACATGGACGCTGAGTGGCAGAGTATAGTACAGGTAGTGTGGTAAATTATCTTTCATTAAATAGGTATTACTATTTACAGTACAGGTAGTGTGGTAAATTATCTTTCATTAAATAACTATTACTTTTTACAGTACAGATAGTGTGGTAGATTATCTTTGGTTAAATAAGTATTACTTTTTACAGTAGATATAGTGTGGTTAATTATCTTTTATTAAAAAATATTACTTTTCTCAAATGCATTACAACAAATTTTACTTTGAAATACATCTAGATAATCATATAATTTTTTGTTCGAATTAAATTATGAAACTTGAAAACTCATTTATTTACAATATTGTAAATAGTTAGCAGTAAGATGATAATATGAACATTTTACCGTATTTTAAAACAGTATGTAACAATATGGTAATAGCAATTATATTATGTTCTTTATATCCAGAACTTAGGTCAAGACCGAGTGGATTCTTCTACGAAGACGAACACGTAAGTTACTCTTACTTCCTTTCGCCCTTGTCATACTTTAAAATTTAAAAAAAAGCAACACATTTTTAGTAACTCGATAAACTACATGTACTTTATTTCTGGTTTACTGAATTTCAGTTAGTATTTACACGATGGTAGAAAAATAAGTTATTCAGTTGATATGTCTGTCGCTGCTTTTGCTTTATGTATTCGTTTTTAAATATTCAAAAGACTTTCACATCTTTTCGACAGAATCTTAATTGAGCCAGAAAACTCTGCGACGTTTTGTCACAAAGTTTGATAAATGCATTGATTTGAAGGACGTCTGAATACTAAGCAATTGTTTATGACCACAAAGCCACACTAACTAATCATATTGTACTGCTTTTGTTATACATGTATTACATAAACTAACTACTATATATTTTATTTATTGACAGTATAATAGTCCCCATTTAATTAATAAATAGTAAAGTGTGCGAAAATGATAATTTAACGCTGTGTGCGAGTCTTGATGCATGATTTATTTATTAGGTATAATGCCTCATTTTTCATTGTTACAGACTAGAGACTGTGAATGAATGGTTAAACATGCTTAAGATTGGATTCGATAGAGACGAATTTAACATCAGTTTTGATATACAGTCCAATCCAGAGCTCCAGAAAACTCGTTCATTGTTAGTAGACATAACCAAGCTGATGCACGATAGGACATCTAAGTAAGTATAGACTATTAAACGCACTGCAATTCAGATATAACGTTTATTTAACTGTTGATAAATAATGAAATAATAAAACTCTTTTCTTTATTTGAAACTCTTTGTTTGTTGTTTGTTTGCTTATACTTTGAACTTTCTTTCTATCGAACCGCGTTTCCCCCATGGAAAGTTAGTAAGCCTACCTAATGTTAATACCGAAAAGCCGAAAAGAAATCATTAAATAAAATTCCAACGAATAACATCAGTTATAACATACTAATGTTTTTCAAATTATTCAAGTGTTGCGCAGATTTCACATATACAGTAAGTAAAAAAAACCCAGACCAGATAAACAGATCAGATCAGGCAAGGTTGTGTTGGTGTTTACTGAGTATGGCTGCTCCCGGTACATTTTTTGTTACCATGAAAAATATATCTGTGCTGCATATACGTTCTTCGTATCATACCAAAATGGAAATATGGTATGGTTCGGTATTTTCCAGATCCCTATCTACAGAAGAAGCTGTTCATAAAGAACTGCAACTGTTACAGAGAGATATCAAAACTGTGTCCCATGCGAAAGGCACTTCGGTTATTGAAGAGACAAATGATGATCCTGCATTGGTAAAAAGTATAAAGCAATTACGAAAGGAACTCTATTTGAAGAAAGAAACCTTCACATCTATGGCAAGAGGGTATGTCTAATAAAATATGAATGTGTTTCTATTTAATTCTGATGATACATATTCTTGTCTTATGAACTGTTAACAATCTTACTCTAACCTTATTGAAAATGGCCAAACAATTACCTTGAAAAAAAGGTGAAATATGCATATCAGGAATTGCCACATTCAGAAAAACAGCCTTCCCACACAGTCAAGAAGAAGAGAGAGGGAGAGAGCATGTTTGATCAGTTTTAAAAAAGACACCACAAACAATTAACAACGAGAGCTGTCAGAGGAGACAGCATGCTCGACTATTCGAATCATTTGAAACAAATGCAATTTGAAGATTAAAACAATAACAACTATGGCCATACATTCATGTGCAATCAGGAAAAATATTAACAAGTGAATGGTAAGGGAGAAATATATTTCAAGTAACAGAAATAATTCCTTAATGTACCATAAAAAGTTAAACTGAATAGGGGAATAACTATGAAATATTTCTGAATTTGTTAGAAAACTTGTTAGTAATTTTTTATTAGAGACATTTACTTTTAGTCAAATATCAATCACTTCAGTAATGTTACAGAAAAAGAACTGAAATGAAAATATAATGGAAGTTTGAAGTTGATACCTTAAGTATTTGCAAAGTTATCGATGAAGTGCACTTATTAATAAGTGAAAATATAAGTGAAACTAGAAATGTGTCCATAGGACACGGATGCCCCCGCTATGCATCGTTTTCAGACACTCAAGTGCAATGATGGGAATAATAGCATTTCAAAGACAGTGATGTTCGAGTAATTATAAGAATATGCATACACTTGAAGATCAAGTAAATTATTTGTATTTGTGGCACTGTTGTCTTCTCATTACAGAAATGTCTGTGAAGAAGTTGTTGGTAATGCAATGCAATGTCATAGTGAACATTTGTGCCAAGTTATTTTGAAATCCCTTCATTCATAAAGAAGTTATGCCCGAACAAGTAATTCAAGTTTAAGTAACTGTGACCTTGACCTTGGACTTACAGGCATGGGTAATGTACGCAACACACCGCCTTGTCATGGTGAACATTTGTGCCAAGTTATTTTGAAAACCCTCCATTCAAAACAAAGTTATAGCCCGGACAAGAAAATTCCATTTTTAGTAACAGTGACCTTGACCTTGGACCTACAGGCATGGACGTGGTACACGACTCACCACCTTGTCATGGTGAACATTTCTGCCAAGTTATTTTGAAATTACTCTATTCCTAACGTAGTTACAACCCTGACAAGAAAATTCTATTTTAGTAACAGTGACCTTGACCTTGGACCTACAGGCATGGGCATGGTACAGAACACACCACCTTGTCATGATGAACATTTGTGTCAAGTTATTTTGAAATCACTTTATTCCTAACGAAGTTACAGCCCTGACAAGAGAATTCTATTGTTAGTAACAGTGACCTTGACCTACAGGCATGGGCACGGTACGCGATACACCGCCCTGTCATGGTGAACATTTGTGTCAAGTTATTTTGAAATCCATCCATTTATAATGAAGTTACAGTCGGGACAAGAAAATTCTATTTTTAGTAACAGTGACCTTGACCTTGGACCTTCAGGCTTGGGTATTGTGCGGACACACTGTCATGTCATAGTGAACATTTGTGTCAAGTTATTTTGAAATCCATACATTTATAATGAAGTTACAGCCCGGACAAGAAAATTCTATTTTTAGTAACAGTGACCTTGACCTTGGACCTTAAGGCTTGGGTATTGTGCGTACACACTGCCTTGTCATAGTGAACATTTGTGCAAAGTTATTTTGAAATCCCTCCTTTCATAACAAAGTAACAGCCCAGGCAAGAGAATTCTATTTTTAGTAACAGTGACCGTGACCTTTGACCTACAGGCATGGGCATGGTACGCGACACACCGCCCTGTCATGGTGAACATTTGTGTCAAGTTATTTTGAAATCCCTCCATTCATAACGAAGTTACAGCCCGGACAAGAAAAGTCTAATAGTATTTTTTCGTAACAGTGGCCTTGACCTTGGATCTACAGGCATGGGTATTGTGCGGACACACCGCCTTGTCATGGTGAACATTTGTGCCAAGTTATTTTGAAATCCCTCCATTCAAAACAAAGTAACAGCCCGGACAAGAAAATGCTATTTTGAGTAACAGTGACCTTGACCTTCGACCTACATGCTTGGGCATGTACGTGACACACCGTCTTGATATGGTGAACAATTATACCAAGTTATTTAAAAATTCAATAAGAAATAACAAAGTTACAGAGCGGACACAATTTTGCAAGAAAATTATATTTTTAGTAATAGTGACCTTGACCTTGGACCTACAGGCATACGTATTGTACGTGACACACCGCCTTGTCATGGTGAACATTTGTGCCAAGTTATTTTGAAATCCCTCCATTCATAACGAAGTTAAGGGCCAAGTGTATATTTTGCTTAACACAAAATTTAAGTAAAAAAGGGGCATAATTTGAAAAATATTGGAAGAAGGGTTATGGGTCTTGTTGGTTATGATGTAGATTTTGATGGTGAAAATATATTTCAAGTTTCAAGGCAATATCTCAAGTAGTTTTAAAGTTATGGGCAAAATGCATATTTTGCTTAACACAAAATATAAGAAAAAAGGGGCATAACTTGAAATATATTGACAGCAGAGTTGTGGGTCTTATTGGTAATGATGTAGAATTTGATGGTGAATATATATTCCAAGTTTCAAGTTGATATCTCAAGTAGTTTATAAGTTATGGACCAAAGTGCATATTTTCCTTAACGCAAAATTTAAGTGTAAAAGGGGCATAACTTGAAAAATATTTGTAGCAGAGTTATGGGTGTTGTTGGTAATGATGTAGAATTTGATGGTGAATATATATTCCAAGTTTCAAGTTGATATCAAAAGTAGTTTTCAAGTTATGGACCAAAGTGCATTTTTTGTTTAACGCATTTGTTTAACGGACGCCAATGCCGACGCCGACACAGGGGCGAGTAGGATAGCTCCCCTATTCTTCGATTAGTCAGGCTAAAAAAGAGAACCCGAGGGGAAAAAGAAATAATTAACACAAACTGACTACGGTCCAAACGAATCTGATATTACACACTTTTTCTGTTTATAGTTCTCGATATAAAGAACCGGAATTACATAGCATCCACGACCTGGGGAGCGATGAAGTAAGTAGCAATGTGACAGACGTTTGCGCCTTCTGTGCAACAAATGGAAAATTTAATCCAGCCCAGTATTACTGCAAAGACTGTTGCCAATTTGGAAGATACATTTGCGGTGTTTGTAGAGGAAACCACGACCTGTTTACAAACAATCACAGCATTGCTAGGATATCTACTTAAAATGTACTATAGATTGCATCATGTTACGTTTTATAATCATCGTTTAACAAATATATACTCGAATATAAAAAATGCATCAGCAATCTTACAATAATTAAAAATACCTTTAGTAAGCGCAAGTCACCCATATTTTTAATGAATTCTTGAATCAAAACACAAATATTTGACGACATAATGCACACACAATAAACTTATAAATTGCTGGATCTTATAAGGGAAAAATGTCCATAACACAATAAGTATCCAGTCATCCCGAATCACACGTACTTATTTAATACATAAAGATCTATGATTTAGAACACAAATATTTCATGATATAATGCACACACAATAAACTTATTAATCACTGGCTCTTTTAAGGAATGAATGTCCATAACACAATGCGTATCTTGTCGTTTTCAGCAGTTTAAAGAAAATTGTTAAAAGAATGTACGAGGCGTTTCTTTTGTGCTCGAGTATATCTATGAACAAACAAGAAAGAAGCTTAAAATACACAAGCAACGAAACAAACACTATTTAATATTGTTCTTCTGTCAGTTGTTATTATATAAAGTTCATTTCTCTTTATCCAACCAGGACCGATACGTTTCAGTACATGTAGCTTATACATTTTATAATAAGATAAGGGTTCAGAAAATTAAGGAATTCGTTGCGAACATGTTTGATATTTGTTTTCAACTTTTTTGAATGTTCACACATGATTTTAACTCTAACTGTTTAACTGTTCCTTGTTTAATTATTATGTTATGATTACTGTTTACTATGTTTTGTTTACAATATTTGCTAGTCATTTGTACTAAGCATTATTATTCCATTATTAGAGAATAAACTTCGTTTAGTTTTTACTAAATGTACTGAATGTTTTTAAATAAATTCGAAAATTAAACAATATGTTTTGTTTTCATACCAGTGCCGAAATTAGAGCATATCCAGTGGATTTATTAATGCACCAAATAATTGATTAAAAATTCCTCTTTTGTAATGTCATTCAGCTCTCATCTCTTTCTAAGGTTTTCTTTTGCACTTGAAAACCAGAAATACGTTTGTGAAAAAAGACAAACTGGTTAAGATAAATCTCTCACTCGAAACGTTATTTTTTCAATATGTGGAAGAAAAAGTAAATGTTAGTAGAAGTAATATAGTAGCCCCATTTCGATAACTGAGATAATGATAATGATTGAGTTGGTTTATAGTTATAAGTTATTAACACGAATCTGGTTAAACTTTATTTACATTATTTACGAAATTTAGTTTAATGCATATGCAGAATTCCTGACCTGAAAACAACAAGAACAACGGAATAATGTATATAATATTTCGGAAAGTCGAACAAAGGGTATGTTAAACATAGTACAAGTAGATTGATTAGTTTTTGTAAATGCTTATTCGTTCTCAAGACTGCTAACCAGTTGCTTGAACTTGAACTAAGTTTGTACAATATGTCTACCATCCGGTCCGAGGTCTTTTGCCTTGAAGTTTTTCATTATGCGATATTTGAGAAATTCTCCACCATCTTGACTGCTCCATTCCAACTCCCTTCTGTACTCAGTGCTCGCGCACAACTTCCGCGTGATCACGCGGTAGAGGCATTGTCTAATTCTCACCATAGGGTCTTCATCGTCTTCTTTTCCGCGGACGTTTCGATCATATTCCTCACAATATTCATCATCCACCATGTATTTCAGAAGATTAAAATGGGATTCTTGTCTTGAAAACTTTTTGCTCTTCTCTCGTTTCTTATGTTCATTAGCAATATGCCTGTAATATAAATATGTTGAAGACTGAAATGTTGTAGCCGAAGTGAGACAAACACATATACATTTACAATTAGATCCACGTAAATATTTCAAATATAATACATAACAATATAGAACAACATATGCTTACTTCAAACACACATATCGAAAGAGATTAGGTGTTGGTTATGTAAACGGTATTAGGGGTGGCGGTGAGTGTTTCGAAATTTATGTAACAAATTCCAACCCGCTTTTTTGTAAGGTTTGAAATGAGAAATGCATTTTTTCTTATATGCCTTCGTGTTCAATGCCCTATGATCCAGCGACAATTGTTCTTCCTAACGCACCCAGATCTCCAACTTATCGCAAAACTACATGTATGTTCAATCTTTTCTGATAACCTTTTTAAAATACACTATTAATTGTTCAACGTATTAGTACGTTCTTTGTTGGTTAACTGCACTTTTAAAGTATAGCATGAAATTCTAGACCCATCATCGATTTACTTGCTTTTGTTGATTTTGACCGACTAAAAACGGACTTCCGTCGGAAGGATTTCAGACTTCATATTCACTTTTGCTGGAAAATGTGTTTTAAGTTACAATTATACAATGTATTGATCCCAGGAGAAAATTTGGCTTGGTAGGGATAGCCGATTGTCGCTGAAACCTGTCGCATTTGATCCTTTTAATACAAGCAACTACTGATTTATATACCCGAAATCTAGGAAGCCATCGGCTGTCTTTTCTAGCCGACTGACAAGAATTCTTGTACACCGTTCTGTCATTGGGTTAAGCAATATCTGAAAATATATATACAACTAAATAGTTGTCCTATTATGATCATTTTTTAAATTTAATGACTAAATTATGATTCGGAATAGTTAAAAAAAAAACATGACTGATATAACGATCTCCTAAAATCTCAATACCAAACAATCTTTAAGAGTTAAAGACTTTAATCTCTGACAATCCCTTTCCCTGGGTTCATTGATTCTTGAAATTTTCATAAATAGGTTCGTACATTTTATAAGAAATGTGCCTTCTGTTATATTTGAAGCATTTTTCATATCTGCTATTTTTAGAAATTTTATTAGATTAGAATAAAAAAAACTTGTTGAGAGGCTGTATGTGTAGACTGTTTTCATTGTAAGGCATTTTTTCTGACATTATATCTAAAAATATTATTATGAAGTATACAACAAAAAACATAAAGTTACATTACAGAAAATTCGAAATACCGCAAGTGAAGCTATAACCTGGTCAGGCCTCGGAAGTACATTCATTTCTTTAGAAATATCTGAAATATGAAAAATTGTTTCATGTTATTACACAGTGAAATATGCTTATTAGGAAAAGCAATGCGCAGAAAACATAGCCTTCCACAGAGTCAAAACTAGAGAGGAAAAACGAACATGGGCTTATAAAATGATCAATTAGACTAGAAATGTGTCCATAGGACACGGATGCCCCCGCTAAGCATCGTTTCCAGATACTAAAGTGCAATGATGGGAATAATAGCATTTCAAAGACAGTGATGTTCGAGTAATTATAAGAATATGCATAAACTTGATGATCAAGTAAATTATTTGTATTTGTGGCACTGTTGTCTTCTCATTACGGAAATGTCTGTGAAGAAGTTGGTGGTAATGCAATGCAATGTCATAGTGAACATTTGTGCCAAGTTATTTTGAAATCCCTTCATTCATAAAGAAGTTATAGCCCTAACAAGTAAATTCAAGTTTTAGTAACTGTGACCTTGACCTTGGACTTACAGGCATGGGTAATGTACGCAACACACCGCCTTGTCATGGTGAACATTTGTGCCAAGTTATTTTGCAAACCCTCCATTCAAAACAAAGTTATAGCCCGGACAAGGAAATTCTATTTTTAGTAACAGTGACCTTGACCTTGGACCTTCAGGCATGGACATGGTACACAACTCACCACCTTGTCATGGTGAACATTTCTGCCAAGTTATTTTGAAATTACTACATTCCTTATGTAGTTACAACCCTGACAAGAAAATTCTATTTTAGTAACAGTGACCTTGACCTTGGACCTAGGCATGGGCATGGTACGGGACACACCATCTTGTCATGATGAACATTTGTGTCAAGTTATTTTGAAATCAATCTATTCCTAACAAAGTTACAGCCCGGACAAGAGAATTCTATTTTTAGTAACAGTGACCTTGACCTACAGGCATTGGGATGGACGCGATACACCGCCCTGTCATGGTGAACATTTGTGTCAAGTTATTTTGAAATCCCTCCATTCATAACAAAGTAACAGCCCGGAAAAGAGAATTCTATTTTAAGTAACACTGACCTTGACCTTTGACCAACAGGCATGGGCATGGTACGTGACACATCGCCCTGTCATGGTGAACATTTGTGCCAAGTTATTTTGAAATCCCTCCATTCATAACAAAGTAACAGCCCGGACAAGAAAATTCTATTTTTAGTAACAGTGACCTCAACCTTGGACCTAAAGGCTTGGGCATGTATGTGACATACAGTCTTGATATGGTGAACAATTATACCAAGTTATTTAAAAATCCAATAAGAAATAACAAAGTTACAGAGCGGACAAGATTTTGCAAGAAATTTCTATTTTTAGTAACAGTGACCTTGACCTTGGACCTACAGTCACGACACACCGCCTTGTTATGGTGAACATTTGTGCCAAGTTATTTTGAAAAAGCATGGTTATGGGTCTTGTTGGTTATGATGTAGATTTTGATGGTGAAAATATATTTCATGTTTCAAGGCAGTATCTCAAGTAGTTTTTAAGTTATGGGCAAAATGCACAAAACCCCACCTTTATGCACAACAACATATCAGGCCAAGCATTGTGGTAAAGTTTCATCAAATTCCCAGCAGAGGTGTAGGAGGAGTTGCGTTCACAAGATATATTCCTATTTAAACTAATGTAAATGGAATTATCAAAGGGCCATAACTTCTGAACGGAACATGTAAGAGCAAAACCCCACCTTTATGCACAACAACATATCAGGCCAAGCATTGTGGTCAAGTTTCATTAAATTCCGACCAGTAGTGTAGGAGGAGTTGCGTTCACGAGATATACTCCTATTAAAACTAATGTAGATGGAAGTATCAAAGGGCAATAACTTCTGAACGGAACATGTAAGAGCGAAACCCCACCTTCATGCACAACTACATATCAGGCCAAGCATTGTGGTCAAGTTTCATTAAATTCCGACCAGTAGTGTAGGAGGAGTTGCGTTCACGAGATATACTCCTATTAAAACTAATGTAAATGGAAGTATCAAAGGGCAATAACTTCTGAACGGAACATGTAAGAGCGAAACCCCACCTTCATGCACAACTACATATCAGGCCAAGCATTGTGGTCAAGTTTCATTAAATTCCGACCAGTAGTGTAGGAGGAGTTGCATTCAAGAGAATATCGGACGGACGGACGGAAGGACGGACGGACGGACAGGAGCAACTCTTAATGCCCGTCGCCATTTCATGGCTGGGGCATAAAAAAAAGACACCACTGACATGAGAACATGAGAACAAGAACATGGGTTTATAAAATGTTCAATTTCAAATAAGACAGCACAAACAATTAACGAAAATGTGAACCTGGTAGGTTGTAGCCATAGAACGGTCAGTGGAAAACAATTTGTAAATGAGGGTGTAACCCAGTTTCTATGGTGCACCAACCTCACACTTGCCAAACAAGTCTGACATAAAACTTCCATATAAACAATGTACCATACTCTTGTGTAAGTTTTTATGTGATGCAAAAATTACATTCACTTAAATCTTTGACATTGTTACAAGCTCTAGAAACGTGAACAAGCTGTGAAATAAAACCCAACAAGATGTTGGGCATGGACATCACCATAAAAATGACAATTCGTATTATTAAAATAAAAAATATTTTGTCATATATTTGAGTAATTACAAAACAATTTTCAGTGGAGATTAAGATCAAGAAAGTTTGCTTGCTTTTCTGAATTGTTTGCTTTATTAAGCTTCATTTTATCGTATACAAGTACAAAAAATATCTTTGTCTATCCAAAACAGTCAGACAACAATTCGAAAATGCGCTATTACAATGACCTTCAAATCAGTTTGCCATAGAATTATAAATGCTAACAAGCATTGAAAATTTACCCATGAATATTGCTAGAATATCAAGTCCGACAACATTTCCAAGTTCTTGAATGACACTCCATGAATCTTCTTTTAACAGAATCCCTTCGTCATGGTCATGCACAAGCATGTCGGGTCCTCGTAAGTTTCCGTGAGTTACATTTAAATAACGACCCTTCCGAATCTCTTCCAGTAAATCTATGAAAGGCTGATCCACTAATATATCCTGTAAACAATTGGTAAGTATGAACTCTGGTATAGGAATCTGATGTCAAACCAAATCTAAAAATTTCCTGTTTGTCGTCTTTGGATAATTTCAATGTTCCCTTTTCAACACTTTGCTTATTGGAAGATTCGAAGGCCAACAACACAGTGAAGTTTAATAAAAAAAAAACTTTAACAATTACATTGAATTGTATATAGAGAAACGATTCAAGTTTCTCAGTCAAAACAGCATTTGCCTTAGCCGTTTGTTTCCAAGTCTGTGACTTTACCATTTACAATAACGCGTGTGCAGTGTGGCTTTCCGTGCAAAAAGAGAGTACTGTCCTGGCTAGCTTAGTTAGAACGTGTAGCATGCTCGGAGTTGCGCAGTCCTGTATCAATTTTAATCTATCCTTAGAAACATTTAAAACACTTTAACTACTTCCATCGTCGTAAAATGAAAGAAGTTGGCAATGTATCAACTGTATACGAGTTAATCACCAAGCATGAAGAGCGCTGTAGTATATCGATTGGCTTTTTTTTTATTTTGAATTTACCAATGGTTTGTATAAGTGCTAGTTTTATAAAATATGTTCACCTCCAGGTCCAACTGCTGTAATGGAATGCTTGGGTTGTCTCTAACAAACATCAACAAGACAAGAGCGTCTTCTGGCAACAGAGGGTTTGGACCTAGCTGCAAAACAATGCAGGCTTTAATAGATTGAAAAGAAAGCTGTCAGGAAAAAGAAAAAAAATCATAAGCAAACCAGAATACAAAAAAGCTTGACAAACTGTCTGAAAGAGGTATTCTATCCCAATTTAATTTGTTTTGTCCCTAAAATGCTATGTTTTTGTCGGTTGTTTCAATTGTTAATGGTTTTGTTTTAAACATTTGACACTGCTTAGTTTTCCTTCATTTCTAAGTGGAAAACCCGTTAATTATGTATGTGGCCTCACAACTATTTTAACGTTGACCACGTTCTATGAAATGGCGGGGACGATTACAAGAACAGCGTTAAAATAATATGTAACGCAAAAGCAACAAACAGAATTCTTAGATTAAAACAAGAAATGATTGTTAAGCAGCACATTTACAATGTTCCATTCCCTACATTCCTGGCTTGCCATTGCATCAAGTAATTTAAACCTATAATAATAATGTATACATTAAGATATGTACCTTTAAAGTTTTCAGAGCTGTGTTTTTCTTAAGGCTATTAATGAGCAAATCCAGACATTTTCTGTTGATTCTGTTGCAGCTAATATCCAATTCTGTAAGAGTAGAATTCTTCTCCAAGGCTTTGCCGATTGCCTCACATTCTGTAGTATGTATACCATTCCAAGAGAAATTGAGAACTAAAAGACCTGTATTTTTCTGAAAAGTAAAGACATAATCACTCAATATCTTTAGTCATTTCTAACTGAAACTCTGAAAGATCAACTGTACTTCGACCCGTTTAACATGTAAACGTTTGAAAAAGTTTATTTCTTTTGTCTCTTATTCAAAATACATGCTACTTACATAAAAAAGTTTTAAGTATTATAAAACTGCTTCGATTTCAAACCATTGTTTTCGAAGGACAAACGAAATACGTCAATTCTTCAATATGTTGTGAAATTTGTGATGTTCAATATAATATTAAATTTAAAAACCAACATTGCATACGCAGTAAGAAATACCAGTTTTTCACGAATCCATACAAAATCACACATGTTACGTAAGAGTAGAATGTATAATACCCCTACGCAAGTAATAAATATGAAAAATAGACGTCGTTCAACATTCTAATGATATATGGAGAAAACTTGTAAGTAGTAAAGATTACGGTTAAAGTCTCGGCTATCCGGACCACACCGTTCCTCCGCAGATGATTCCAGCTGAGGTCTAGTGTCTGTAGGGTATCACTCCATACTGTAAGGAAATATATACATTTTCCAAAGCCATATCTTTTTACTGTTAAAAAGTTCTATCTTTAATAAATTATTTTACGTGGACGGAAATTAGGATTTATTCGTCCGTAATTATTTATAAAATTGCAAGAATAAGCAGATTTTAGAATTGTTTAACGGCATTACTAATTATACGGTCTGTTAAGAATTATTTTACACGGCTATAAATAAATAACAGAATGCTAAACGTATAAACAACGGGGAAAAAACAAAGAAAACTTTGTACATCTGTAAAAATTTAAGTTAATTTAATGTCAATACAGTGCTATTGTCTTACAAAGTGCTTCTCCAATTATCCTGCCACCTTCTTCACCAAGCTCGTTGTGGGAAACGTTCAAATATATAAGATTGTTTGTGTCCTGTAATATAAAGGTTACTTTAGGTATTATCATAATTTTTTTCATGTAAATAATAGAATAAACTTTATTATATTTTTACAATGAAATCATCAGAGGGTTAACTATGACGTCATTTCAAGGGTTTACGTCAGCTTTTTAAAGACCCCCTTTCCTGTGACTTGCCACTGAAAGCTTCAACTTGGCTTAATGGACTGCCGTAAATATACACAATGCAGCCTAACATGAGTTATTTAAGAAGAATTTACGGACCGAAGCTTCAAATTATTTATCATGATGAATCTCCAGTGCATTTATCACAATATTCGTTTTTTTTTATAAAAAAAATCCATACCTCAATTATAGGTCGCAGCGCCTCTACTTGTCTGTCACCTAAACCGTTTCCTAAAATATATACATTACTTTGTTGAGAGATAGTGGGATAGGATTCCACTGGTATTGTTTTCATTAAAGAAATGTTCATCTTAACGTTTTGATCTGCTCTGGCATATACTTATCAATATTATGCTTCTTATTAATTTAAGAACCACTATTGACGCAGCTGTGGATTGAAACTTTGAAGCCTGGTTGTTATGAGCTATAAATCAAGCATGTTTTTTGGATATAAAACTGAAGTCCTTACAAGCATTATTTCAAGTTCCTGTGGTTGGAGTGCCCGTACAAGATACATTAAGAGATATGAAAGGGTATGTTGCCTTCAACCAATTTCTTCAAGCCAATTTTCCCAAATCATTGACACTCACTATCTGTTTACAATTTTAGCAAGTATATAAATGTGAAGTGCTCGTACCCGATACATTCAGAGATAGGAGAGAGTCTGTGGTCTTCAGGGTGTCAACTAATCTCTTCACGCCGCTGTATCCCAAATCATTGTCACTCACTATCTGTTTACAACATATAAACTCACATTACCAAGGGAACCACATACTTAGATATTTTGAATCGTTTAAATGCTTCATTTATTTGAATTATAGTTTCTTTGAATCTAATCATTTTTATAAATTGTTAAGTAAAATGGTTAGGTACACGATATTTAGAGCACCTGGTGATATTTTTAATCAAGGTAGTATGAACAAAATAAAAGAAAGCAACTCCAAAAATGAAAGCGCTGTTAGGCAGTTTGGTGGCCGTAGAAAGTCTCCCCGTGCAAATAAATCAATACTTGTACGAGAATTCGGTTATCGGTTTCAAACAATGGTCACGTTCATTATCGTTATCTTTGAAACCAACAAGCTCAGACGGTAGCGCGGAGTAATGGGCTTGCGCTGTCGCTGTACATACGTTATTGTCTTATCATAAACTGAAAACCAGGCAATAGGCAAATGAATGCGAACAAACTTAGAAAGGCTAATTACCAAGCATGCTTATGTGTTTTTCGACTTTGTCTTGTACTAACCAGGTGTTTGATGAAAAGGTTTTCAGCCAGAAGTTCAGCTAGATATCTTGCACCCTCGGACCCTAAATTGTTATCTGTCAGGTCCAATGTGTGTACCTTCAAAATTTCCTGAAAACAAAAGAAAATTAATGTATTAGTTCATATCAATGATAAATGATTAATCTACTGTAGCTGAGTTTTCGTTAAATGTTCTTTGTTTTGGCGCTAAATTGTCTTAAGTTGTAATAGAATTAAGGCTATGAAAAACGAACACAGAAATACCATAACGAAATCAAAGGACTGAAGGTACTAATGGGTCGGTTATCAAAACATATTTGAAAAGGACGTTTGACAGTGTCGTTGGGTGTAATGTAGTTGAACCAGAAACAAACTGCAACGTCTTAAGGGCTTACTACACTCCTCCCCAGCACGTTCATTGATAAAAAGAAAAATTATCAAAATCTCAACGGCAGAATGCCGTTCAGTGAAACTTGCACATCATTTTAAATGCCCACACGAGTGATATGATATTGACAACAATTTAGTGTGTCCTCGTGATTTACATATGTAAACTTTATGAGATATTTGTGAAAGTGTGTTTGACCTCCAATTTCCCGGTCCCATAAACTGATTACAATCATTGATTTCTCTTTTATAGTTGAAAGTTCATAACAAAGTACATAACATTTTCTTTTCAGTATCATTACACTCACGTGGGAATTTAAAATTATGTTTTGTATTGCTTAGTTTTTGTGAATTTATATAATAAAATTTCGCTATCGATGCCACTGCAATGACGAAAGAAGTATTACCTTACTGAGGGGAATACTTGTGTGCAGTTTGAAAAAATCCTGTGAGCAATTGTTTGCAAGCAAGATATCTTTAGACATAACCTGAAATTCTGAGTTGAGATATGGCGACAGTCACACCAATGACAGAGCAAGTTACTTGCTTTGTCATATTCTTTTGTTTCATTCATCAATCAAACTCTCTTTAATATTAGTCTGTTGGCTCTACCAGCATTTTTGCACCAGTCAAAGTCAAACAGTCTTCTCAATAGCTGAGTGTATAGGTCTGAATGATGTTGACCGATTAGATACTAAGAGGGAAACATTAAAGTGTTAATGTTTTTTAAAAAGCTATACCTTAAAAATCTGCATTGATTTCAATGGATTTAAACAAACAAAGGTCAAAGCCAACATTTTCATGATGTTAGCATGTAAAGTACACAGGAAGACACAAGAAAAGCATCACAATATATAAATCTTAAATCGAACAGCAACTTGATTCTATTTGTGAATATATTGCCAAAAATTTGCATTATAATTAATTATTTTCCTTAAAAATAATTGTAATTAATTCATATTTTTGTAAAAACCAAGTAATTTTGATTGAAATTAAATTGAATCATGTCTATAGTTATTGAAATTATTTTTTTTATTTTTAAATAACTTAACCCAGGTCTGGTCAAAGGATTTAAAATAATACTACAAGTGAAACTGTGGCAATTTATTGGATTAGAATGAAACATTCAAGATAGTCCACAAGCAGAAAAGCAAATGCTGAAGCAGTCTTTTCATATTTTCTTTAGTTTGGTTAATAATTAAATAATATTTAAAACACAGTTATACTGATGCTTTTTGTTAACTGTTTCTTCAACGAAGTGCATGTTAAAATGTTTTTTGTGTTATTTTATAAAAATGGTCTCAATTTCACACTGGTAATCTGTAGCAACATTTATGATTTTTTGTTCATGTCCATCAACATATGATTTCTTTCACAAGCAGCATGCTCCACTGCATTGTACTGGCAAGAACTGTCAAACTGATTTTCCCACAGCATTCCATGTGAAGCTGTTATCCTGAAATATTTAATAAAAAAGATTAACTTATTTATCTCAAAGCCAAAGCATAATTAATGTTTGATGCCTTTATGAATTTATTTGTTGACAGTAATTTTAGAAAAACTTATTATATAATTGACAATAAAAATAGTTTCATTGAATTATATTGCATTTCTTGCCCTCCTTATAATATTGTATCCTGACTCCTGTCTCACTCAACTTGGAATACATGTCTGGGCATAAAAGAACTATGCATAAGCACTTCAGAGGTGATTTCCACTAAAATACAAAGTTCAGTTTAATTACACAAGTCAGTTTGTTTGAAATAAGGCCCCATTTCTAATAGAAAAATAAGCTTTTCCATTTCATATGATGAACCTTCATTTGGCCGAGGCAATGACCTTTTGAAATTTTAAAAAACCCTTATTTTGACCCCAATGATTTTAGATGAAGTGTCATTTTGACCCTTGAGATTCAGCCACTAGTGGACCCCAGGAAAACAGAATAGATCAATATCAGCAAGAATAACATTGGTGTCTGACCTGAATTTACACAGTTTGCTTCTTGGTAAGAAAAAGCCTCAGAGAACCTGTTGGGGCAAGTGTGAGGTTGGTGCACCCTAGAACCTGGTTTAAACCCCCAGTGGCAATTTTATTTGCCACTGACCGTTCCAAGGCGGTAACCCCTCGGGTTCTCATTTTTGTTTATTGTTAGTGGTGTCTTTTTTGAAACTGATCATTTTATTAACCATGCTCTCTATCTCTCTCTTCTTCTTGACTGTGTGGGGAGGCTGTTTTTTCTGAATGTGGCGATTCCTGATACGAATATTTCACCTTTTCATGAATCTAAATGTGAACAGTGTAGATCCTGTTAAGATCTGCATAGATGTGCCTGCTAATCTGGATATACACTGGTCACCCATGTGATGTATTCATGTAGTAAAAGGTTAAAAGAAAACAACACAGTAACTTTTATATGCTGATTAATTTACTTGTGAACTGATGTCTCACAAGACTTCACATACATGCATACACAATTATAAGTTTTCTTATTTTCAAGATATAAAAATGCCAACATGTACAGGTAGATTTAGTAAGATGTCACCTATTAAACATTAATGCAGCTCTAATAAATGAAAATAAAAAAGTGCAAACCTTGTTTCCATTAACAAGAGTAACACCCATATTCTGTTCTGTAGTTTTCTGCCAATTTTGTAGAAGCTTCAAGTCCATAACATTCACTACAATGGTGATACACCAGGCTGAAAATAAATGTTGTATTTTAAATCTTAACTGATAACAAAAGTCAATAACACTGTTCTTTTTTATGAAGATGGACATAAACTGCTGTTGCAGGTAAACAGTTAACAGATAATACTTTTGTCATAATTAATTTATTAGGTCATTTTAATAACTATCACACAAAAGGAAGAGGTTTTCTGATGACAGCTTCATCAGGTGTCTCACTAAAGGAAGACTTGGGAGGAGTGGTCTCTCAAAAGTGACAAGCTTCTTCCTTCTCTGAGCTAAGGGGGGATCATTTTGTATAAACTATATAGAAAAAGAATGCTGTTGACTGCAAACTTCTAAATGAAAAATGATTCTATAAAATTGTGACAAATCTTATACCTGATTTGCGAGACTAGTGACCCCTGTTCATGCCATCTTTAATTCCTATTGTCTTTGACACAGAAAGTTATCTCGTCAAACCTTTTCCTCAGTTTATATGCCTTAATGACATTGGCAAACAGAGTAGATCTAGATCAGCCAGCACATCCATGCCATCTGAAAACTGTTAGATTTAGATTCATTAGGTTATTTTTTACCAAGATGTGACCAGTGCAGATCCAGATCATGATATAGATGTGTCATCTGATATGGATCTACACTGGTTCCAAGTTTACAAATGTGTATACAATTATGTAGTAAGGGGTTAAAAAATCATTGTAACACACCTGCATTTCGATACTTATCATTTTACTCAAAGGATACGCCTTTTATCACAACCATTCTAGATCTAGATCGGTTTACACATCTGCTTCCAGTTAGAATGAACTTAAGATGTATCTAACAAACAGTCTAGATACAGATCAGTCCACAAAGATTATCTGATGTGCAAAGTGATTTAGGGATCTATGCATCCCTGGTATCTGATCTTGATTAAACTGGTTGCCCATGCAGTGAAATGGCATGTCCATGAAGTAAAGGGTTTTAAACTTAAATTAATTAACTGTGAAAACTGAAATTGCATTGGATTTTTGAGAAACTTTAAGAGTGCTTTGAGATTAGTAATATCATAATATCCTACTTAATAGAAGAATAAGCAACCACAAGGACCCATCTTGTTTGTAAAACATGGCCCACAGAGAAATTTTCGGAGTTCAAAGAAGTGTCTACCTGGAATTTGACACACCAGGTCATGTGGGGTGATGACATTCTGTGAGATTTTGCCTTGAGATTTTGGTTCACCACAGTCATGTAAAAACTAGCAAATTTAATGAATTGCTGTACTGATTATTAACCCTTTACTCCATAGATACACCTTTATTGCATGGGAAAATAGTCTGGATTTAGATTAGCCTACACATCAGTGCCATATGATCAGGATCTACACTGTTGGGCTTTTTGATTCATTAGGTTATTTCTAACCAAGATTTGACCAGTGCAGATCCAGATCAGACAGCATATGTGCCAGCTGATTTGGATAAACACTGGTCACACATGCCTTAAAATGGGTATATAATTACGGAGTAAAGGGTTAATAGTAAATTAATAAATTTAATATACCAATTTAGCCTTTTTCCTCTCCTATTCCAGTTTCATGCTCTTTGATCCAGATGTCACAGTTCTTTCATATGTTTACATCAAACTGAAATACATATTTTACAAAAACAAATTCATAAACAATCTTTTCACAATGTCAGAACTTTTTCAGAGTCTCACTTGGCCGATATTGAGCCCCATTCCCAATGCCAGACAAAGACCATTTTTCCAAATTTCAAGAAAAAAAATCCCATTTCAACAGAAATACCTTTTTGTCTATAACATCTAAACAAATAAGAAAGAAACCATTATAAGCAACAGACTGATCAAATTCCAAAAATTGTTTGTTTACTCATGGTAAGAGATCTGTGAAAACTACATTCCATGAATTCATGTATGTAACTGGTGAAAAACAGTGTATACCGCTTAAAAAATTCCTTATTTGGGCATGGGCCTTTTTCCCAAAACCCCCTGAAAAAGCCCTGAATGTATAAATGTCCTTTACAAAAACTGATTTTATTTTCTAAGTGAGTGATCATAACAATATAAATTAACACTAATTATGCACTCTGGCCAGGGTTGGCACCAATCGACCGCCCCTGGTTAAAACCGTCCCGGTCAATACTCCCCAAGTGGTTAATACCGGTAAATACTGGTCAATTGAACTTTTTTTTCCAAATTTTCATAAAAGAAAGGAAGAAAACAACACTCTTGCCAACTAACACTTGTGTATGACAATGGATGGTCAGGAAATGGAGGGGTGTTGTGTAACACTTTTTCTGTTGTTTATTGAACTTGGGAACATGTCAATTAAGATGCCTATGTGTTTATTTAAGGATTATCCAATAACCATAAAGAAGGTGTTATACACTTGCCAATTAACACTTGTGTTTGACAATAGATGGTCACGAGACTGAGGGTTGATTGCACTTCCTTTGACCTCACAGATCTTTGCAACATGAGTAAAGAACCAAGTCATATTGTTTCATATAATGTATATATTGTACTGAGCACTTGGACAAAGCTTACAGAATGCACTTCACTGAATCCAATACATAACTTACATAAAACATAACAAACATGATATAACTTGAAACTTTTAGCATACTATATTTATTGATTTCAATCTGTTACTTATTATAAATGCCTTTATGTCATGCTGTTTATATATACCATAAAGTTTCCACATACTGAAGAAAATGTGTCTGTAAGCGTTGAATGCCCAAAGCTGAATGACCATATATTTTCAAACAATATAACATGAGAACTCGTGCATTAAACCAATGAACAAAACAACTTTTGATTGGTACCAGGGCTTTTTCAGCTAGTCTCACGGGGCCGATAATCGGCCCCATTCCCAATGCCAAATAGGGACCATTATTCCCAATTTCAAGAAAAAAATTCCCAATTTCAAGAAAACAATTCCCATTTGAACTGAAATAACTTTTTGCCTATAAAGTAGAAACAAAAGAGAACCCATATAATTAAGGAGCTTTTCAAATTACAAAATTAGTTTGTTTACATTTGAACAGTGATCTGTACCTACATTTCTTGAATTTATGTATGCAACCTGTGTAAAACCAGTGTATACCGTGTAAAAAATTTCCCAAATTTGAGCAGGGGCCTTTTTCCCAAATACCCCGAAAAAGCCCTGGGTACATTCAAAAAAGATCTTACCCAATCAAAGGAAATTATTTTCCACCTAATTCGCTTTGCTTAACTGGCGGAAAATACATTTTCTATTTCTT
Source organism: Corbicula japonica (assembly GCA_038501625.1). Taxonomy (NCBI): domain Eukaryota; kingdom Metazoa; phylum Mollusca; class Bivalvia; order Venerida; family Cyrenidae; genus Corbicula; species Corbicula japonica. The sequence continues at coordinate 3,905,326 of JAZAYU010000032.1, forward strand.
ATTGAACATAGGATAGGAACCTACCAATTAAGAAGTTGTGTTCATTTAAGGATTATCTAATAATAAACCATAAATGAAGTACCATTGCCCTAACAGGGGCTATTGTAAGGGCCTAAAGGATATTAAATGATTCTAAGAACATTTTGAACAGTTTGGCTGTGAATAAAATTGAATTGACCAGTCATGACCTGTCTGTCTGACTATGTCAGGTGTGCCTACATAAGTCACACACAATCTTTTAGTCCGCTGTGCATCAACAAGCATGCACATTTGACGCGCTAGTTGCTGTGAAAAAGGGTGCAGTCATTCATTTTGTAGTCAATATTATTATGTGTGTTCTAGCAGACATTCAAAATTATTTCTCACATTATCTTGAAGTCTTGATCAAGTATCCAAATTGTTGCAACACTGGCACAGAAGCAAATGAAGCCGATTGGTGTGTTCTCCTTAATGCACAAATCAACAAACAGTTACTGTGCTATTCATCCTTTCAGTTAATGTACAATTACAAATAAAATCTTGTTTTTATAATACTTTAAAGATCGATTGTGTTTAAAAAAATCATTGCGAATCAGACGTTTTATGGGGCGAGTGTTGACGGGGCGAATCGTTCGTAAATTTCTCGTTAATCTTACAAAATCTAACTTCTTTCAATGCATAAATGGATAAACAAATAGATAAATTATATATTGGTTACTCAAGTATATAAATTGTAAGATTCCACAAATGAAACTGTTTCGCTTATTTCTGCTTTCTTTTGGAACGTAAATGACGTAATATTGAATTAAACCCAAAGAGCCAAAATCCACTGAAATCACGCTTACTGCAAAATAGCGGCGCATGCTATCCCGTTACTTTTTGGGTCTCCGGTACTTTTCCCGGTACTTTTTTTCGGTAATTTTATATGCATCAAATATGTTTTATTTTTGGTTAGAATTGAAGTTTTTGTTGTGGGAAATGATTAAATACATTACTATTTTTAATTTTGATCCTTTAAAACATAATTATAGATGATATTTGTGTTGAAATTAAATGATTCATGGACCTCTTTTAAAAGCCGTTTCGGTACTTTTCTAGGTACTTTCATATGCATTAAAGTACGTTTGGTTTTAAGCAGAATTCAAGTTTTTAGTGGTGGGAAATGATAAAATACATTTTTTTTTTAATTCTGACCCTTTATAACATAATAATTATTATACGTTTGTTTCAAAAAATGATTTATCGATCTCTTTTAAAAGCCGTTTTCGGTACTTTTCTATGAACTTCCATATGCATTAAAATATGTATGTTTTTCAACCAGAATTGAAGTTTTTAGTAGTGGTACCCCACTAATATTTTTATTTTGGACAGTTCTACATTTTTTGCAATTACATATTGTGAATATTCTGGCAGCAAATTATTATTAATAATACAACTGATACTAATCTATTTTGCTAATCTAAGTTAAGTCAGTGGTAAGGACAATCACACAATTTGACACTTCGATACCAATAAACAGATTATAGCATGTGTCACTGTCACACTTGGTAGGATCTGTTAATCGTTTGTTTTATGACAGGAAGCCCCTTGTCTTAAACCTGATAAATAAATGCAAGTAATCGATTTTCTTTCGAAGCACTAAATTTAAACTTTCTGCAAAGGGAAACTGTAAAGTGCAAGATGTGTTAATAAACTGTATACCCGTATACCACGATTGACGATAGTTATCGTTGTTTTTAAATTTATCATATCAAATGGAATGAAAATATCAAATTGATTATACCATATATACGAAAGACTTAAATTATTTAAAATAGTTCTAATATTTAAAACACAATTTCTTTTGAACTCGATGGAGAATCGGGCAGAATTTCTTTAACTGTGAGGCGAAAATTTATTATGTGAAAATATTGGATTAAAATTCTAAAATTCTAGTTCATTGATAAAAAAATATTCACATGATACTGAAAGACGATACTGACAAACGATTAAACTAACGCGGTGAAAACTGGGCCAGTAATATTAAAAATATATCGGATGAACACGGACTGTCATACATCTGGCAACAAAAATCCTAATTTGAAATTTTCTTTGAAATGATTAAGCGCGGGATTACTGATCGCTGTCTACAAAAATGGTTCAGCGAAATAAAAAACTCCAGTCATCTTAAATCATACGCAGTTTACAAACATGATTTGTTTTTACTAGAGAAATACCAAGATAATCTATCCGAACGCAAATTTAGAGTTTTTCTTAATTTGTTCTATGTCGTTAATTGTTTTTGGCGTCTTATTTGAATTTACATACTTAAAACAACATGCTCTCTTTACCTCTCTTCTTTTTTCGCTGCGTGGGGAGGCTGTGTTTTGTGAGTGTGGCGATTCCTGATATGCACAGTTCACTTTTTTACGAAAATCAGGTTACCGGCCCAATTACTCGATGAGATAGACAAGAAAAACAACAATTTTAACATTAGTGCGTTTTATATTAATTTCTCACATATTATTGTTTTGTGGTTCTTCAAAGAAGTATACCTCTTTGAAAATTTAGCAAATGGGCCCCAATTATCAACTAATTTAAGTTGCTCCCAATCAAGACAATACTTATCCACCGAACAAGTCTGTTTGTAATCCAATTTAGTAAAATAATAATAATCAAACATAATAACAATGTCTTTAGCAAATATTCTGATATTTGATATATTTTTTTAATGTGATATATGTTTTTACTTTGAAATGAACGCTTGTACATGTACCTAGAAAAGTACCGAAAACGGTTTATAAAAGAGGCCGATGTATCATTTAAATTTGACTAAATTCTTCTATCATTATGTTGTAAACGGTCCAAATTAAAAATATTCGTGGGTAACCACCACTAAAAACTTAAATTCTGGCTAAAAAACAAACATATTTTAATGCATATGGAACCTAGAAAAGTACCAAAAACGGTTTTTAAAAGAGGCCGATAAAATAGCTAGTCTTTCGAAGTTTACTTGAGGTTTTATATTAATTTTGTACCATTCGTCAACTATCACATCAACCTCAAATTTCCGTTCGTTAATGCGTATGTAAGAAATAGACCTGACAGAACAGCATTCGGTGGAGGTGTAGTAGCCTACCGGTATTATAACGATTCCCACAATAACGATTCGCCACATAACGATTCACCACAGAACAATAACGACTCGCCACATATTTAATGTTGGATGTTGCTTTCAGCATCCGTTTTAACAATACCTGACCAGGTTCACAGTTTGGCTTGATAAATACTCACTGTTTGGTTGATTATCGCTGATTTTTCTTCTGCATTTTTTTCAACGTCGTCCTTGGCAAAATGGCGATCAGGAAAATTGATTTTTTTGTCGTGTCTGTAATAATGCGCGTTCATGACTCTAAATCTGGTTTTACGTTCCACGCGTTTCATTTTTTCCAATTATTATAAATTCCATATTTTTAATATAACTTTTATCATTTTGCACGGCATTACAACTCTTAACCATGGAATACCAGATTGTGAAATTAAAAACTATTTTTGTATTTCCGAAAAACGACTGTCAGAAAGCTGGTAACTCTGGGTCGGTGAACCGACCCAAAAACTAGGTTAAGCTGAGATTTTGAATATTTTCTTTAATTATTGTGAGTTCTGGTTGGCACTTCAATATTTAAAAATGGAAAAAATCAACAAGATACTTGAGCGTGGTCGGCATTAATATATATGATTAGCAATATTGTAATTTTACCATTAATGCTATAGCACAGGCTTTCATTCCGATTGGTCCAAGACCCTGTCTTCTTAGAATGATTGCTTCACCTGTCAGATTTTTATAGAAATACTTGGATGCCGGGATCTGAAATTCTTTGCAGGCTTTCAGATACAGTTCTTGTATGTAGGTACCAGGCTTGTGAACGAGATGGGGGTACTGTGGTGGCTCTACAGGGTCCTCAGCTGAAACAAACGTAATTCTTTGTTCTATAACATACTTTTTACAGTTCGTTTTCATACTTTTTTGCATGTGTTGTTTCGCTTCGCTATCAACTATCAACATCGATAATTTCGTTGGTTTTTTGGTCATAAATAAGATATTTAATGTAACTGTTCAATAGAAAGCGCCAGTTTTTTTAACTCTGTCTTGTACTGCACCGGTAAAATATGCGGTCACTTTTTATCGTTTTGAAATTCCCGTAAAATGTGTTTGGTGTCAAACGACAGACTAATTGCGCTCATCAGTCTCAATAATGGACAACTATGCATGTTTAAAGATTTCCATTTTATAATCACTTATGAAACAGAGATGTATTACAACAGTGCATCTTTTTCACCTAGAGACTTTCACACGACAAGCGTCTATAAAATGACTTAAATGTATTTTCAACTGTGTTTATATATGCTCTGCTACTGTTTACTCGGTCTTAAAAGCGCAAATTTTACTCTTAATTTATTTTGTGCTTTGGCTGTGTTTTAACATTATAAAAACAGTTACGAATTTAATTTTACAAAAAAGTAAAACGGCGCCTGATAACTTCTTTTGTTACCACTAAAAACCATACAAAAATGTTTACGTTTTACTTTATTAAACATAGTACATTTTATAATGTACGCCCATGGTAGGTGACCGACTATCATTACTTTTACAAACGGGCGATGAAATAAAGGAGTACTACAAATAAATAGTCATCATGGTGTGTACAGCCTTACCATCATAATCAAAATCTTCTTTAAAGCCTGCCTCGCCTTCCAGCTCAGTGTGATTGCTCTGAACGGAACTCCGACCATCACTTTCTGACGTCATTGCTGTTTCTGTATTCTTCCGGCGGCGATGAACGTGCGCTGGAGTGTTAGAACGAGAGCGACGTGCTGTCGGTGCTGTTGGGTAGATGGCGCTACGGTATTTGAGCACGAGACTGTACGAGCTGTCAACATTACTGCGCTTTATTAGCTGCCACGGATCAAACTGCGGATGAAAAATAAGGATTTCAATTACGAGATTTATAACTTTAAACTACAACACGGATAGAAATAAGTTATTAATTCTTTCTTCTGTATTAAACTATGCTTTTTCTAGTTATGATTGACTTTTAAAAAAAAGAAAGATTATTGAGTGAATAAAACGTCTAAAAATGTTATTATTAATGATATAGATATTAACACCATCAAATAAATGTCAATATTAAATAAAGAATTTTAGTTAATTAAAAGCTGAATTTAAAAAAAAATAAGTTAATTAAAACTAAAACAAAACTTACCTCAGACTTGTGTTCTGTCGTAAGAAACAAACTTGAAATCCCGAGAGCTCGCAGTTTCTGTCGCCGCTTTGAAACTTGATCAGAGAATGTGGTCGTTTTTGTTGCCATTTGATTAGTTTCGATTAAACTCTTTCTTTTGAGGCATACATTGTAATGTTTATTACATTTTTCAGATGTTTGTGTTTATTTAAGAAATGTAACTTTAATCTAACTAAGTTTTTTTTCACCAATAATTTACCTGTTATTTGGTAATTAAATGTTCTGTAAGAATGTGTATTCTTGTTTAAGATATTATATATACGTCTATCAAGGTAACTTTACTTTTTAATAGAATTCGATACTTTATTTTCTATATAACGAATCTAGCCTTGTAATTTATGAAAAAAGATATTTAAAATGCTATCGTTATAAATGATATCTTTTGGACAGTAATTTAACCGCTTAAATTAGGTGTAATTATTGGGATTAAATGAACCAATATAATAATAACTTGGCCGTAGGAATGATATAAGCAATACCTTTGAATTCTACGAATAAAGATTTAATTAGACTCAGTAGCGAATTTATCCCAGCTGAGATTTTATTCATTTAAGAGAAATAAATCAGTTTGTATTGAGTTATACTATTTTGTGAAGTTATCTCCCTTTCATGAATTAAATCTCGACTGGGCTACTGAAACAACTCTGCTAGATGACGAAAAGTAAAAAATTGTGTCTCCATAAGATATCACGCTTTAAGTCAAGCTCTGTTCGAAGTATACTGTCTCTTTTACTTTTCTTGGAGTGTCATCCGACAGAGTTCGTGGATTTCGGATTTAAAGACCAACTGAAACTGATCAGTGTGGAGTAAGATTACCAAAATGGCGGAACAAAGCCGGAGTCTAGTTTGCTGTGATCAAGAAGGTCCCCACAGCCTACATTTAAATCTCTTCAAGATAAAAAAATGTTATAGAAATTAATGTGATTCATTACCTGACATTTTCTGGTATTTGTTCAGTCAGTTAGACTCATTGATTTTAGATTTTGGGGGAGGCTGAACCACCTATCCAGGCATTTCGATAGAGTAGAAATGTTAAATTCGGTCGAAGGTATATTGAATTTTGGTGCTAATTGGGTTATTAAATGCTTTTCATGTCATATATTTTTCTAGGTTCCATGCATATGAACTTTGTTGCGATGTGGTTCGTTATTCAGACATCAATTGTTTTAGAATAAACCATTTATTTCAAGGCTTGGCTACAAATTAAAGTCACTAACTAACTACTGGAGTGTAGACAATTATGGGCGCATGCGCTTATTTGTAAAGAAGCGTGTGTTTTTTTCTCTGTGTCGTCATCGTCGCTGTTTCAACAGACATTCCATATAGACAGTTTATCACAAATAGTTCTTACTTTATTATAAGAAATAGAATATTTATATTCCCAATAGATATGAATAAGTGAACGATGAACCTAGATATGAAATTGTCTATGTAAGCAATAGATATGAATAAACGAGTCATATTATTCAACTCGTAGATGATAAAGGAACTTTAAAAGCTTCCAAACAGAAATATCAAAATATTGAAGGCTCGGTTGGTTGAGTCTGTTCATGAGCAGTACTTGATGAGCATATTATCATTCACGCCTCCTAGCTCCGGGTTGAGCGCAACTCAATATTTACAAAAAATATAGGTATCGTACTCAACAGCCATCAAATCGCTATATTACTGATGACGGCACTGGTTGAATCATTTATTTATTGCATTCATCGGAGACAGTATCAAAAACAAGAAAGCGTGGTTGGTACCAAGGTGGCCTCATTGAATATCGTTTAATATACAAATCGGGTAATTGGGTAATTATTTAAATGCACTTAAGTCGTCTATCCTAAATAGATATATCAAGGGCACAGTGTTATTGAGTCATGTGAGAGCATACTTATTTTAGGTTAACATAGATAAAGCCATCTATAAGTGAACAGCGTAGTTATATGAATTAAAGACAATCAGTTGTTTAAAATTGTTTTTTTTTAAAGTTATTTAACAACAAAGTAATTCAAATACATCCTCTGTTACAAACCAAATAAATCCAGTTTTGATTGTAATAATTATATTTAATTTTTATTCATCGATTTCTGGTAGAACTTTGTACTCAAAGTATTTTTTCTCGTGTTTCATTGTTTTTAAAACCCACGGTCCAAACCGTTCGGGTATGTGCGCTGGTCCTTCTCCGGTGTGTTTCGAGAGGAAATTTACCCCAATGTCGCCATCAAAACGTGGACTGAGGAAAAATGGTACCGAATACCTGTCTACGCCTATATCAATCACGCGGTGACGTGTAGCTTTGAACTTTCCACCGAGCATGCGTGAGAACGTATCCCCGATGTTCATAATCAGACTACCAGGGCGATTCGTCACTTCCGCCCATTTACCGTCTGCCTGCATTACTTCCAATCCGCCGAATTTGAATGGCGTTAGAAGCGTCATGAAGTCCGAATCCGTATGCTCAGGAGTGGTTAGCACCTTACCGTCCTCGATAAAAGCATTCTTAGGAGGTTCTCCGTCCCACGGCGGATAGTGTAACAGACGAAATGTCGAACAGGGCTTATCCTCGAACAAATCCATAAAAGAGTTTTCTGGGATGCCAAGTCCTATAGCACACAATCGCAGTAACTCCATACACGTCTCGTGCATCACTTCGTATTGCTTCTGAAGAAACACCTTGAATGGGAAAGTTCCGTCCTCTTCCGGCCACGTAGATTTCTCGTAGAACCAATTCTTAGGAGAAACAGATGAATCACCCGGTGGAACATCTCGGGCAAACTCGAATGCTTCTTTCCTGCTGGGTTCACCCTCAAACACGGGGAAATATCCACGATAAATGTTTTTGTTTTCCGGGTTCCACTGTTGTCGCAGCAACTTTCTCTTGAATTCCATCGGTTTTCGGAAGAACCATTGACCGCTGTCCCAGAGTCCCTTATAGTCTATACCTTCCACATTGTCTATGTAAGCAAAGCCCACATTCTCCAAAATGTTTACTATCTTTTTAGCAGCATCTTCCCGGTTTATCTTGGCTTCTTTTAAGTCCAGCACGGGTAATGTTATCATTTCAGTTTTGTCGCTTGATGACATTTTAAAATCTTTTACTTTAAGATTGAATATCACAATTATTTCGTAAGTGCACTTCACTTTAATTAGCTTTTGTTTGAAGAGAACTTACACTTATTGATGTGTTCAGACGTCAGCCTTCTATATATTGATAATGACTGAGTATTTGCATTTACTCTCGATTGATAAAATGACCTGTTTATCTTGCGAATGTACATCACTTACTGTAAATAAAAGTACTTAAAAAGTTCTCATGTATGATTATGTACTAGTATACTTTCACAATTGCACTTAGTATCGTTTGTCTACCTTTGCTTCTTCCTCATTATACGCATTTGCAGTATGGTAGACTATATTATAAGTGCATAGGTACAAATATACATTAATTCCCAGTTACTTAGTTTGTAATGATAATTAAAACACCAAAACACATTGCAGCGTATTCCTCATCTTGAGGTTCAAAAGTAATTTAAACTGAACAGCTGTGTAAACGAAAGTGTTAAAACGTACATAGATATCATTTAACTTTATCTAAAAATCGAAAGGCTAGAGAAGAGATTCTCCGAAAATCAAAATAGAGAAATATAATTATCAGTTGACTAAATGAAAGGAAAAAAACTCGAGAGTAATGGGCCAAAAATGAGAACGTGAGTCAGACATCATACCTCTTCACCAAGGAGCCCGCTTTAGAGTCAGGTGTTTTCTAATTTTATGTAGGTGGAAGAGAAAACATATTTGATTTTATTTCGTAAACTATTGTTTCATTTCGTTTGAAGTGACTGAAGCTAACTTGCATTTAGTGAACGATCTGGTCCATGAGTGATTACCGTGAATTTCTCATCTTTATGATAGCTTAAAGCTCTCGGATTTCGACCTTGTTTGGGAATGTATAACAAACAATAATGAATCCATGGAAAATTAATTCATCAAGTTATGGGAACGTTAACATATCTGTTGCATTGTTAAACTTTAACCTTTTACTGGTTGTCTACCTTGTGGTTTTTCTCTGTGTACATTAGGTCATTTACAATTCGGCGACTTTCAACAACAACAACAACAACAACAACAACAACAAACTTTTATTAGCAAAATCGGCAACCAAATGCCTTTCAACAATAGATTATTTGTAATCAATAATCAGTCCTCGGCTATATCTTGTTTTATAACTGACTTAAATAATAATATTTGAAAAGGGAATTTTGAGCCACCTTACACGACAAATAAAAAAATTGCAGGCTCGATTTGATTAAGACTTTTCCCGGGCAGTACTGAAAATGCATATAACATCCAATGAGGCCTATGTAGAATAGTTGGAATTCTGTCAGGTTCTATGATGCACAAATATGATTTTTGTTCCGCAAAGTTCCAGTTAATAAAAGACTGACCGAAAATGGAACCGATGCGGGTACAATGACTTGCCACTAATCCAAACAGGACAAATTTTTTGTTTGCCTCTGTGAAAGTATTTTTGATCTAATGACAAGCCATCATACTAGACATTGATGGAAGCAAAAGCATACATGATTAACATAAGTAAATCTGGCTGAAGCAATCAAAAGCAACGTTAATGGGTCATCGATATCCTTTTTTTAAAACCAGAACATTAGGATCCAGTGAGAAAGATTAAAGATCATCCATTTTAATCAAAATAATATTATACAATTAAAGCCGTTTTAATCTTGGATGCAATTACTTCCTGCGACTCAGGTTTGTCTTATATCAGTTTTATTTATTTGTTTTGGGGGTTTATTTGATGTTGAGTTTATCTTCCAGCACAGTATCTTTTAAGACAAAAACGCTACTTATTTACGCATACTTTTTTAAATGGTTCACTGATTCATTCTAACTAAAAAAGAACTTAATAGTGGAAGGCTATTTTTTTGCATCACACAATGTTATCTGTCATCCTTCTTTATCGACAGTCTTAATTTCTTATTATTTTTTCACATCTCTCTTTTTATCATTCGTTTTCATTTTTATTCAGTATTAATTGTTGCTTTTTTATATGAAAGTTTTGAATTTTCCACATATCAGACAACAAGATATCTAAAATACCAAGGAAAACATCAACATTATCAGATATACATTGCAATTTCTTTATTTATTCAAATTGATAAACTTCACACTCACAGTCAGGGCAGATAACGAGAATAAACCGTTCTGTCGTTGATCGCCCACTCTACTTTCGTTTTCTTTTTATTAATTTTACTTCCTTAACTGTTTTAGAATAATGTTTATTTTCGATAAATCTTAGAAAGATCAATTTAGGATATGAAAGTACAAAAAATGCGAATATTTAAAGGTAAGATTTATAGATTGTTTCATTGTAAGCGATTCTTCGTTTATTTTAACTAATTATTTTTATAAAAAATGAAATTATTTTGAAAATCGAAAGTTTGTTTCAAGTTTGTTTGCATAAATAAAATAAAGCATTATTAAAGCACAGAACAACTGGAGAAACAATAAAACAAAACAAAAACCAACAACACATTGTTGCACCATTTAAAATGCCTTTACATTTTATGACATTCCATTCATTCCAATCACTATTAAAATTTAATCGCAAAGCCTAGTATAAGGTTCAACTTAGGTTAAACAATATTAGAGTCACTGGTCTAAACAAAGGTACAATATCAACTGTATGAATAGAATTCATGAGCCATACTGCTAATTGAAATCACTGAATACAAACAATTACTAGTATCATAAGTCAATAAGATTAATATGACCTATTTCACAATGTGAAATATTTTAATAGCTGCAACAATTGTACAGTGGTTGGCTGGAGTTATTGCACCAGGACAATGTACTTGTTTGTTCATATGAGAACCTGTTGGGGCAAGTGTGAGGTTGGTGCACCATAGAACCTGGTTTAAACCTTCAGTGGCAAATCGTTTTTTTCCACTGACCGTTTCAAGGCGGTAACCCCAAGGGTTCTCTTTTTCGTTAATTGTTTGTGGTGTTTTATTTGAAGTGATTTTTAAACACATGTCCTTTTTCATCTCTACTTGATAATTTATGCATTTTTTACCTTTTTGTAAATGACCAAATTGTTTCGGCCGTATGAATATTCCGGTCTGTAAACATTTCAAAACTAAATCAACCATTTTTTGATCTTGTAATCTTGTCTTTCATCTGTGACAGAAATCGTCACTGCAATTTTAAAAATTGGTACGGTCTTTCTAACAGCTGTAACGAGAAAATCTTATTCTCGTCCCATTTTTGTAAACACTGGGTAACTTTGAACTTGAAAGGTTAAAACAAAACATTTTGCGAGCTAACCACTTCAAGAAAATATTAAGTCTTAGTATGAAACTATGAAGCGCAAAGTGATACATGTTATACTGTGAGTATTATCTTCTTAAGATGAAATTTAAAATCAGTAACAAGACTCAATTGTGCACAAAGAGGAAGTTGTTAAACTGTGTCCAATTATGTGCATTATTTTTCTTTTCCATTCTACCTCTATAACAGTTTGTATGGGAGCTTTTTCCTTTATTTTAAACATTATACTCGTTTCCTTTTAAGCTGACTTAATGAGGTGTTTGCTTTTCTGATCAAGTCGATCGTAAGTCAAATCGATTCTAATAAAATTATTCTTTGAGGTAACAACAATTTAAGATAAGTTATGTATGGCTATTCGTCGAAATACAGTGTTATGGGCATGTTTAATTGTTTATTATGTTTTAAATACATAACACGTTTCTTTCGTACCATTTTGATATAGACAAAAATATATTTTGCGAAATATTGTGTAGGTCGACAATAGAGATGAGTAGACAAATAATAACAAAAGTTGGAAATGAGCCGAAAAAAGGGAAAGAAACAGGCACTCGAGGAGTTAAACGGGTGACGGACACGTCCACTTCTTTACCAAAAGGCGGTGTTGGAAGCTCAGCATCAGGTTCCTCAGCTACGGTACGTAGTTGATCATTGCAGGTAATGCTGTTTCCCTGCACCATAAGGTATATGAAGAGGTAAATGTGTTTTAGCCGTTGAACTATATAATTAATTTTAAAAAAAAAGTTACATATAACTTCTAAACACAATTCCTCTACCTTCTTAACCACCTTATATTTAGACAGTTTCGAAAATAAAACAACACAAACATTAACAAAGCGAATGACCTTAGGCTTGCCGCATTTTAACGGACTGTTGTATAAAAAACTTTCCAATTAGGGTTTAAGCAATGTACTTCCAGTTGCCTCTCTAGCTTCTTAATTAAGCAAACTTTAATATATTGCTTTGGTGACTGATGTCCGTGCCATTCACATGCTCGACAAGTTTGCATGCAATTGTTTGCAAAGACAGACTTTTTATTGGCACTTTCAAAAGCGCCAGGTACTCTTTAACTTAAGCCCCGGTCACAACCCGCCGTGCGTCTTTTTTGACCGTACGTGTTCTGAGGAGGCTACGTTCGGTGCGTGTTTTGGTCGATCGTGGCAAGAGCAGAGAGGACGCACGTTACACGCAAGGTGTGAGTACGTGGCCCGCACGCCACGTCTAGGGGTAAAAGTTGTGTTCATCGTACGTTCCGTAGGTGGTAAGTGAGTTGTGCGTGCTTACAACGCAAGATCTCCGTGCGATTTCCATGCCAACGTACGAAGGCCGTACTGCTCACGTACGGTGTTCTTACTCGCTCGCCCGTTGTAAGTGCGTGCAAGTGCGGCGAACGTAAGTTTATTTCGGTCGCGGTTGGGTGATATATATAAGGACGACCTATCGATACTCGAAATATTTTACATACCGCAGAGGTCCGTGCGCACACCGTGCGTTGTAAGTGCGGAGCACGTACTTGCTCTGTACGGTCCGCCTGAGTTCTGTGCGCGTTTTGGACGGTTGAATTGAGGAAGCACGGACCACGCACGGACCACGCAATGACTCGCAGAGGCAGTGCGTTATGCGCTCGTGGACGTACAGGGCACACACGTCACCCGTACGGATAGTGAATCCGTAGCCCGCACGCAGCTCGAACGCAGAGAAAGTTTTGCAAGCACTAAAAATGCTACGGCGTCTCTGCGTGCTCCCAAATCCGTACGGAGGAGGTACTCACCACGTACGGATCCCTGAATTTGGTCCACGTTTTTGCACGTAGACAGCACGCACTTGCACGTACGGCGGGTTGTGACCAGGGCTTTACTGAGATCAGAATTAACAAAAACGAGATGAAAAGAATAAAAGAAACCGATCTCTCTCCGCTTTTTTAAAGTTTTTTTTTTTCAAATATTTAAACAGAAACCTTCATGAACTTCTCAACCATTATGAAGCAATAACATAAACAATGCCCTCTTTTGTAGAGCGGTAACTAACAATTTGAAAGAATTTAAAGCGCTGTAGAATATTATCTTGACACTGGTTTCGAAATACACAAATACACTGCCACTGAAATGTTTAATCGTAACAGCATTCCTTTGATGATTTTCTGTTTCTTGTTTTTTATATTCGAAATAGTATGTGCTATCAATAAAAGTACTGTTTAGAATCTGTAGATAAAATATATTTAATATATTTACACCACGCTTAAAGACAGCCATGTTGCACATTACAAAGACAATAATCATTAAATGAAGTAATAAACGATTTTTTTAATAAATATTTTTGTATTTTGTTTTTTATATCTGTTTACAAATTGAGATATGCGCATCCCCGGTCTTGTCGGCTTGGCAGTTAAATGCATTTTGAATACTGCCGATAAAATGGATCAATGAAACCAAGCCAGTAATATTTTGTCGTGATCGGTGGCTTTCAAAAGTTCCTTTTTTCATCTTTTTATGGAAAATGTGCAGTTCTTGAATTACCGATTTCCTTGGATTTGTATTGATCTTTGAAGATATTTTTGATGAATGTTATTGTATTAAAATCTTGTTGGACGATAAATCTTGCGGAAACTATCTACAAAACTTTAGATTCGTCTCTTCTATTCTTTGAATTAAAGACGCTCTGGAATCACATAACACAAACCGATTAAAAGTATCCTCTAGATTCTTCGTGTAGTATGTGTAAGACCTCGTAGCCAAAGTGTTTACTTCTATTTTTTTCTCAATGCATTTCTTATCAAGATTATTTGATGTAACCGTGTTATGTGTGAATCGTAAGCTATCTGTTTTCTACAGAGCGGCGGGAGTACGGGAGACCCTTTGATAGATGACATAGGAAATGCAATAACAAACTTGAAACTCACTGGCAGTTCCAGGACGCGAATAGATGAACTATATAGAAAACTGCAAGAAGGGATCAGGAAAGTAAGAATGCAGTAAATGTTGCGTGATAATGCAGTTTTATTCTTTTTCACAATTGATTGTTTACATGTATTGCACTTATGCCAGTTCTAAGGGGATATAATCTATGTATATCATGATCGCACTCGGCATTAGTCATTAGAAAAAAGACAATATGGACAGTTGACCTTGCCATTGGGTTGAAAAATATTTCAGTTACGAAAATTTAAAAAAAAATGCTCTAAGTACCACATCTAAGGATTTTTTAATCAGAACATATTAAGTCAAAACTGGCCATACAGATAATGACGTGGGACCTTCTAGATATGTGTGATTATGTATTTGTGTCGCAAAATATGATTGTATATTTAGGGTTCAGGTACAGATGTCAGCGAAGCGCTCACAAGAATTGAAGACATTTCAAAATCTCACCATGATCGAAACCTCATAGGGTTGCTTTCAACAATGAAAGAAAGAACACAAAATGTAAGTAAATTGAGAAAAAATGCAACGCAATTAAGATCAGTTTGGCTTTGATTATTTGAATATCTATTAGAACAATCGTTTACTGTTAAGAAACAAGAAATGACATTTTATTATATACTGTATTGAACTATTGAAAAGTTTTGGTAGTTTAAGCCCCAGTCACACGATACCTCGTTTCCACTGCGTTGTCCAGAGCGCAATAAGATCCCAAGAAAAACCTAAAACATTTTAGAAAAGATGGAGATGTCTAGATGTCCTCACAGCGACCAAGGCGTTCCCACTGCGTTCAATCGCTTCTATAATTATGTAGTTCTTGTTAGCGATTGTCTGCGCTCTCATGGCGCTTGCACTGCGTGCTCTGTGATTTTACGGCGCTCACACTGTGCTTTCGGCGTGTTGCAGACGTTCATTTGCACTTCATATAAAACCGTGTGAAAAGACACTTCTTCATCAATTATGTGTTTGCTCTCGAACAGTTAAAACTATGCCTTTGAGCCCTCCCTCGTCGTCCTTTATTGATATGCACAATTAATTTGCTGGGCCTTTATATAGGCAAGCAGTAGCCAGGTTTCCCATCGAACATAAGCCAAACACATGGTGAAATGAATGTTAATTTTCATATCTTATAAATATATACCATTATGTTCGTCTTTATCATGCAAACGACGATGACATCGCCAGAAGAGCAATGTGAGTGCAATGATTGCCGTGACAGCTCCGTAAGGTCGTTTTAGGACTACACTAAAATAACACTCGTCCCTAGTTGCAATTTAATTTGCCACTGACCGTCCAAGGCGGTAACCCCTCGGGTTCTCAGTTTTGTTTATTGTTTGTGGTGTCTTATGAAAGTGATCTCTCTCTCTCTCTTCTCTTCTTCTTCTTCTTCTTCTTCGTCTTCTTTTTGACTGTGTGGGGAGGCTGTTTTTTTCTTAATGTGTCAATTCCTGATATGCATATTTCACCTTTTTCGGTATAAGCGCCGTGGACGCGCCATATAAGCCGTAGAGACGAAGTGAGTGACATCTCATAGATTGCCATACAATATCCGTAAAAGCGCCACTGACACTCTGCGACTGCGAATTCGCACTGCGACATCTGTGCGCGCCCGTGGAGCTCCTATGGCGTTAAAAAACCTAACGGCGTTGCTAAGGCGACCCCACTGCGCTTTTTTCAGAACGCCGATCGACTGAGTTTGTTGTGTGCATACTAAAAATAATAGTGTCTCTAGCTAGGCGAGAAGCCCTGCAATTCCAGCGACGCAACCAACTGAGCTAACAGGGACAACCCCAAAAAGCTTGATCGGATAGCCCTGATATACGTAACAATCACTGCATGACATCGGTAACGGGTTGATTTACTAATAACAGTACTAACTAAATGTACGGGGATACTTTTTACGGCCGCCACACTGCAAAAATAGCCATACTGTGAATTTCAAATAATAGTGTCTCCAGCTGGGCGCGAACCCGCACCGTCAAGGCGACAGCGCCTAGCCCTGCAATTCCTGCAACGCAACCAACTGAGCTAACCGGGACAACCCCAGAAAAGGTTGATCGGAAACAATCACTGCATGAAATCAGTAACGGGTTAATTTTCTTATAACTGAACTGACTAAATGTACGGGGAGACTTTTTACGACCGCCACACTGCACAATGAGCTCGCCGACGGTCGGCGTTTTATGCGATACTGTCAATCAAACAGATTTTGCAGTAGTGTTTAGTAAATTACAAAGATCCATGGTTATTTTTTAATCAACAGGGACAAAGTACTGAAATAGGAATGTCTGGAGATCATGCTACATCGTGAGTATTTATATGTTGTTTGATAGTGAACGCTTATGAAGTGTAAGATTGAAGTTTCTTCAATCTGGAATTGTTGAATCTTTATCTCCAATTATTATTTCAAAATAAACTTCATATAATGATAGTATAGTTGCATATTTTTGATCGCTAACTATCAGATATCTATTTAGCAGAATAGAAAACTGTTTCTAAAGTCGAAAGAACATTTGTTTCCGTTTTTTATATGATCTTTTCATTCTGTGCATTAATTTTATTATTGCTAACGATTTTGTGAAAATAACTTTATAGTTAACTTTATATTGTTTTTGTTATGCGTTTCGACAATGAACATGCTGTTAAAAGTTTTCCTACTTTTTTCGAAAAATCTACAGTTTCTGTTGTATTTTTAATGTTTACACAATTTTGAGACACGATTCAACCAAGAGTATTTTCTAATCACATTATTTATGTTTAAAAAGAAAATTGCTAGTTAAAATTGTATTTTTATTAAGACATGCTTTATTCAAGGTCAAAATTTGGTTTCGGTCGGAAACCCTCCAATTTTTTGCTGGAAATGGACGCGATTAATAATTTTTGCATACTTCTGTAAATAGTGCAATTTTATTATCCACGTGCTTAAACAGTGATCGATATAAAAACTACTGAATTGTAACCATATAATATTTGTTTTAAAAACCCAGAAAATTGAGAAAAAATAAGCCATTATTGAGCCTTCGTGAACCTGATCCTTTCCAACATAATTAGGTGATTTTCATTTTGGGCATACGCCTAGACCAAATAATTAAACAATTATATATGTATCTACACAACACAAATATTTTCAAAATTTTGAAATATCACTTTAGGCCAATAATAGACCTTCATAAACCTGCTTGTTTGAAACAAATAAACATAGTCAAAAAATTGACAATTACAACTATTTGTTAGTTTAAAATCCTCTGTGACAATGTATTTGTAACATAAATGATCTTTTTTTTCATAAGTGTATATGATGTTGTTCTGGATCATGTGTTTTTCCAGGTAAAATAACTCAAAGCTAATAAAACAAAAGTACGGTACAATAAAATGGCATTTGATATAAAGTAACTTAAAGCTGTTTGCATGAACGTTAAAGAAATCGTACCCAATTTTATAGTAATATACGGTTTCAGTATTAAAGAATATCGTCATGGTGACGATCTATATCATATTTAAAATAGTAGCCCAGTGCTCGCATGTTTTCGCTTAAATCATTTGTATTTAAATTTGAAGCCCGATTATTTGTTGGTCCAACTTTTGTTTCCCTGGACCCCAAAACATCTCGAAATACAATAAAAAAGAAACAACAATTTCACTGAGAAAAAACAATACGGAATGAAGCAGTATATGTTATGTATAGCTTCAATGTTAGTAATTTGAGTATTTAATATTTTACAACCTTTTAATGCACTGGTCGCTCCAAAATATTAGTTGACAGTTTAAAAAATGAAATAGTAAGCTAGTTTGTGGCAGTTGTGTAGCGTCCCTCTGTTCATGATTAACATTTTATTTATCCCAAGGATTCCACTTGACATTAAAATTTTACAACCCTGTCGAATCGATCTAACTCACGTTAACAGCGCTCATTTTACTTTCCCCTTCCTTTTGAAACTCAGTGAAATCCTTACATTTTGTTGCGCGACAACCAAAGCCTGCTTTTCATTTAAGTGTACAAAATGTTGATTTTATGTTTTAATGATGTCACGTTAACTATATTTACTATTTAACAACTTTAAAATCCGATAAAGGGTTTCTTGTAAAATAAACCAACAGTAATCCTTAAAATGAAAAATTGGAAAGTGAATTACAATTGACATGAAAGTTTATTTTAGACACCGAAAATGTTTGGGTTTTATTTTTCAAATCATTGAAGCCATTTGTTGGTCGCTTTTTATTTTCCCCAGTGATTTTATTTTAAACTTTGGTTCGATTTTTTAGTTTGCAAGAATCGGTAAACAAGTGGCTAATGACGCTGAAAAACGACATTCAAACTGACAGTTGTACATTGTCATTTCAAAAGGATATACCTACAGAATTAAATACGACAAGGGATCTTCTACAAGAAATAATCAACTGCCTTAAAGAAAATCATATTAGGTAAAAACCAGCATACACGGCTTTAAATTCGTGGATCAATCTGCCCACGAAAAGCAAGACAACAAGTACCCCACACATGATGAGTATTTAAAATGACAAGATTTATCTCAATTACAAACTTATTGAACAATGCCTGGTATGCAATGTGACCTAATTACTTTAAGAGCCTTTGCTATAGTAAAATCCGCTCACAATTTTCTATTACTGTGCACAATTTTTTGACGAGTGACGTCGGCAAGCACTTACGTTTTGCAACGAGTTGCTGCGAAAATGCGTGAAGTCATTCAGTTTTGGTCAACGTTGCTATTCCAACAACCATTAAAATGACGTTATATCATCTTCTTACAAATTTTGTAGAAATGACAGAATGAATATTTATATTTATAAATATATGGGTTGAAAATACTTTTGATGGTTTTGATCGCGTATTGAAAAACAGATGGATTGTTTAATTTAAGCGTTAAGTATTTCGGGCATACCAAAATGAAAACCATTAAATATCGATTTAATCCTTTAATAATTTACTGTAATCAAAAGTAACAAAGTTATTGCTTGAAAGTATTCATAAATTCGGACCCATTTTCTTTATTATGATGTAATAGACATTGCATTTCATTTTTCCTGTTTTATTTTAAAAAAAACGACGATATTTTAAGTTTTTGTGTTTAAATATAGGCAAACAGGGGAGAACAACTCATTAAGGGACGAAATAAACCACTTAGATAAAGAAATCGCTGTACTTGCACATTTAAGACCGGGTGGTTGGAAAGAAGGCGACACTTATTGGCAAAGATTAAATCATTTAAGACAAAAACTTAAACAAGTAAAAGTTCAGCCATCAAATAGGTAAATGAACACATTATTTTTTTAAAAATACTTTATTTCACGCGGTTTGGTAACGAGTCACACTTACATACGCTATGTTACCGGCCGGTGGCCAGTGATAAACATATTTAAACCAACGTGAAGCATCTTCATATTATCTGTTTTTCGAAACTTTCTAAATTGCACTCAGTTGCCCTTACAACATTAACCTGATCATACCATGTGGACAATGATATAAAGGCATGAAAACGCAAAATGAAAGTAGCTGATAGCAATGTCAAGTAAAGCTGGGCTCGATGAGCTTTCAGGGACCAAATAAACAAAATCACGAAAGAATGGACATTAAGCACAAAAGCACCTGATGTCTTTTCGAGATTTACCATGAATCAAATCAAAAAGTGAATTAGGCATATCAGGAATTACTACACCCAGAAAACACAGCCTCCTCACGCAGCCTAACATTAGAAAGGAAAACAGAGCATGTGTTTATAAGGAGATCAATTTCAAATAAGACACCACAAACATTTGTCGAAAACATAAAGAACAATGATTAATCTCCCTTTTCGCACTATATTTCTTAAGTTAATATAGCTGATATTTTTCCATCGGTTCGTTAATATTTTCCTTGTTTCAGTGTAAACGAAGACAGAAAAAAGGATGAAACCTTTTCGTCAAAATTAGCATATCAAGAAAAAAAGATTCAAGACATCTGGGCACAGTTGGTGCAAACACAAACGACCCGGTCACAGGACCATTTGGCTATGCTTAACGACATAGAGAAATATTTAAAGGAAAATAAAAGATCAGTCGAAACGTAAGAATAATTTCTTCCTATTATAACGTAAATTTAGAAAACGATCTGTTTATCTAATAACAACATCTCTTTTGCTGTTATAAACATTTTCTTTTATTTTCATGAGAAAAGTTACGCGCGAAACGTTGATAGCAACTTGTCCACCAGCAAGAATCAATTCAAGACTACTTTATCACTTAAGTTATGTATTTTAGGTTCTTGATTATCCAAACATTTTCATTTAATAGCGGTTAAACATGTAATACTATACAATTATTGCATTTCATTGAGGTCGATATGGTGATTTTACCGAGGGCGTCGATAAATCCCCATATTGACCGAAAATGAAATGCAAAAATTGCTTTATTATTAAATCTTAATTTTAAAATAATAATACTTTCCAAAAATGCCGCATACACGTACCGATACCTTTGTGCGTGATCGATCATACAGTATGCTTTTGGGGAGTAATGCACTTTAGCGGGAGCTAATTTACGCGAATATTCACGTGACGGAGTAATTGTTTTATGGGGGCTGCCGCCTCCACACCCCTGCTTATTATCGCTCAAACGCCGCTAGGCTTTTTGACAGGAGTTTGACAGGAGATTCAAAATGGCTGACATGGTAAACAACAACATGGCCGACCCGCGCCCGCTAAAGTGCAATCTAGCCAGTGCAACACCCAAATATCATTAATTGAGCCAGATATGTTTCCCACCATTGTTTTAGCAGCAGTTTTACTTTTCGGTATCCTACAGTCTGCGCCATTTTTGTTTACACCGGTTGTATTCGGTGTGACGTAACATCGCTGTGACGTATTTCGTACCTAGACCAATTCGCGCGCGAAATATTTCGCCCAGGTCAATATTTGATTTAGACTCCGCCTAGGAGTCAATATCGAAATTTATCACATATCAGACATGTGATCACGTTTAATCCAATGAAAAGCGTCAAACCAATATGATTTAATAATAATAATAATCATACGTATTATTCATGTGATAGTAAATGGGTCTCTTTATATTTCAAATTCTGACAAAAACCAAGTGAATTGAAGATGATATCTTGAATATCATATCTTCAAATAGGAAAAAAAGTACTCTATCAGCACCGACTTAAGAGTTGTTGTGTTTTTTTTTTCAACTTATGGGGTAACAGAATTATAAGGGACCACAAGTTCTTAAAAATTTAATCCAAGTACAGGACAAGTTTTACAACAGGCGTTCATTAATGAAAAAACGACATATTGAGTTTAAGTACACTATCGCCCTTTTTCTTTGATGTTTGGTTACATGTATTCTTATGTAAAATTTGCGCCAAATAATTGACGAGAATAATCTCAGAACTAATTATTACCTACTTGTGGATATGGTTAAAAATGTGCCCAATTCGCAATCATAATATAACAAACCAAAATACGTCAGTCAAACAAGTACTGTAAGGAAATAGTAGATCTTGGTTGGTATAATGTTGCAAATTATATCCTTTGCGCTTGAATGATGAATACATTATATTTCGTCGAACTACAACTTGCTTTGAATTTGACAGTAAGGTCTGATAACCGTCCAATGTCTTTATGCAAGCTAGATTACTAAATGCAAACCATTAGAATAGTTAACCCCACCAAAAAGAAAAATCCTCTCTTAGATTTCTAGCGCCAATATGAGTATGTTGATTCATTTTTTACAAATTGAAACGAAGCAGATATCAACATTTTTTGAAATAAAAAACATACAGGGTTAGACCAAAATAATCTTCTATTTCTCAGGGCTCGCCTCATTAGTTTTAAGCCCCCACTTCAAAAATTTTAATCCATACAACGAGGACTATATTTTCGTCCAAAAATGGTTAATCAAGCAGGTTAAAAAATATGACTAGGGCAACAACACTAATCAGATCAGTGACACAACAATCCAAGTCAGTTGCCAATACTCCAATATTTCGTCATCTGAATTGCACCTCAGCAAATAAATAAAACAGATAAACTTATCAGTACAACTGTATGATTTTCTTTTTTAAATATGTCCACAAGGGTGGCATAATATTGATGACATCATTTGTCAGTCAACCTGTTTTAATCACCGGTGACCTCTGTGGTCCAGTGGCTAGCGTGTTTGGGATTTAATGCAATGTCTTGTCGCCGCTCATATTTTGAGCCTAATCGAAGATAAAACAAAACTTGAAAGTGCGAAAGTATGCCTTTGCTGGACAGTTGGTGTCTAGTTCTTGTGCTGCCTTTATAGATGAGAGCTGTCTGCCGTATGTTTGTTACATTTGATTGGCCAAAACGCACAATTTTGAAAAAAAAGTGTTTTTATTAAAACATAAATTATAACTTACAATTTGCCAATTTGCTGTTCACGTATTGATGTTTCAAAGGCAAATGTGATTAAATTTGCACAATAAGGATTGCTACTTGAAATCAAGAAATAAAAAAATATCTGACTAATAAAAAATTTCGTCAGTCGGTTTTTTTGTTTCGTAAAGTCGTTTTTTTTGTTTCAAAATAGTGCTTGAGAAACATTAGATTATATTTCTAGACTGACCTCACCGTGTACATAGACATATAGGTATCTAGCTCTAGCTCGATTTACTTTTTTATAAGAGGAACATAAAATCTGTGCGTCTCTTATGGGTTAATATCTTTTTAATGATATTTTTAAGTGTCAACAAAGACAGAGGAAAGGAGGGAATGATGTCGCCAAAATTAGCCAATCAAGAACAAAAGATTCAAGATATATGGGCTCAGTTAGAACAAACAACGACGACCCGGTCACAGGACCATTTGGCTATGCTTAACGACATAGAAAAACGTTTAAAGGAAAACAAAAGAGAAGTGGAAACGTATGTTTAATTTCTTTAACATTTTAGTATCTATTTAAAACTTTATTTTTGCTTTAGTGAGCAGTTGTTTTTTTCTGGTTAATGGTTATTGGATATGTTGTTGTCGAAACATTGATGGAAACTTGTTTACCAGCAATTATTAATCTAAAATAGTGTGTATTATTACTCAAGTTATTTTTAATGTTCTCAAGTTATTTATTTACATATTCATTATAAAGCGGTTTAACAAGTATACTTTTCCATATTTTAGTTTAAGGGTATCTTTTCAAAATACACAATTCAGACAAGTCTCAAGTAGTATCAAAATAATACCTTCAGATAAAGAAATAACTTACTAGCACCACCTTAAAGTGTACTTCAATTAAACTTGTGGGTTTCCATTATCACAAGAGACCAGAGGTACAAAACAAATTAAATTCAAGAGGTGAACTTTTAAGACTGTCGCTCATTACTAAAACTCCAAAACTATAACAGACATAGATCAGACAATGTAATATAAATATTTACAGAGCAGATAACATTTTCGACATTTTACGCGACATTTCTTAAGCCAGCTAGCATCTGCCTCATCGTTTACATGTCCGCACATGAACAGTATTATAAACATCAATGTTAAAAAATGATTAAAGTTTTGTAAAAAAAAAGAAATTGCCTATATGCATATATATTTTTACAGACTTCAAGCAAACGAAAAGATTTTGCATGAACATATCGATGAACTTCAAAAAGAATTAGAGACGTCTGACTCTGAAAGTTACTTGAAAGGTATACAAGAAACAGGCAAAGAAAGCGAGCTTGTGAAAAAGGTGATTCTAATACGGAAGAAAGTTCACTGTAATCTTGAAAACAGGTAACATTAAAATATTTTAAATATTTTCCTTTTTTGTGATTGGTTATAGTATATAAGTCATTAAAACTGGTAAGGAAACACAATATATATTCTCTAACCAAATCACCATTTAAATTATTTATATAATATCAGATTCTGTAGTCGCAATGACTATACTTAATTATATCTTTGCGATGATCTTTTAAATCGTTTTTGTTATATTAACACATCCAAATCTATGTAGAGTAACGAATTCTGGAGCAGACATTGACATAATTCAGAAACAAGTCATCGATGTATGGAATCTTCTCTTGGGTGCCGAGAATAACGATCCAAAAGTTGATAAAGATATCAATACTTTGCTGGGATCTATTCATGAAGAGTTGAAAACGTAGGTACATCGAGTTAACCTTTTTACTGGTTTCATAATGCATACAACTGCAAGAGTGATACGACGTAATGCAATGTTACGAAGATCCCACTTTGGTCGAAAAAAAGTTACAGAAAAATCTATGCAGTCAGACTGAAACTTGACCACGCATCTCATAGGTACAACTTGCGTTACCTCTGCTGACAGAGCAGAGCTTTTACTCCATTAACATATTTTCACTATAAGGTAATAAGATGTGGAATGATACATATTTGACTTTTGACAGTTAACACCAAAATTGATTATGATAACGATTTCTTAGACGCGCTCTCTTAAACATGAAAATTAAAAAAAAAGGTCTTTGAATTTGCCTTAATACATAGTTCAGAGACGAGCGTAACTGAGCATTTTTACCAATGATAACAGTACCTTTGGGAGTATTATTCGACAAACACGAACTTTCCCGTTTTCATTCTTCCTGATATTCGTATTTCTTGGTCCATCTCTTTTGTTCGTTTTTAAACGTATGTTTGTTTGAAGAAACACAAAGTTCTACTTTAGTTTTATTTGTTTAGTTTACACACATTTGTTTTTAATCAGCTTAGAGAAATCAGTAGTTCGTGTAGAAGAAAACTGCCTCAATATCTATCAGAGTTTGTTTGAAAGCAATATGCCAGTGCAAAGAAAGAACACAACGAACAATGAAAGACTTACAGGAATAATAACAGTTCTCTCTATGTAAGCATCTTGTGTTAGAAATACGTTTGTATATTATTTAGTTGTTACAGTAGTCATTGTTTTCATAAAATGCAAACATACTACGCCATTTCTTACATGTGTATAAACATTAACAAATTTTAAGCCTAATTTGTTTTTTTTAAATCTGATAAGTAAGCGGATAAAAATATCAGCCTCAAATAACAATTGAGTCTTCCTCGCTTGCTTAACTTGTTTTTGTGACGTAGTGTATATAACGCTTGTTTTGCAACGCAAAGGTCCCGGGTTCAATCATAATGTCTTGTTGAAACATTTTTGTTATAAAACGCGTTAAATACTACAAGAAGATAAAATCGCATTACAAAATTAATCGCCTTGATATATCTCTTAACACTGCTTCATCTCACTATGTATATCCATGTTTAAAAAAGTGACATAAAATCGTTTTATTTACGCCCTTTATCTTTTTAAAGATATTTAAAGTTTTTAATTTAAACTTGCCTGTTTCTGATATACATATTTCACTTTAAGATCACCACAGAAATATTTTTAACCTTTTTTTCACAACGAAGGTGTAAAGAAGAAGCAGAATCCATAGGAAAGTGTTTGATTCAGTTTTATTCCGCCTTTGATATAAAAGTGAAGGGCAGTCTATCAAGACAATGCGAGCAATTGAAAGTCACAGTTGAAAGGTAGCGTGCTCTATTTTTAAATGTTATTAAGCAGTCTTACTTTATAGTATCTTTACCTAGGTTAAGTGTATAATTATGTATTTCCGTGCCTGCTTGTGTGTGTATGCATATGTATGTTTGTAAAATGTTTACATTTAACTTGAATCATCTCTTTATCAAACTTTAAGCGTACCGAGGAAATTAAAAACAATACATTAAGTTATTTTCACTGCTTTTGTGTGAGATAGGTGCTTGACATTCAAACTGGTATACTTTTGAACTGCATCTGTAAAGCATTGAAAGCTATAGTTAGAGGCAAAACTTTGGTGGAAACACTTATAAACATTCATGCAGTAGCTCTAATTAGTTGCTTGTACGAACATGGGAAGCACAAGCTCCATGAATGCTTTGAACCAATAAACACTTAAAATGTCATCAAAGCTGGTGACCACTTGATCGACATGGGGGTGAAAGTGACCAGTGCATACATGTACGTATGTATAAAAGATAAAAATATAATATGTAACGTTTCTGTGGAATAATTTTGTAAAATTAATGCAATTTCAAAGTCGAATAAAAAATATAAAATAACTGGCAAAGTTCGAAACAAACATATGCAGATTATCTCATAAATAGTAAATTATTGTCATTCTG
Source organism: Corbicula japonica (assembly GCA_038501625.1). Taxonomy (NCBI): domain Eukaryota; kingdom Metazoa; phylum Mollusca; class Bivalvia; order Venerida; family Cyrenidae; genus Corbicula; species Corbicula japonica. Next base: position 3,931,960 of record JAZAYU010000032.1, read on the forward strand.
ATAATATTTCGTTGTTAGTTTCATAATAAAGTGATACCTTTCAGAAAAATGTTTATGCATCTTGTTTTAAAGGCGATCTGTTGCGAGGGAACCTGTCCTTGAAAACGTTCTGAACATGCACACCCGTACTTTGCAACAAAAATACATTCCAAGCAATAAACCGACCGCTGAGTCTTGCAGAAGTCAAAGGAAAGAATGGGATGTTCTCGATGGAACGGCGGACGATTTAATAGCTGTTGTTGTAGACATATGCGATCAGGTCGCTACAAAGTGAGCGTATACAATTGCTTATCAATAAGTGTTCCTGCTTATAAATATACTCAGCTTGATATAAATGTATATGATAATTAAAGAACAAATCAGACAAAAAGAACTTCACTTCAAGGTATATCAAACAATCCAATCGATACAATATGAAAACAATTACGAACAATACGCACATCACGTTTTGTATTCAGACTAACAACTAGCTGATGTGCAAAGTTCACAAATACAGGTGCAGTTTAAAATCACTATTGCAACAAGGAATTTCACAGCCTTTTTTATGGAGATTTAATTTATAAACTTAAGAAGATAAAAGGCGATGTAACTTTCTCCCGGTTATTCGTAAAAAGCATCTGTAAATTTAAAAAGAAAGGTTACCAACATGATATTTTACAGCGCTCTGCAGGCCTGGTGATTAACCCATCTACAGTTGATCATTATGCTTACCTCTTTGGTTGCACGACGGTGGCTGGGGTTTAAGAGTTTATGAAGGTATATGGGGAAATATTTTCTTAAAAGAACCTAGAAGCTCGATTTGTTTCTTTTATCCCTGTCATCGTGTTCTTGCTGATTTAACTCCAGGTGCTCTGGTCTCGGTAAGATTATTGAGTACCCGCCCTTTGGCTTTGCAATGCTATTAAATTCTTATGTTTATATGTTTGTATGCTTTTGCATGCAAAATTGTTGAGCTGATGGGTGGGTTGGAGTTATTTCACCAAGACAATTTGTACTTGTTTTGTGATACGAGAACCTGTTGGGGCAAGTGTGAGGTTGGTGCACCCTAGAACCTGGTTTAAACCCCCAGTAGCAATTTGTTTTGCCACTGACCGTTCCAAGGCGGTAACCCCTCTGGTTCTCACTTTCGTTATTTGTTTGTGGCGTCCATTTTGAAACTGATTATTGTAATCTCTTTTTCTCTCTACGTTTTGGCTGTGTGGGGAGGCTGTGTATGCTGGATGTGGCCATTCCTGATATGCATATTTCATTTGTTTGGAACAATTTTTAACACAAACAACGTTAAGCCACAAAAATATAATCACAGAACGGTATTTTACATAATTTTTCAGGTACGAAAGTTTGCAGAATACTTTAGCTAAACGCGAACAAGAAAAGGCGGAATTGTTGACCAGGTAAGAAAAGTTAAATGAACTAAGTAATAAGTTATGTTTACATGTACCATGAAAACGTGTTATACATATACAGCATATAATGATAATGAAAACAAAACGATCTCACATAGCTTATAAATAATATTAATAGTTTATTATAATATATATAATGACAACAAAACATGTAGAACCAATCGGTTATCCCTCAGTGGCAAAAAAAGAAACTATCAAATCGAAAATAAGATCTTACAAGGCTAATTTTAATTTTGCCTTTTCATGGACAGCAACTTAAAAGCACATTTTCGCCCGAAAAAGTCTGCATCACAATCAATCTGATTAACATCGTCTCCTGAAAACGCTATGCTATCAGGATCTGACGACGAGTACCAAAAACGTGCTTTAATCACTTACACTTTGAACCAATCAGATTTTCGCCTACAAAATCGCAAAAGTGAAAGTAAAACCTGTTTTAAAACATGAAAAGTGTTGAAAACCTGCGATAGACATATTTTACTGAAGATATATGTGTTTATGTAGACTTACATTCATTTGCTAATGTAATGACATCTTCAGATCTTATCAATTGCGAGCGTTATAAATAATAAATTCATATGTTGGCAATTTTTAAATAGTAATCAGGGAAAACCGCTATCGCTTATGTATGGTGTCAGCGGGCTGTCATTAGATCTAACAGTTTTTTAGATCTGACATTAGTGAGATTGCATCACAATGTTTGAAAATACAAAAAAGTGTTTTACTAAATCCACAAATCAAATAGCCTTTCTACCAGTAGGTTGATATGCATTACTTATATCTTTCATCTCGCTGCCGATTATTTAGATTATCTCAAATGGCTGGAGCAAATTTGACAAACAACAACCCAAGCATTGCCGATCTGAGCGATCCCAATCGACCTACTAAACTTAGCGAAATGTACTCCGAGCTATATGACAACGCATGGACTGATGCTTTTGAAGCCCTGGACAAAAGTGGGAAAGGCAACGAAGACAAAGAACAGACAAACATACAATTGTTGTTGGAAATACTTTCTGTAAGTTATGTTTTTGACAGAAAATATTAATGATACAGTCACTTTTTGGTCCCCTGATCGTAATATTACAAAGGCATTGTAAATACTATCTGGCGACAAAACACTCCATGGAAATAACCCATTTTGGTGCAAAATGTGTTTTTTTTTTAGTTTTTTTTTTTTTAAAATAGTGAGGTATAATTTAAACGACATTCTATCTCGGGATATACTAAATATGTAATTTATTCTTGATATTTGTCAAAGAACCTCCGGCGATCAGATTCAATGTTGAAGTATGGTAAAAGAAATTGCTAAATGTACCACTAAGTTAGAATCACAATCTTATCATGCTGGTGAATTCGTATTGCGCATCTGTCTGCTTCCTCATCAAGTTTTTTATTACAATGAATTGGCAAAGATTATCAGCACAAACAAGTTCAGAACGGTTGCGTATACTAAGTATACCGTAATTGCATGAACACTCCGAGGTGTCGTTGACTTTTTTTACAATATTCTGTTTCGAGTTATTCTAAGCAGAAAATCTTTTAAATGTTACTAAAATGTTATGTTGATTATGCACATGAAATAATTATTAGGCGGACCTTATGTGGTTTAACAATAGCGATCTAGGCATGTGTGAGGTTTTTGCACCATAATACCTAGTTTTAACTCTACCTACATGTAGTTTTAACTCTATTAGCTGATCATTGTTTTGTCATAGATTATTCGAATGCGGTCACCAAGTGGTTTCTCCTTTGTCATGATTGATTTTGTCTTTCTCTTAATTCTCTTAATTTTTCAAATTATCATAGTACTATACTCGATTATTTGTTGTTCGTTTTTTTCTTAAGAGTTTGATATTCTTGAGTCTGTTGTTTCTTTTGACAAATGCTTTGCAGCCTACTTTGACAAAGGGTCTGCATGTATTAATGGTGTCATTCATTTTCCTTATTTTCTATTTATGATTTCAGTGTACATATATGATCTTGGTTATCAAATGGAACCAAAAATCACTTAAGTAAACTTTGTTTCTTGGCCCCTTCTTAGAATATCGAGTACTTTGTTGTAGATACAGTTTGTTTGCATCCTTTCTATATGTTTTAGGAATCATACAAAACCTGCGAGGATGTTTCTCAGCGACAGCAACAGGCCATTATGGCTGCATTAACTGACCCGACAGCAGGTCTAGAAAAAGCCCCAAAGGTATTTTTTCACATCAGATATAGTACTTGTTTTTTTTTAATTTTGAAGAAAACAAAATACGCCTGGAATAGTAAATTAAACAATAATGATAAATCTGATTTTATTACTAAATACATCACACGGCTAATTTATCTGTGTTTTTAAGAAGTCAGTGTGCTATTTGGTCAGGCGTTCTTGGTAGGATATGTTTCTAGTTTTTATTATGTTGCCCAGCGCCAACTTTTTTGTTAGGAGTTATGACTTTATTTCTTGACATAATTTGATTAATCATTGTACTAATCGACAAAACAGATACTCTCTATTAACGAGAACTTGATTGAAATAAATTACTAATAAGCCAGCAAATGATCCAGAAATCGGAATGACTTAAATTTCTGATTTCTTTATGGGTTGTGTTTGCAAACTTCAGCCACTGTGGAGCTTTTCTCTACTTCAGGACAAATCGTCAAAGAAATATCAGCCTTCAGCACTGCAGTCGAAGGCTGTTACAGACCTGAGAAAACTGAGCGCTGACACATTTGTTCCATCAGTGCAACTTGTAAGTAAATATTAAAGTAAATGTTGAGAACTACTTATACCAGTACATTATTTCATATTCTAATTGTTAACGTCAGTCTTTTGAAGTTTTTTGACATTGTGTGATACTTTTTTATAAAAACGTGGGATTCTATAATTCAAAAGGAACATTACATCGAACTTTAAGTAGGGGAGTATATAACCAACGATTTTATTTATTAAACAGAATTAATATGAAAATTTCTCGTTTTTAAATAGTACCAAATTTAACAATTTTTTGAAGGTATTTGTAAGAAGTTAAAACAAAAATATTTAGTTAAAGGAAACACGATTACATCCATGCACACTTTCAGATACAATTTGTTAAGCTTAGTGCTGACAGTGCAGCCCGACATGTGGTCAACAAAACTCAGAAAAACAATTTCAGTTAATGATATCATTATATTTTGGCGCCATAGCTATTACTGTAAGAGGATTATACTCGCACTATACCACTTTGTTAGAAAAGCCCTAAAATGTGTCACAACAATATCCCTAGATGTCGTCGATTATCTTCAAAATTTTAAGTACATATGTACAAATTGGTAGAAACGATTTGTAAAAGGTCAAACACAGAATACATTTTAATTCCCAATTATCAATAGAAGTTAATGAGCTTTGCCTGAAAACATGTGGACTATTCTAAAAGCTTAAAATTTAAATTTATAGTACAGATGTTTTCGTCTTTCTTTTTCGTCATACTTTTGTTTAATGTTAGAAAAAATCCAGGAGAAAAGTAATGACATAGTTACTATAGTTAATTTGTTATATTTTAATTTAAGTTCTTCGAAGAAAATTGTTTGAAGGAGAAGGGAAGTAAAAAGAAACGCAGTATTTGGGTCGACAACGAGCCAGTGAAAAAATACACGATGAATTGTATTGAGCTCTGCTGGTTAATGCATATCCAAGCGCCTCCTGTTCACATTGATCTTACTTGGCAGCCAGATGACAAATTTGATACAAATAAGTTCAAACAATACACAAAAAGTGGAAACAAAATAAACTTTGTAGTGTGGCCACCCCTGCTACTTCATGAAGAAGGCCCTTTGTTGTCTAAAGGGGTAGCTCAAGGAAAGTGAGACGCCAAAATCAAAATGCTTATTCTTTAGTTAGCTAATACGACATGATATTTTGTATAACTTTATACTAACAAATGAGCGTTTTTTATTTGTAATAATGCTTTCCTTGACTGTACTGCATTAGAGGTTCTATCAGATTCACTTTTAACGAGGATCAATAATTTGCAATCGAGGTAAATGAGGAATCGGTTAAACATATAAGGAGAATAGTTTTAGTTATAAGAGATTGTTACTTGGACATTTTAGATATATGTGTTCCAAATTGAAAATGGATGACGATTATTTTTCTTTATTGAGACTCCTTGATTGTAAAAATAAGATGTACATCCAGTGTTCCACCTTACATGACCTACATTGTAATTTATCCCGATCGTGTGTCCGCGCAGTATATGGAGAAAGCAGCAATAAAGCCTGCAACTTTTCTACTATGTCTCGGATGCTTTGTTAGACATATGCGACTTTAGATTGTCAGAAACCCACGTGTGGTTCTGTTATGTTTATTTCTATAACATATCGTGTAATATGGACAGACATAGGTATCCTACGGTGCATAGTTATCAAGGCTTAAATATCTGTTTCTTGTCTTTTAGAGAAAAACGGTCTTAAACAAGCAAATACATATTCTTGCCAGTTTAACGTGTGTGCTTAATATATATTCATACAATTAAAGTTTCTGTTTTCTTTTATTTTTTTTATATACCATTTGTATTTTCCCGTGAATGTTATAATTATTGTGCTATGTTTGCTATTTTAGCACATTTTTGGTGTATTTTATGTTTGAGTTTGTTCATCTTTGGGAACAAAAAGTATCCAAGTAATATATGCAAGATATAATTAATATGTTACAAGCATTAATGCTAGACTATCCGCCTTAACTCTACAAATGGTGAATATAAATTGTCGTTCTTATAACAGTTAAATCCTGCAAAAGGTGTATTAGTTAACGTTTTTTATATAGTAACAAATCTTCAACACGCAAATATTGCCCACCATGTAAATAGTATTTGCTCATTAAAAATAATGTTTTAATGAAAAATGTTTTGCAACGATAAAAATTGACGACTAAAACAAAACCATATCGATATTCATTGGAAGTCACAGTTTTGTTCAACGAAAACACAGTTTTGAAATTGATGGTACGAGAACTTTGAAAGCCACCAAACACGACATAAAGGAACATATTACAGGCTCGGTTTGATTGAGACTGTTTACTGCCCACCCCGCCTTTCCCCGCTAATGTACACAAGAGAAAAACATCAAATCTTGTGGGTTTTTTTTTCTTTCAATAGATTTATCTTTCAAGAAATCATTTATCTTTCTGGAAGCACATTTAATATGTTAAGTTATTTGATTTGATTTAGATTAAACAATTCCCGAATACAGAAAATCTTCAATATTGCAAGTATCGTGAAAAAATCGAACATATGTGTTGAACTCTTTTTATCACATGCACGATGATTTGTTTACGAAAATCCTTCCGCAATAGACCGTGACTGAGTAATTTCAAAATGCTCGAGCTGCACCTGCCGATGAAAACCGCAAATTTCCTTTGACATTAAAAGTGTATTGTCCACAATGAAAAAAAGCCGGAGTAAAGTAAAATTTCTGGTAGCTAGCCTTGGTTGCCGTCCTGGCCTCTTCATTAATGACAAAAATACCGCTTTGAGATTTCTACAAGCTTGTTTACACGCTGCTGACGTAGCAGGTCGTTTTGGTTGGCATAAGCGAACAATATATCGTATGCAAGCTCGATTCTAACAAACAGGCAGCGTCAACCAGGTAGGACGTTGAAAACAACTTTGTGCGAAGATCGCTACTTAGTGACGCCAACTAAGTAATCGCTTCACACCTGCTTAAAAGCTCGTTCAACGTCTTAGACAATCCACTGGAGAAAAGAATATTCGTTTGTAACGCTTGAAACCGGATGTGAGCAGCTCGGCTGCGAGCTCGACGTCCTTACAAAGGTATTCTTCTAACAGCACCTCAACGCGTCGCACATTTTGGCAGTCGCTGGAAAAGATAGCGATAAAACAGGATCGTTTTCACCGCTTATTCCAAATTTAATCTCAAAGAAGCTGACGGAATCGATTATGTTTGGCGACGCCGAGGAGAAAGGTTTGATCCTACTTACGTCTTCGAATATGACCGTTACGGTGTTGGGAGCGCTAAGATCTGGGGTGGTATTTCTTAGATTGGCAAGACAAAACTCAAAACAATACGGATTATCTTCAACGCCGTCCATTATTGTGCAGAAATCATTATCCCTGTCATTGTTCCGTACATAGTGTAAGACAATGCTTACGTTCTACGGCAGGATAATGCACGCTGCCACACGGCAGGTCATACACGGAATGTTCTTTTTGGCAACAACATAAAAATACTCGAGAGGCAATTAAAATCACATTTATTTATCTCTTCCCGATCCAACGCCTGTGCGACTATCTTGGAAGAAAGGTGAGTGACCGATTGACATCAATAACATAAGTGTTCTGAAACGGTTATTGTACAAGGAATTGGCCCAACCCCCTATACACATCATTCGAACACTCGTAAACAACATGCGAAAGGCATTTTCTGGCTGTCATTTAAGCTAGAGGTGGTCATACAAAATATTGAGTGTAATGCAAATTTCGATTTTGACCCCTTTCTTAAATCAAACAAATTGAATGGCTTTTTATGACTGTGTTCAGTTAATATCGTTGAATTCATTGGGTATTTTCGTGGTGAATGATGCTTTTGTCTTCGATCTTAATGTTTCACAATTTTATCGTATCAAGTATTCCTACTGTCTAAACTTTTTCTTCTCAGCATAAACAAATATCTTAACGAAACGTAACTGGGATACAGAAATTTGTCACCATATATAACCCATTAGTGCACACACAAAACGTAGTGCTATTTGTAGTAAGAGTATTTAACAGTTATGGTTGATCAAGTACGTTGCCTGTATTATATTACCTTTTAAATGCTCTTTGCGACTGTAAACCACTACTTCCGATCCAAAGATCGGTTGTCTACCTGTATGTTTCTAATCGATACTATATTACTTCATGATTGTTTCACAGAAATGCTTATTTTTGATAAATCAAAGAATGACTAATTCAAACAAATAATTATTGGTCATCACAAGAAAGTCTTTTAAGGTAAGATTTAATCATCGTTTTCATAAGTATTGAAATAAAGGTATAGTAGATAACGTCCGTTTTGAAATCGAAAGTACATTTTCAATATCATGAACGTGTGTGATTAAGACTAATAATTCAAAAAGCTCGTAGATTTTATTACGTGTTTATGTGTGCCGGTCAGCAACTAGCGTGCACTAAGATGCGACATAATTAAATATATCTTTATTGCAGAGTAAGCTGTAGATACAAATGTATGCTGCATACATCTTTTTTCGAAACCTCGTAAACGGCAATGTTCTTTCAGGTGAGAATTTTGTCTATTGACCCAGTATGGCTGCTGGTCGATGGCGAGGTGCCCTGTCTATAAAGCGTTGAAAACATCGACCGTACCATATGTTTTCAAGCCGCTTTAATAGTTTTTAAAAAAAAAAGCTCTACTTTTTACAAGTGTCCCGAAGGTGTCATTTCCAACTGATAATCTGCACAGTATTATTTAGACGCTGACATTTTCTCTAAAATGGGATGCGCAGTTTTTGTATTATGTTCATACGAAATTTCGTGAAAAAAAAATGAAAAATGAATTTCCGGAATTGCCACATCCAGCAGACACAGCCAAAAGGTAGAGAAGAGCATGGATATACAATAATCAGTTTCAAATTGACTTAACAAACATTTAACGAAAGTGAGAACCCGTGGGGTTACCGCATTTGAATGGTCAGTGGCAAAACAATGTTCCACTTTTGGGTTTACACCAGGTTCTAGGGTGCTTCAACCTCACATTTGCCCTAACATGTTCTTATATAAAAAGACGGCACATGTATTATGGTAAGATAACTCTAATACACCCATCAGCTCAACAATGTTGAATGCAAAAGCACACAAACAAATAAAACCTAAAAAATTAATACACGTAGCATTTTACCAAAGGACCGGGTACTAAATGATCTTAACGAGATCAGAGCACATGGAGTTAAATTATCAAAAACACGTTGACAGAGATAAAAGAAACAAATAGAACGTCTAGGTTCTTTTACAGGAGTTTCCCAAAAACCTTCATAAACTCTTAAAACCTTGCCACGTCGTGCAACCAAAGAGGTAAGTATAATGATCAACTGTAGGTGGCTCAATCACCAGGCCTGCAGAGCGCTGTAAATTATCATGTTGGTTACCTTTCGTTTTGAATTTACTGATGATTTTTACGAATAACCGGGAGAAATTGTTTACATTGCATTGAACTAAGTTTAAAAATTGAATCTCAATAAAACCTGTCTATAGAATATACGCAATATTGATTTTAAACTGCATCTGTAATTATAGTGTGACGAATACACTATATTAATATTCAAACTGAAGAGTTGAACAGCAATAATGCTTATATACTGACTTCTTCTTCTGAGAGTGATATTGTGACTGCACCAACTATACAAATTACAAAATTAAGAATCAGTATTGAGCCGAAACAAGACCCAGATGCATAAACACCGTACAAAGCAAGATTTATTGCTAACTCTAGTTCTTGCACTTCTACTAAATTATCCGTGCTCTTAACTTCTTGTCTTACAGCTATAAAAGAACATGTAATTACGAATTGCGATAAGGTTTTTGAACTTTCTGGCAAAAATTTATTTTGGTCGATTACAAATTCAAATGATGTTTTGAAAAAGCTTAAAATCAAATAATTTTCAGGCGTTCTGTTTGTCTACTTATGATTTCTCAGCTTTATACACTTCGCTCCATAATATTTTAAAAAGGGACAGGCAAACCAGTCTCATTGAAAAAAAAAACGTTTGCTAGAGAAAATAAAACCATCGCTTGTTATTAACATAGAGCATTTTTAAAGATGGTTCTTATGATAATTATAATTTATGAACTTGTCAAGACCTAATAGAGTCGCTAACTTTATTACTGGATAATGTTTCTGTTGGAATCGGTACCTCTATTTATTAACAAGTAATACGCATCCCAATCGGTGCTAATTGTGCACCCCTTGTTGCTGATCTGTTTTTATTCTGTTATGAAAGAGACTTTATGTTATCCCTTTATACTGAACATCAAGATGATATTATTACAGCTTTTAACAACACCTCGAGGTCCCTTGATGACTTATTAAATAAAAAATAACAAATTTCCATTATTGGTTAATAAGATTTATCCTAAAGAACTGCAACTTAATAAAGCGAACACTTCTGAAAAGCAAGCAAACTTTCTCGATCTAAATCTCCCCATTGATAATGGTTACGTCACTACTAAAATATATGATAAAAGAGATTATTTTAATTTTAATAAAGTAAATTTTCCGCTTTTAGACGGCGATGTATCTCGTGCAACATCTTACGGGGTATATATCTCACAGCTTGTTCGCTTTTCAAGAGCTTGCAACGATGTTAATGATTTCAATGAACATAATCAAACCGAGCCTGCAATATTTTCATATTTTTCGTGTTCGTGGGTGTTCAAAGTTCCCTTTTCATCTATTTGCATTACAGAAAAACTCTTAAAACGAGGTTATCGGTATCACAAATCAAGGAAAATCTTTTGCAAGTTTTATCGCCCAGATCTGATTCATAAATACAGGTGCAGTTAAAAATCACTTTTGCAACACGGTATTTCAAAGCCAGTTTTTTATGGAGATTTAATTTATAAACTTAAGAAGATAAAAGGCAATGTTAATTTCTCCCGGTTATTCGTAAAAAGCATCTGTAATTTTAAAAAGAAAGGCTATCAACATGATATTTTACAGCGCTCTGCAGCCCTGGTAATTAACCCTTCTACAGTTGATCATTATGCTTACCTCTTTGGTTGCACGACGGTGGCAGAGGTTTAAGAGTTTATGAAGTTTTATGGTGAAATCTGTTCTTAAGGGAACATAGAAGCTTGATTTGTTTCTTTTATCCCTGTCATCGTGTTCTTGCTGATTTTACGAGGGATGATCCGAAATAACGTAGACTTTTGTCATTGCATCTTTATTTGAAACACGTTCGCAATAAATTATATACTAAATTCAATCAGAAAACAAACGTAACAAACTGAGCTAAAATTATATTGAATCGATTTCAAAAGCGCGTCGATTATTTGAATAACCATGGTAACACGTATGCGGCGCACGCCGTTGCCATTGTACTTTATAAAGCATTAACCTGGTAAAAAAACAAAACTACAAGTGGAAAAAGAGCCAAACTTCGCAACGTTAAAGCACGGTATACAAATGATGTCATGCCGAAACTTTACGTCATTCTGACTATGCGTTTTAAAAACAGTCATTATTTAAGGGAGCTATCACCAACGTTAAAACTTCAGAAATGTCGCCGTCACATCGCCCTAAAAAACGCGCTATTATAAAATTCTGTCCTGGTCTTTGAAAATCACCCCATGAAAAGATATAATAATTTAGCAGACGCAAATGAAAACTTCCGTAAGCCGAGCTCGAGGAGCTCTGGTCTCGGTAAGATTATTGAGTACCCGCCCTGGCTTTGCAATGCTATTAGCTTTTAATGTTTAATATGTTTGTGTGCTTTTGCATACAACATTGTTGAGCCAATGGGTGGGTTGGACTTGTACTTGTTTTGTGATATGAGAACCTGTTCAGGCAAGTGTGCCCCTGGTGCTCCCTAGAACCTGATTTAAACCCCCAATGGCAATTTGATTTGCCACTGACCGTTCCCTTGGGTTCTCATTTGTGTTAATGTGATGTCTTTTTTGAAACTGATGCCTTTTTAACAATGCTCTCTCCCTCTCTCTTCTTCTTGAATGTGTGGGGATTCCTGATATGCATGATTTCATCTTTGTATTTTTTTAAATTTTATCTTTGTATCGGCGATAAAACTTGCAAATGGTTGTCCTTCATTTGTGATACCGATAACCTTGTATTATAAGTTTTTCTGTAATGCAAAGATTATGTTCCTTGAAATCATTATGACCATTGCAAGCTCTAGAAAAGCAAACAAACTGTGAAAACCCGTAATATGTTGCACAAGGAATATCGCCGTCTAATAACGGAAAATTTACTTTTTTATATAAATTAAAATTATTACTTGCTAAATAGATGCACCCACTCTCATATTAACATTAAGAAATTCAAAAAAAGTTTGGGCGCGTTTCGCCTTAAATGGCCTCTGGTACCGGTATGTGTTTAAAGTATGCTCGAATCACCTTGGAAACATTAACAGGATAATGAATGTATCTGTCCACAAAATAAAACCCGTTCAATTAAAAAAACGTACATGTTTAATATATTTCCGCTTTATTTAAATGTTGTAGTTAAGCCAAAAAGTGTTAATAAGTTAGATGTTTTCCTTTATAATTATTGTTCTGTGTCAGTTTTAAGTGACAGCTTCACTTTAACCAAAAGCAATCCAGCAGTTTGTTGATAAATTCGTTACTTTTGAAACTTTTAGAGTAGAGTTAATGCAGTTATGGACTTCATCATCGTTAAACAAACTTTTGAAGCAGTAATACAGGACATCCCAATATTCGAAAGGAAAAAAGTTATTGCATTCTTTTGTCAGTTGGAAACAGCTTTAAATAAGGTAAACAGTATTTTGTCTTTTGCCACACGTGTTTAGTTTCTGTGACTCTTCAAACGGTTTGGTATTATTGAAATGGTTACTCTGAAAGAGTTCTTTTCTGAATGTTCATTTCTAGTATAGAATAGAGTCGGTTTTCTATGTCTCCGAGTTCGCACTCCGTGCTCCGTATCATAACTTCGTATCTGCTGTTTTTACGAAATCATTGCGTGGTCCGTAAACTGTATAATACTTTTTTATCTTAAGACGTTTTCAAGGATTAAAAGAAACGCTGTGCAACGCAGTGTCTATATAACACGAAAATAAATCAAACTTTCAAATCCTCGTATTGTTGTCACAGAACCTCCATGTTGTATAATTACAACAGTTTCTGATATCCGTTGTTTGTCGTCTCAAACTATTTTTGGGTGAATGATGGGTCATGAATCATAGTTATTAGTAGCTATTACTATATGACTATTCATTAGTACATCTATTCCGTCCCAAGAAACTTCAACAGGTCATTAGGTCAATGAAAAGCAACAAGAACAATGACCTCTGATAAACACTCTTAATATATCTTAAGACCAGATATAAATATTGGAATTATGACAGTGAAACTTTCACTCTGCTACTTAACTTTTTGTTTCAAATATAACCACTGAACAACTAGTGAATGAAATGTTTAAAAACTAAAATTATTCCTCGGACACTGATTCCCTCACTTCTGCAACAACATTTGAAATTACAAAGGCCATAACTCTGGTAACAAGAAAAGTATAACACAGATGTGTTATATGTGGACGACATTTAAAGAAGTTAGATGTTGGGTGTAAGAGTTCATGCTGGTGATGGATTGTTTTTAAACAAAGAAAGAATTTTAAAGTGCTACTATATTGTTGTCTTTTATTGACAAAGGTGTTGAACGTTGAAGGATGTGCTTGTATATTACATGTAGTTGTGTAACGCGTTGTATACAAGGAGTGCAGTTTGAAATGAAGTATACCGGAATTGGTATGGAATGGGATTTATGATGAAATTTGTTTGCTGAACATTTACAAGTTTGCAGTAAATGTAGTTAATGATTTGAAAAGCTTTCCTTTTAAATATAATGAAAACTAGCTAGAAAATAGTGGAAGAGATGGTTGCTGTAGTAACATGAATTATGATGAAGAATTTACAGAACTATATGTGTTGATATGTATTCAATTTAGGATACAAAATAATTACTCACATTAATTTTAAGGATTTACTACACTCCTCTTTGCAACATTTTTGTACAAATGAATGTTAATTTTGTTTACTTTGATACATTTCTTTTTAAATCGATGGTCGAACAAGGAGGAGTGTAGTGGATCGTTAAGAGCACTAAAAATTTCATAAATGTAACTGATTTTTCATTATTGTCATTGTAGATTTTCGTAAGTAGATACTCTACTGAGAGCTATGTAAGCCATTCCGTCTTGTTATATCGTTTTCCCGATATTAACAGCAGCTGAAGATAATGTTGGACCTTGCACTTTGTGGACAGTTACGCCAACATTTAATTTTCATGAAGGAGATACCTTGAAGTTAAACATTATCATAGCACTAACCACAATACAATGAATTTGCTCTATTTAAATTCATCTTTCAAAATTGTCCTACCACGTACATGGCAATTCCTTTGGTACTTTCAGGATGAAAAATCTATACTAACTTTCTATATTCAGCATCTTGACCCCGTAAACCAGGGGGGGAGGGGGACTGGGGGATGGGATGGGAAGGGGGATGAGTCACAATATTCTGAACAACAGAAAAAGACCTACAAAAATGGTTATACAATCGTTATTTACTTCATAGACACGAAATCGCCTTCTTGTAAAACAGAAACCATTGCAACTAGAACCGTCAATATCAACTTCAGAAACATTTGTAAACTAAGAACCATCATATATAGGTCACATTCACGCGCCAAAAATCAAGTCATAGGATTGCCAATATTCGTAAACAGAACACAAACTTCAATATCATCCAAGAATAACTATCTGAACAATGTCTCTTACTACATGTACACTCTTTCTATAACTGCTTACAACAATAAACTTTCAATTCGTAAAATTAAAAGAAAACACCGACTCATCGATCTATTTATATAATCTATATATACATATACTCAATTATAAATAGCTTGACCTTGAACTTAACGTACATACAACATGGTTCCCGTTCATTACTCAACGATCTATATATAAAGCCGGGCCACATGGTTCTCAGCATTCGCTATAAACCTCTATTTAAAGCCGGGCCGAAATTCCCCTTCAGCCGGACTAATTGTACTATGGTAAAGATAATCAAGTAATAGTTACATAGTAATAATATATTATGACCCATCATTCGTCCAGAAAATGGTCGCCTGGAAAATCCTTTCTTTACTATCCTCTTCACATCCTGTATGTATGATCGTCTATGCACGTTTGAAAAAGATCCACCTGATAGTAATGGAAGGCAAATTTACACATGGACATATGTTTTAAGTTTATAAAATGTAACCTACTTTAAAATTAATTTATTGTTATTTACAGGGAGATTGCACTTGCTTCAATAATGCATCAGCGGCAATCAAGGGACTTGTAATTATTTTAGTGTATCACAAAGGCAAGCCACCTATCTATGACTTTTTTTGCAAGATTAAGAAGCTTGAACAAGCACTGGTAAATATAAATAATAAGTCTTTTAAAAATAAGTTGGTTACGAAGATAAACTTTGTCAACTGACAGCATTTGTGGATCATTTTTAATGATTCATTTATTACACTTGGATCGATATACACTCTTTTAAGAGCTACCACAATGGAGAACCCAATTTGGAAATGTTTGAAAGCTGGAACATCTGCAAAAGTATCCTAAAAGAAAGCGTTGATAATTTACTTTTCTAACCGTTATGGTATATTACTAATTTTGATAATAAACAACTTTTTGTATAGAAAATTGTACTTGAAACATGTTGCTAATGTTATGAAAACGGTAGATTTTAAGATTTCATTTGATTCAGTTCATTGTAAATGTTTGGATTTCCAGAGACCGAAAATATACCAAATGAATGGAAATCTTTAATTAGAAATAACGGTACTAATATGGATGAATACGAATGATTAGTACTACAAAAATTAAAGCCAATTTACTTCTTGTTTCCTAGATGCAATGTTGTAGCTTCTGAATTAATAAAAAAATCAAGTTTTATAAAAAAAATTAAATAAAACATTTTAAAAATAGCTACGTGTGTCTTAAAAACAAACAAACAAACAAACGTTCGTACTAAAATAATTATGAAGCAGATCGTATGGCGCATTAATTGTCGGTAATTTTTTAGTTTAAATTGTTAAAATTTCATTTATCGCAAAATGTGTTTATGTTATAACATTTAGGCATTTGTTTAAATATAGGTTCATAACTGTAATAAATATTGTATTTGTAGCTAATAAACATTCATGTATATTATACACCTAACAACTTTTCTAAATATACACTATTTTCCTCCCGTTATTTTTAATATTTGTAAGAACGAAATTGCAACTGTTATACCTATCATATGACAGTAGTCTTTATTTTACACCGTTTAAGTTATCTACTTCCATGATGCACGTGCATTTCGAAGAATGCAGTATTTCTAAACCAAGGGAACTTAAATTCTGAGGAATATCTGCGACAAGTCCTTTTTCCGGTTGTCCGTCCACACCTTCAAGCAATATAAATCTTGTTGTGGTCTGAACTTGGAAGGCGCAATGGACTAGGATTTTCCAAACTGCATGAAATGACAGTGGTCTTACGCGTTCTTGACTGATGTTGTGAATTTGTATTCTGTGGTTGACAGTATTCTAAATGATTTTGAGCAGATTTCAGATTGTTAAAATATGTTTCTTATACATCAAAGAGATAATAACATTGTTACTGAAATATAAACATGAATGTCACGACATTCATTCGAGCATATTACGAGTAATACAAGCTTACCATGCTCTAAACAATTTAGAGATCAAGGTCAACAACACAAAGAAGGCATAAAAAGTACAGCGATTTTATTATACAAAAGACTTCTTCTGTCACCAAATTATATTGAAATGCTTTATGTCTTTTATTTAGGAAAAGGAGATCCATTAAAGTTTATCAAAATGTAAGTAAAACATCACTTAAAAGCTCAATAACGATTTCAATCATACTTAGAGTTAAAAATGTATAAATAATTATGTCTCCCACACCACGAGCAAAATACATGTCTTTCCACTTGTTCGTCAGTCAGTATGTCAGTAGGTAACACTTAGGATTCCGCTCAGTAATAATTTTTCGATATATCTCAGACTTTAGAAACACCAAAATGATAGGAACAATTGAGTAGATGGTAAATGTTGTTGATGGTCAAGGGTCAAGGCTGAAAATTTATGAATGTCAGATTGCTCTGGGTCTCTCAAAAGGCTGTTTACCTAGCAAATAGTATAGAAATAGATCTTGATTGGCTAATTGCTATACAATATACCCTAACCTTAATTGACTATTAACTTTGATTTGCGACATGTTGACAGTAAAATAATAAATTTATGACAAGATGATTTTGAATTAACGGAAGTGCGAATTTTATATTGATCTGAAATTGATAACGGTTGTCGCGCCCGACAACCATTCAAACGGCTTGGGGGAACGCTGAACTGTTTATTGAATATGAATGCATCCGGGCCAAGAGTCAAGGCGTCCCGCAAATGTTAGTTGAGAAACTATAGCATCCCGACTACGGTATGCCATAATTGCCTGGGGAGGGCCCTGCAATTGATTGCCACGGACTACTCTAATGCGTACGCACGATCGGTTTGATACTCAAACTGAATCGACAAAAGTGCAACTTTGGTCTCAGTGTTTTCTTACCAAATAACAAAAAATCATTGTGGGTTCGGCGATAAACTATTTTGAGTCGCGCAAATTTTTTCGGGTCGGTCGTGGATGGGGAAACAAAATTTTTTATATTAAACATTGGAGTATTTTTTTTCAATGACGATTACATAAAAAACATAGTTTTGCCATTTGATAAGTAGTTTTAAAAAGGTGAAATATGCATATTAGGAATCGCCACATTCAGAAACAAGAAATATCTTAAAAAAAAGATAAACGGCGTTGATGGAAAAGATTTATATATACATGTATGTAAGAAATAAAGAAATACAGAGAGGCAAAGCAGACACAGTTTAGTTATTTTATTTTATTTGTTATAGCTGTTGACGAACCAGCCCTGCCTTCTTAGTATGACTTAGAGATTAAGCGACCGAATCATGACAACTCATAAATTTATTGAAAGTGTCTTTCAAAAAAATGTTGAAGCTGTTGCAACAATTTCATACAGTGATAACAAGTCGATTAAAGAAGCAAAATATTCAGTTTCAATAAAATACCTCGTGTAGAGTGAGAATTCAAGATGAATAAATGTCCTTGAAATTTAATAAATATAAATAATAACAGCCTGTTACAAGAACGAAATCTACCAACCTTTACGTATATTAAGTTTAAACTAGAAATGTGTCCAAAGGACACGGATGCCCCCGCTATAGGTTTTTCATAAAGCTCCCAGCAGTAGTGTAGGACAAGTTGTGTTCACGAGATATATTCCTATTACAAGAAAATTCTAATTTAGTAACAGTGACCTTGACCTTGGATCTACAGGCATGGGTATTGTGCGGACACACCGCCTTGTCATGGTGAACATTTGTGCCAAGTTATTTTGAAATCCCTCTATTCATAACAAAGTTACAGCCTGGAGAAGAAAATTCTATTTTTAGTAACAGTGGCCTTGACCTTGGACCTACAGGCTTGGGAATGTATGTGACACACAGTCTTATCATGGTGATCAATTAAACCAAGTTATTTAAAAATCCAATAACAAATAACAAAGTTACAGAGCCGACACAATTTCGCAAGAAATTTCTATTTTTAGTAACAGTGACCTTGACCTTGGACCTACAGGCATAGGTGTTGTATGCGAAACACACCACCTTGTCATGATGAACATTTGTGCCAAGTTATTTTGAAATCCCTCCATTCATAACAAAGTTAAGGGCCAAGTGTATATTTTGCTTAACACAAAATGTAAGTGAAAAAGGGGCATAATTTGAAAAAATATTGGAAGCAGGGTTATGGGTCTTGTTGGTTATGATGTAGATTTTGATGGTGAAAATATATTTCAAGTTTCAAGGCAATATCTCAAGTAGTTTTAAAGTTATGGAAAAAATGCATATGTTGCTTAACACAAAATATAAGAATAAAACTAATGTAAATGAAATTATTAAATGCCACAACTTTTGAACAGAACATGTAAGAGCAAAACCCCGCCTTTATGCACAACAACATATCAGGCCAAGCATTGTGGTAAAGTTTTATTAAATTCCCACCAGTAGTGTAGGAGGAGTTGCGTTCACGAGATATATTCCTATTAAAACTAATGTAAATGGAAGTATCAAAGGGTCATAACTTCTGAACGGAGCATGTAAGAGCGAAACCCCACCTTCATGCACAACTACATATCAAGCCAAGCATTGTGGTAAAGTTTCATTAAATTGCCACCAGTAGTTTAGGAGGAGTTGCGTTCACGAGATTTATTCCTATTAAAACTAATGTAAATGGAAGTATCAAAGGGCCATAACTTCTGAACAGAACATGTAAGAGCGAAACCCCACCTTCATGCACAACTAAATATCAAGCCAAGCATTGTGGTAAAGTTTCATTAAATTCCCACCAGTCGTTTAGGAGAAGTTGCGTTCACAAGATATATTCCTATTAAAACTAATGTAAATGGAAGTATCAAAGGGCCATAACTTCTGAACGGAACATGTAAGAGCGAAACCCCACCTTCATGCACAACTACATATCAAGCCAAGCATTGTGGTAAAGTTTTATAAAATTCCCACCAGTAGTTTAGGAGGAGTTGCGTTCACGAGAATATCGGACGGACGGACGGACGGACGGACGTTCTTACGAACGTCATTTATGTGGCTACTCTATTGTCCTCTCTATTGTTCTTTTAGCCACATAAAAGAAAAAATAGCCACGTAACAGAACGGAATAAATAGAATTTACCGTTACCATTGTTCTCATAGCCACATAAATGGCGTGGCGTAAGCACGGAAGGACGGACGGACGGACAGGAGCAACTCTTAATGCCCGTCGCCATTTCATGGCGGGGGCATAAAAAAGTGTCAGTCCTGAGTATTGAACCCGGGGCCTCCGCTTGAGAGGCGAGAGTGTTAGCCACTACACTACAATCAACTTGTCTTACGAACTTGAAATTAACAATCAGTATCAAAGGAACTAGAAAGAACCAGTAAGAACTAGGAATATCTACACTTCTTTTTCGTTTTACACTGTGTATTGTACGCAAGTGACACCAAAGAATATTCCATATAATATAGTATTTAAGCCATCAATATTGACTTAACTGGTTACTTAAATCGTAAATATGTTTTTCCTCCAATACAACACCCACTAACAACCAATCTCATTAATCTATTTGATTTTTCCGCTGCATAATAATAAAATCCCACTAGATGCCTCTCCAGCCTGCTAGATGCCTCTCTGGTGTAAATAGCTACCAATCGAAATAGTTTATTTCATTTTTCACTCTGCATAATAAGAGAATACGAGTATTATTTACAACATTTCATTGGTCGAAAAACTAGGTCAAAAGTGAGCTTAGACAGCTTACGCCGAAAAACAGCTTCCCCACACAGTCTAGAAGAAGAGAGTGAGAGAGCATAGTTAATAAAATGATCAGTTTCAAAAAAGACACCACAAACAATTAACAAAAATGAAAACCTGAGAGGTTAACGCCTTGGAACTGTCAGTGGCAAATCAATTGCCACTGGGGGTTTAAACCAGGTTCTAGGGTGCACCAACATCACACAAAACAAAAATACTTCATCGTATTCACAAAAAGGCTGGTATTGAATCTTTGAAAATACAACGATAATTCAAAAGATTTGAAACTTGAAAAACTTGATGTTCTCATAACTTGCTAATCGCTTTTTATTGGTGGTCTGACAAAGTCTGTTTATATATCTTATTATTTGTGTTTTTATAATTAATGTACACAAGGATATTTGCTAACCTTCATGATACATGTATGGCGACACGTTTCTTTTCTTATACCCTATTTAAATTAAATTTGTTAGCCAAAGTATCATTTTCTTATGTCTCAACATACAATAATCACGTTTTGCAAGATTGTAAACTATAGGATATCGACCATATCAGCTGATAAGTTGTAGGTAATGATTTAAGATTGGTAACAAACAACTATGTTTGCAGTATATTATTTTAAGAAATAAGTTTTTTTCGTTACAGTAAAACCGCTCTACTTCCTGAAAGACCATCGCTCGTCTGGGAAAAAGATATCTTTAATAGTCGGGTTCAATTTGTTTTTAGTAGAAAAAAGTGTAAAACCGTTCAAGGGGACTTTGAAATAGTGGTCTTAAAATTTGATAATTTCTTCTGTTTTATATGTTACGACCTCTTTGCTGTGAATATAACAGCAAATTAGTATAGACAAAAATTAAACCTTTTTCCAGAAAAATAATACATGTTATATGACATTTAGGAAACTTTCACTTTAATATTTTCAACATAAATCTTTTGCAGCGGCGATAGCAGTAGTCTTTTGCCAATAAGAGAAACACCGGACGTTGGGAAACCATTAAGGTAAGACCTGTGTAATGAATACCTATATCCAGAAGAGTATCCAAGGGAGGTAACTATAGTAGTAAATTAGAATAGATTTCTATCATGCAAGAGGACCAGGGTTCAAATCCCACTGGAAGCTTATTTTTTTTATAAGCCTAGAGCTTAAATAATTGGCATATTTCTTTTTTTCCTGTGTAATTCTATCATTGAATATAAAATTTTCATGATTTAAACTAAAATAAGCAAAATAATCAAGATTAAAGGGGTTTTCGCTATCAGAATAGTGTTTATTCAAGTCATCAATTTGAAAATTTCTAAAACTGGACGGTAAACTTCTCTGAAATTTTGTTTAAATTTTGTTTAAGGTATATAGTTAAAAATGGTAAAGTTTGATATATTGCACCAACCAGGATTTTGCACAATTTTCATTAATTTAGTCTCATGAAATATAAAAAATGCATTTTTAAAATTTATTTGGTCAAAAAATGTCATTTTAAGACAAATTCTGTATTTATATATTATATCTTAAATTGGTTTAGTAAAATATAACATATTTTGGATAAACTGTAAAAAAATTAGGGTTAATTTATCAATAACAAAAAATTTTGTCACCGAATAAAGAAATTGGATACTTTCACGTTTTTTCTCACTTTTTTAAATAAAAAAAGCTAAAAATCTCAAAAACTACACGGTGAAAATCATTAAAATTTTGCATACAAGTCAGTGGTATGAAGCAGTTGATGAAAATATAATCAGATGTTGGATTCTTAATAGTGCCTATTACACAGGTCTTACCTTAATCGATAGAAAACATCCGAAGTGAGTGAAACGCACACAATTTGGAACGTAACGCAATAACGTACAAAAAAGGCTTTATATTACTATAAGTATAATTTTTTGTTTTGTGATTTTTTATTTACCTTCTCAGGTAGTTGTTTTCGAAAATCTTTTATTTTGTTTGTAATGATACTGAAGATAGATATATATATATATATATATATATATATATATATATATATATATATATATATATATATATATATATATATATATATATATATATATATATATATATATATATATATATATATATATATATATATATATACTAAGAAATGTGGTAAGTTACGGGTCTTACTTCGATATTATACCTATATGTGTGGTTCTATAAAAGTTACGGGGTATATATGGTACCCCGCTAATTAAATGTCATTTCTATGCACTATCTGACCTTGTAAGTACTATAAGCTGTAATATAAAAATTTGGTTTATGATAAAAAAAAATTTCGGGTTTTTTTTTATAGACCGAAAATAAATTTCGATAATAAACCGTGTTACGGGAATAAAGTTTATCGTACTTAAGAAGTCCGATTATGCATAGAAATGGCATTGAAAATTACGGGGTACCATATATACCCCATTACTTTATAGCACCTCACATAAAGGTGTAATATCGAAATTAGACCCGTAACGTACCACATTTCTTAGTATATATATATATATATATATATATATATATATATATATATATATATATATATATATATATATATATATATATATATATATTGAATAATCATTATCTATTTGTTGTTGGATGATAAAAATAGGTATTTATGATTACGAACAATGGTAAAAACCGTATTGTTTGTAGAAGGGATGTGTTGGCAGAAGGTCAGTCGTATGTTGTTGGCACAAGAGAAACATCAAGCCAACCTAAGTGAGTGTATACATATTATTAAAATATATTTCAAATCAGATTTCAATCAGACTATTTTAACACCTACAAAAAAGAAAAACCGAATCGACATTTGTAATGAAGTCATGCATAAAACAAATGCATTATTCAGGTAATAAAAAGGTCCCTAATGGGGACGTTCGGAAAAAACATATCCACTTATAGAAGTGATTTTTTTTTCAAATTTATACCAGCTTAACTTCATTAGCATAGATTTTTTTTTCATAAAATTTGTAAACTTCTGTCATACTCTGGTTTGAAATGTTGTAATAATGAACGTTAGAAAGATAAATAAATAAGGTATCATAAATGTTATAGGCTACATAAATTCTAAAGAGGAATTATAAACAATATAAAAGCTTTTTGAAATACTCTCGTAGAAAAACAAGCCATTGTTGGTGTAGAGGACTGCATGCGAAGACAATCGTTAAGTTTGTTTTTATATCGTTCTCATAAAAGAATTCGACTGCATCTTTCCAATATTTCAAGCTATACGAGCATGTATACGTCACTACTAAATTATATGATTAACAGACGATTTTAATATTATTTCACCAAGACAAGCAGGTGTATGTTAATACCCTTAAAAGAGCCTTAAGATTTTTGTTCCTGTAAATTCTATCGGATCAATATCTTCTGCTCTTGTTATTATATTTCTTTTTTTATGGTAAACAATTTTTATTATGTAACTTATTTATCAATTTAGAAATTTCTTATTTCAGTGTTTATTATAATATTGATTTTACATTTCTGAATCATATAGATTAAACACTGTTGTTAATCAGTGGCTGAGTGCGCTCAAGTCTGACATTGAAAGAGGTCAATTTACAGCCTCCTTTGAAGGTGACACGTCGATTGAAATGACAAGTACAAAAGAACTACTGCAAGGTATAGCCAAAAGTCTCAAAACAAACGCGGAAAGGTAATAGTTTGACTGATAAAAATAAAGAGCAAGTTAAGTAATGAATTCGGCATGAAAGCATTACCAGAGTGTTAATGTAAACATGTTAATGTTAATGCTTGTTTTATTTCTTAAAATAGACAAAATTGTAATTTATACAAATGTGTAACATATCTAAATATTATTTAAAGACATACGGTTTTGCGGATGAGTTGCAAATCCACGTCAGTTCGAACACTGATAAGGATCAGTGTCATTTAATATATTTGAAACTAAACAGATATCCTGCTTCAAAAGACATGTGGTTTTACCATTACCACTTTACTAATCGTATATTTTAGCAATATCAACCGATCTAGCGGGGCGGACAGTCCAAACGTCTAATTCATCTATCGCGGAATTTTCATCTTCTTTGACATTTTCAATGTATATGAAATTCTTAATTCCAGGGAACGTAAATTAAGAGAAGATTATAACACTATTAAATCACAACAACAGGATTCAGAACAGAAACTCTTATCGATCTGGAAGCTTTTTGGCAGTGGAACGAAAACTTCACCACAACTGAATTCTTCAGATGTGTTAAGTGAATTCGGACGGTTCATTGCAGCATCTAAACAGTCGTCTGATGCGTGAGTTCAAAACAAAATTATATAAAATGTTGTTCACGTACCATTTTTAATAATTGGATAAAGCTCAGAAAAGTAAACCTGATAATTGACAAATATGTTTAATGCTAGATTAAAAGATATTGTATATATGCGAAGGTTTTGTAAAGACAAGAGTTTGGTTTTGTCAATAAGTGCGGACCGACGGTCCATTGCTTTTCACGTTTGTTTCTACCCATGAAGACCTTAAAGTAAATTCTTATATTTGTTTCATTTCCTATGAATTCTCTTTAAGTTTAATATGATCCTGATAACCAGCCTTAAGGTAATTCATACTTGCATATAATACAGTTTTACTAATGATGAGCTCTGAAAACTAAATTTTCATTTTTCAACAATTTCCAAACAAACTGTTATTATATTGTTACGGACAGATGAATATTGATAATGACAGGAGACAAAACTTGACAAAAATGAATTTTGTTAGAAAAGCAATAAAATGTGGTACCTGCTATGTTGTCTAATCCGGGTGTCAAAATAAAGCATTTTCCACTCAAATAAATCCAAAAAAATTAATAACAATATCCAGTTCAATGTTCCTATAGGGCCAACCAGTGTTATTTTTTCAAAATAACTTTTTAAACATTGACTTTAATGAATTTCAAAACACTGCACAAATACCATCACACAAGATTTACATTGTTATACATGTAGAGATTAAAGTGTTCTATAGGTAAAAACCAGTGGACATGATTTGCCTGCTTTTTGAATGGTTGAGTGACTTCATGGGACAAAGGATGATGTGTTTGGATTTTGATTTATAACAACAATATTTTCAAGTTATTTAAAAAAAAATAAAACTGGTTGACCCTAGATGGAAAATTGAACTGGATATTGTAATTAATTATTTTCTTCGTTCATAATCATTTTCAGCAATCTATTCCTAAGCCCATGTTGAACTTGTAAACCATGCTAAAGCGACCCTATCTTTAAAAAATCTTCCAACACTTGATTTTATACCAAACGCGTTTCAGACTTATTTTTGTTATAAAATTTTCGTCGGGTTACAGCAAAAACGCAGTATATACATATTTTTGGTAAAATCACTTTTTTACATAAAGACATGCAGTTTTGTCATTTGCACAATGTCAAAAAATTTCAGGACTGTATGTAATGTCGTTTAGAAGATATTGACTTGTGACCAAATCAAGTATTGATTTGCCTGTGTTTTTCGTAGAACCATAACCCTGTATATTGATGTGCAGTCTACAATGTCACACATATACAGGAAAAAAATGAGCTAAAACCCTGCATTTCAAAATACAACTCCTTTGCATTAACAATTTTTCTATATATGCAACTAATTTTCAAGAGCAAAAACCTCAGTTTTAGAAATACGATGTTTTTGCACATACAAAAATGGTAAACATTGTCAGTGCTGCTTGAGCAAAATCAAAGTATGCGAAGATGCAAGGCTACAAGTCAGCGAGATTTTAACAAGCGGTTGGTGCAGAGACCAAGTATTTAAAACTGATGTGTTTTAGTACTGACAGATTGCCAAATTAATTGTTTAAAGGTCAGCCCAATTCATGTATAAACAGAAACAATAGTTTTGCTGGAAACATTTATCTTTTTGACAGCTATTTGGGTGATAAAAACAAGTATATTTGAAATCAATTTATAGCGATTAGACATAAAATAAGTACACTAAAGCAGAAACACTCTGAGAAAACGAGGACTAACAGTCAGAAGAAGTGGCTGTCCAATATTGTCACAATAATTAAAATTTAACGCAAGTGATTGATAGCAGTATGGTTCAACTATTTAAAGCCTGTCTCACACAGAACACGGTTGGGCACACGGTCCAATACGGTATACTCGGTTAAACACGGGTTGACTGGTACGAGTATTGAGCTCCAACCGTGCTGGGGATGAGTTAGTACAAGTTAGACACGAATGTAGCACGAGCATGTACGAACAAAGCACGGATATACTTGGTCAAGCAAGGTTTGTCACGGTTTGAACACGATTTGCAAATGATTTTCATAGGATTTTTGTATGGTTGAAACAAGTACGGTATAGTTACAGCCTAGTACGATTAAACACCGCTTTTACTCAATGAAATGGACATTTACAGGGTTTATATACGGTCGGACCGACTTATTTATATGACAATTTATATACGACATTGACTTGGTAGAGCTCACTCGTGGAGTGGACTTCATGTGCGGTTGTATATACGGTCTCTCACGGTCTTGTACGATCATTAATACGATCATACACGGACATGGCACCCGAACCAGTTTTTTTTTGAAGTTTTAAAAATCATACACAGCTTTCACGGATACACTTGAAAGGCCCGAGTGTAACTCGGATAAGGCCACGGTTGGTTCGGTTGTATGTATGCTTTACACGGGTGGCCAACCATATAAGCCGTGTGTTCTGTGTGAGACAGGCTTAATTATACAAGCAAATGAAGGACAGGGAGACAAAGTTCTGAACTCACATTGATTAAGAAGAGAAAAAGTCTCTTGTCCCGGCAGCTGCTATTTGATGCAGTTTTCTTCGTCTAAGAAGCAATAAGCGAAACAAGTCTTGAGTTGCACCAGTGTCTTTCTAATCATCTTCCATTAGCTGTTGCAAATCTGTATGGTCTTACAGTGAAAATTGACCAAGAAATGATCACAATACCACCTTCACTAAGTACTGTGTTGTTCTCGCATGGATGAAATATGTCTTGGCTACATATTGGTATTCAGTGTTCTTGAACATCATTATGCTTTTGGAACATTGGAAAGATGCGCCAATTCAGTCAAACCCTCTAGACAAAGCACTAATAGCAACATCAGCATAACCAGAAACAACATGCTCTTCACACCAAATCATGGATGCTGCAAAGAAGGAACCCACGATTTTTACACCAGTCAAGCAAGAACTATCATGAAAGTGTAGAGCTAATCTTGAAACAGGAAACGAAACTTTAAAACTCATTAAACAAGTACTTTATGCATGCATACTTATTAGATTGTGACTCAGATACAAGCATTTTGCTTCATTTGACACTATAAAATGTAACAAAGAGTACCAGCAAAAATCATGCATATACAACTGCGTTATTTCTGCATGGCACATTCCTTTGGATTTCTAGTATGTGTTCCAGCAAAACCACAGTTTCTCAACATACTGCGTTATTGCACAAACAATATCTTGAAAATTATTAAAAACCGTAAGAGCAAAAACAATTTTTACTTATATCTTTAAAAATACTACATGTATTGACAAATCGCTTATAGTGAACATAGAACATGTCATTTCTAATGTATAAGTGAAGAAATGTATCCAAAGGATACTTTTTATAGAAAATACAATGTTTTTTGTTTCCCCTGAAAAATTTTAGAAAATGGCGATACTGCGTTTTTGCTCAAACCCGACGAAATAATATTAAAAGTAATACTTGCATTTTGATAATTTACAGGTTTCGATTTATTGAAGAGAATGCAAATCTAGAAATAAATCTTTTAAAGCAAGATATCGAAAACTTACAAGACGAGAAACTCTCCCCGGTCATACGCGAGACACAAACTGATCCAGCATTGGTGAAAAGCCTAAAGCAGCTGCGGAAGGAACTCCTCTTGAAGAAAAAGAAATTTACAGAAGCTATGTCAACAGTGTTAGTATATTCATTGCAAACAGCAGTTTAAATATTGAATAATGTTTATTATATGTTGTCTCCTAATAGTCATTTAGCAGACAATATTGAATAATATTTTGTATAGGTTATCGCCTTATAGTCATTCATGTTTATAACTGCGCATAAAAATTGTCGTCTGCAGTTCATGATATAATTAGCGATTGTTTAAAACAGAGTTGTCTTCGTTTACAAATACTGAACAAGGACTTTAGACAAACCATATCTATAACCTGTTTTAAGCATGAAATTTAAACAGACCATTAAACAAGAGAAACTAACACAGCTATTTATATTTAAAATGAAACTATCAAACAGTTTATGTCAAGTACGTGATACGCTACTATTTTAATATTTCACGAATTTCGATACGCAATTTTAAAGAAGAAGCCCAATTTAATGTGGAACCAAAGTCTAACAAATTCGGTAAACTGTTGACATCATAAAAGTTAACTTGTTTTTCTTGATGAAATCTTGGATTCCACTTGCAGTCTTCAAAGTATTTCCATCAGCTTGTAAACTGCTTTAAATTGCAATTGTCATGAACCTTTATTTGAAACGCAGTTTTTGCAACTATTATTTCCGCCAACCTTCAATATTGCAAATTAAGGAATTACATGTACCACCACTGAAATACTATATCATATTTTCTGGAAACAGTTAAGGAAATTTAGAAAATACAGTTGTCGTTCTTGCTTCGATTTTTAGGGAAAAAAGGCACAATATTCCTAACAATTACAGTACAGAGTTCATATGCTTGCCAAAAAGAAATCACTAAATCAACAAAGAACAAAATACAGTTGTCTAAACTAAATAATTTGGGGAAAATGGACAGAAATCAGAACCATATTGACCACTACAAAGAACAGTCAAAATTCTATAAAGCGCAACAGTTAATTACACGAAAGATCAACCGAATAATACTAAGATTATTTTTCTGAAAGCAGACAAAAAGTGATATCATATTTATCTTCAACTGTTATGGACTGTATTTCATAATCATAAAATAAGGCGCACTCGTTATATTCTCTTCATTTCAAACGCAATTAACATTATATGAAATACATTTATTTTATATTTCGTGTCCAATAATTAAATTAACGATTAACACTTTATGTTTTTCCCTGATATCATCAGAACTACGTTAGTATTGTTGTTTCAGGTTTGCCGTTCTTTGTATATTTTAGTTCTCAGAAGAATGTATCAGAATCACAACGCATGTATGATATGGGATGTGATGAGTTAAGAAGCAACGTGACGGACGTGTGCGCCTTTTGTGCAACAGATGGAAAATTAAATCCAGCCCTTTATTTCTGCAAAGATTGCACCAAGTTTGGCAGATATATTTGTGGAATCTGTAACAAAAACCATGACAGATTTACGAACAATCACAACGTTGAGAGAATATTTACAGTGTAATATTAACAACGAAACCAATTAATCACAGGCGCCGGTCTTAAACAGACTCCTACAACACAAACATTCATATTCTTGTGGTCGCTTGTATGTAACTACAATAAGGATAGTCATTAGTGATTTTCAAATATTTTATTTTATTTTCATATTAATATGTTTTGTTGCTTTTCATATTTTCTTTTGATTTTATGTTTATTTATTGGTTGATTTGTGGCACTTTCTTAATCAAACAGATAAATGACATGTTCACTCTCACTTACAAATTTAAGAGTTTTAACATCCGAATCAATTTACATTCAAGCTATATTACCTGTTTGCTAAAGTCTAACCGCATATCCCACATTCATATCCTTCGCAGTCTTAATATTTTGATATCGATGGTGAAACATGATGATGCTTATAACTGCTAAATGATGGTAAAAAAGTTATGTTCACAATGTTACATGTAAGGGATTTACAAGGTTGAAACATTTCAGCACAACATATAATGCACACATGCTAATCATTTGGCATTGATGCTATATATAGTGCGTCAAAATATGTGTTAAGATGATATAAAGCTGTAAAATATCAGCAGAAAAGTAATTGAACTTCTCCGTAACAGTAATAAAATATATGGTTTCCCATTTCTGAAATAAGTATAATTGCAAATCTTCTAACTTGTGGTGTGGGAAATAACTTGACAGAGTGGTGAGAGAAAGAAGTTATATAAGTGACAGTCCATAAATTCTGTAAAAATAGTGGTGTGCAGTATTACCTTAAACCGGTATAATGCGATTCGAGTCATTACACTGCTGTTGGTTTTCTTACGTTTATATTTTTATAACAGCGAATGTACCCAATCCCGGAATAGTATGGCAATACCGGAAATAACTTTCTTCCAATTTTAGCATATCATCGCAAAAATCTATTGGAAAAGACCCCCTATAAAAAACATTTTGGCCTTATAAAGTCCAAATCCACTCAAACTATATTATAATATAACAAAAATGTAGCGGGTTGTTTTACGTGTAAAAACGGTTAAATGCCCGGGCGGAACTACAAATTTAACAACTCATTTGCGAAGACCAGTCCAATGTTGTTGTCTGCAAAAAGGTGGAATGTGGATCCTCTGTGGAGGAAACTGTTTCTCTTGGGCAGAAGCGGGAAATTCAGCTGACTTTGGGTCATGTAATCTAAAGGCTATTAAAATCTATTCATTTGAAAACCAATTTGTTCTTAAAATAACTGTTTAACAATAATAACACAGTACTAGTAACGTTTCATGAACCGATGGTTCACTTCAAATGCATGTGTAAGATCCCAACAAAATATCTCGATACGTTTTGTTATACGACAGGCTCGCGATACCCGTCCCTAGTAATAATGTTCAAGTATTTTACTTTTAATTAAATGTTAAAAGTCATAACGCAATAGACAGAAATAGAATAATGGTCAAAGAAAATCCATAAAGTGCGAACATTGTTTCATCACTGCCAGAAATGCAAATGAGGATGAATAATTATGTGCATGCATGTTCAACAAATATAGTTAATGAAAGAATCGCCGACAAGTAAGACCATTTCTTTCAACAAGGAAGACAGAGTTATTAAAAAAAAACAACCACCAAGTACTTTGATTTCAGTCAAATATATGG
This sequence comes from Corbicula japonica, assembly GCA_038501625.1. Lineage (NCBI taxonomy): Eukaryota > Metazoa > Mollusca > Bivalvia > Venerida > Cyrenidae > Corbicula > Corbicula japonica. Next base: position 3,963,507 of record JAZAYU010000032.1, read on the forward strand.
GAGCTATTGTAGGCTAGCAAGTCATGAGAAGGCTTTTACCCCGCCCCACCCGAATGACTTTGTGCTGCATTTCCAAATGCGTTGTTAACTTTTAATTTCGGTGTATAAAAAACCATTGCCCAGTTGAAAAAATAATTATTTCAGTAGCGGTGATTTATGAATTGAAGAACTAGATAAGACTGATTCAAACAGCTTACATTCGGCGGTAGAAATGGTAAATCTAGTCTTAATTTTGAAAATAATGCAATATCTATCTCACCTTACGCTCAATCGCTTCGGAAAACAATCGTGTAACACACTGAACTCCGAAGTACAATATAATAACATCTTATCACTCAGAGCTTTTGTGTTTTATATTTGACTAGGCGATGGTATTAATTTTCCACGTAAATAAAATATATCAGTTTCTCTTTTTCATGTGTTAATGATTTCAATGAACGTAATCTCTGCATAACAGAACAACTTTTAAAACAAGGTTTTCGGTATCATAAATTATGGAAAACCTTTTGCAAGTCTGATCGCCTATACCCTGATTTATTTCAAAAACGCAAGTGCAGTTTAAAAATCACTATTGCAACAAGGTATTTCACAGCCAGTTTTGTATGGAGATTTAATCTATTAACAAGAAATTAAAAGGCAATATTGATTGATTGATTATTGATCCCCGGTTGTTTTTAAAAACCATCTGTAAATTCAAAAAGAGAGATTACCAACATGATATTCTACAGCGCTCTGCAGACTTACAGCGCTCTGCAGACTTGTGATTACATTATTTTATTAAATTCTCATTTGAATACAAAGACGGCTATCTGTTGTGATTCCAGAACACGATCATGTATCAAAAATATAGCTATGATTTGACTAAGGAGTGCTTTCCATGCATCCAAAATAATATTTTTTAACAAATGTCCATTTTGGTTAATTTGACGTCAAACTTTTTCTTGATATTGTCAGTCGATAGGACTGTTTCTTTAGAGACATTTATAAGATAAGGTCTACACACCCAAACCAACATCATTGCAAGAGCTAAAAAATCATCAGTTCGACGAGAAATGTAATGAGATAGATAAATCAGCAGTTGTGCGCATTGGCCGTAGATAATTCAAGAATATTTCTTTGAGTCATAATCACCCAAACTGGACGTCACATTAAACATTTGATATAAATATTTCTTTGGATACACTGGCAGCAATCCTTATTTAAGTGTGGTATGTTACATTTCAAACGAAACTTTAAAGCCTATAGATTACTACTATGTCTAAATGGAATGCCTTTGTTGAAGATATTAATGCTAGTACATTTTTTAAGTGTATCAGACATTATAAATTTGATAATGGCCACTTCTGTAGTCGGTATGTTTTCCCGCTTTGATAATTTATCGCTCATGTTTCAGGTCAATTATTCAAATCCAATGACTAATCGATCGGTTTTATCAAGTAAACAATACAATCAATTATTAACTGTCCAAAATACTTACCTAAAAGTTAAATATTACTGCCTGCAAAAGAGGTCGTTAGAAAAAAGAGAAGTATATATAAAACACTCCGGATCAGTTTAAATTATATCCCTTTGGCAGCTAGTGAAGTCCTTGGTAATCTTTCTTGAGTATTAACGAAGCCCGCGTTCACAAAAATATTTACTTTGTTTTCTTGACCATATTTTTCCGCTAAGTTATCGCTTGTTTTAAGGTAGTCTAACTGTAATGCTTTCCCGCGCATAAATTTGCGACTTCGTCAAACATCGGCTCGCTTTCGGTGACTTCCGACGCTTCTCGTCAGAGCCGATAGTAACCGAAGCGGCATCGATTATTGTCGACTGTTAGTGACAGTTAACCGAGTATTCCCGACAGTCGAGAAAAAAGCGCGGGAATTCATTACAGTTAGACTACCTTAAGTTCACTACGAGTAAAGTTAACATTTTCGTTTATTTACTAAAAGTATTTTAGTTTATCGTAAAGATAGTTTTCTGATTTTCAGTTTACTTAAACTAGTTTTGTCTATTTAATAAAGTTTTTATGAACATCGTTTAATATTATAACCATGATTACAATGACAACTCGGTAATGCCGCAATTTTAAAATAACAGTCAATTCATTCAATCAACATATCCGATAATCAATATGCTGATATAACTTCATTTTTATCGGTTGTCTACCTTGGTGTTCACCTGAACGATACGAAATAACTTCCTTGATTGATTCACAGAACTGAATGTTTCCAAAAAAAAGAAGAAATGTAACTAAATTGACAGTAACTACAGAGATTCTAAAGGTACTATTTAATCATTTCTTTCGTAAACACAACTGTTTGTTGTTTTTTAAATTTATTTTGTATAATTTATATATAGATAATTTTTAAACCGAAACTTCTCTTTTAAAATATAGCATGTAGTGTAACAATGATAAATAGACAACATGGTTACTTGTTAAATGTAGAAGGATTGGCTAAATTACCAAAATTCTACTATTTTAGATCATTTACTAAATGATCAACCATTATTCAATGTAAAATAATTTATTTCCTAACAAATAATAATACATATTAAACAATTACAATGACAAAACTGTAATACAATTTAGAACCTTTCAACTAGATTTTATCTTACCACATTTATGATTATAAATGTCAACAGGTAGCCTTCAGGGCAACACAGATTTTTCCCGATTTATTATATCTTAAATCGGAAAATATGACGGTGTGTTTGAGGATGAATTGGCTTTATTACCATCCGGGGAACTTAGAAGATAACATTTTAAACTGCAAACAGTTTGACATTAAATAGAATGGCAATTATACTTACATAAAAAAGTGAAATATGCATATCAGGAATCGCCACAATCAGAAAAAAAAGCCTCCCCACACAGTCAAGAACAAGAAGAGAGAGAGAGAGAGAGAGAGAGAGAGAGAGAGAGAGAGAGAGCATGGTTAATAAAATTATCAGTTTCAAAAAAGACACCACTAACAATAAACAAAAATGAGAACCCGAGGGGTTACCGCCTTGGAACGGTCAGTTCCAAGTTCATTCAGTGTTTTCCTGGCAACTAATTTACATATTCTAAAAAATATCTATTCAATTTTGCGCTGAACTTCGAACCCTTGTAAAAATGCAGTACGCCACAAGTTGTCAAAGAAATTTTCTTTCCCCGTATTTTTTAATGAAGCACCACCAAACTCTTTGGCAGTAGTCTGGCCTTATATTAAATGTAATTAATCATTTATGAGAAAAGTTAAGTGGGCATAGCTTATAATATGATTGAACGTGCAAAAGCTAATAACTAATTGATTCATTCCATTAAATCTCAAATCAAATATTGTAATTTTAATAGCCATGTTGTTTTATTATTAATGTTATCATTATATTTTAAATTAGTTTGAAGAATTTTTAATCTAGCTTGACCTCTCATAATGTGTTGTGTCTGAATGTGTTTGTATATGTTTATTTGCTTATCTTTTGGTCGAACATTTAATTGTGAACACATCAATTTCGTTTCCTATTTTAAATCATGACTTGAACTTAAATTTGTTAGCTGATGATAATGTTCATAAATGATTGCTATTGAAACGTTATTTTTTATGTTAATCTTTCATTGACCCAAAGATTGACTGCCACACACGGTTTCCATTTCATTCAGAAATAGAGTTTGCGTATAGACACCTCACGATACATTAGAAGACTTATTTAAATAGAAATATGAATAATACATGTTTATCGGTATATCACAATATTGTAACATATTACCTTTTACCTTTTTTAACCATCGCGAAGTAAAAAGCTCCTGAATCGGTAGTGTTCCACCAATTTATAGTCTGATGTGAATTTTGGAATCAAGACGTCACGCCTATATGAATATTTTAGAAAAGAACCCACTGCATGCCTTAAAATTGCCTTACATCGGAATACTTTATTTGTTTATCCCTCTCAAAAATATGAGTTTTATTTACAATATTATATTGGTCAAAACAGAACTTGCATTATTTTTAATCGAACTCACAAATGATATTAGCAATTAGTCTACTCGTTCGAACTTTTCAGATTCAATTTGTATAATTACTTCTTGGGGAAATTACGCTTCATAGTTTGTTTCTTTGATCCCTGTCATCGTGTTCTTGCTGAGTTTACTGCAGGAGCTTTGGTCTCTGTAAGATCATTGAGTACCCGCCCTTTGTCTTTGAATCCTATTAGCTTCTTATGTTTTATATGTTTGTGTGCTTTTGCATGCACCATTGTTGAGCCAATGGGTGGGTTGGAGTTATTTCACAAAAACAACTTGTACTTGTTTTGTGATATGAGAACCTGTTGTGACAAGTGTGAGGTTGGTGCACCCTAGAACCTGGTTTAAACCTCAAGTGGCAATTTGATTTTCCACTGACCGTTCCAATGCGGAAACACCTCGGGTTCTCATTTTTGTTAATTGTTGTGGTGTCTTTTTGAAACTGATCATTTTATTAACCATGCTCTCTCACTCTATCTTCTTTTTGACTGTGTAGGGAGGCTGTTTTTTTTCTGAATGTGGCATATCCTGAAATGCACATTTCACCTTTATATAACTATATAAATGCTTAGTAAAATGCTGTATAATGAAATCGACCATTTTGTTTTCCACTACAATTCTTAATTTAAAAATCTTAAATAGTTATTATTCGTATAATCTTTCATAAGCGCTTACAAGTTGTAGAAATTTATTGATTAGCCATATGTATTTATTTTATTGCGAAGAAATACCTTCGAATTCGATTGGATAATTAGCTGTTTGTGTAAGTTCGTATTTTACCGATCGACCAGAAGTACAAATGCACGTGCCTACATTTTCTCCTCTAGTCTTTCTGTAATTTCGGGAAACTGCATACATGTATAATTAATCTAGACACCTTACTTGTTTGGCGATATTACTTGAAATAGTATTTATTTAAAAACACATTGCAATGTAAGGTTAGTTCAAAATTCATAGAAACTGTCACGAGTGTTTGAGATCTGGGCCAAAGATCATAAATCAAAATCAGAATACCAGCGCAAATCTCAAGCATCTGACTGGTCGCCATTTCAGCCAATTAGATGCTTGAGATTTGAGACTGGTCTCTTAACTCAGGTTTATGATCTTGGGCCCAGGTTGCTGTATGACGACGACAACGACAATATTTGGTTTATGATTGTAAAAACAAAAATATGTTAACTTTGCTGGGATTTCACTAAATGACTGTATTTATAAACTAATTTGATAAATTAATATTGAAGTCGTTTACTGTAACATAGTGGCCTATGTCTATTATCATGCATGGACACTATGTTGCAATATTATATTAATTATGGTATTAATTATTTTATATTAATTTAATTTCATTTTAATATTTGGGATAGGTCGGAGGATATTCTAGCTGCATAAAGGTTAGCAATCATTCGGTTAAAATACATGATGTTATTATTGGAGACGATTCAAATCACAGTTTGAAATATCATTCCCAACATGTAGCCTGACGCAGTAGTAGAACGTTTCATATAAACAAAAACAAGTTGAACTTTCAATCTGGCACTAATTAGTAAACTGTATTAAATTCTTAGAGATCTATTGTCTGTTTGCACTCCAGTACATGTAAATTATTACACAAATTTAGTATCATGATTGGCACTTTCTACTAACAAAGTTTCGCATCAGCAACATGTGTGGAGGCAGCTGCAATGTCGATCGACCTTCAAAAATACTATATAAACTGGATTGAATTTTATTTTGTGAGAAAAAGAAGAGAGACTGATTTTGAAAGTTATAAATGAACCTTGGGTTGTCGCTAATAAATTGTTGAAAACGTCTCGTGGCTTGTTTGCTCCAACCGGATACCAACCGACCCTACGTTACATTACACATATTTGTAATGAATGATTTGTATCTCGGATGTCACGTTGGGGAGAGTAAAACAATGCATAGAATTAACAGTCATTCATTTTATGTAGTTTATTTATAGTTTAGTTTATTTGACATTGTTTGGATTTCAGGATGACATCAACGCGTAAACAAACAGGGCAGCCGCCGGTCAAAAGCCCAACACCTTCCGTTGCAAGCTCAATAATAAGGGTAATTTTTAACGATTCTATTTTAAAGCAGCTTCATTACTCGATTTGTTGTGTGTAATCATGAATTAATGCGTATATGGATTATTCGGATATGATTTTCAAAATTCACTGCAACTTTGTTTTGTGCTATCCGACGTCTATCAAAAGTATGCACATATCTTTGCATGATTAAACGGTGTTATAATCTTAATATGTAGTTAAAAACGATATTAATTCTTGTTTATAGTGCTTATAAAACTAAGGTCGCTTTCGATTTCCCAGTAAACGTTTTACAAATTGTCCAATCACCTTTAAGAATATACCTTTTTCGGCGTTAGCTGTCTAAGCTCACTTTTGACCTAGTTTTTCGACCAATGAAATATTGTAAATAAAACTTATTATGCTGTATCAAGATTCAACGAAATCAACGTCGGTTATTTGTGAAAAGTAAAAGCTAAGCTGCCCCTTAGTTTGATCTTATATCAATTTCTTATTCAATAAAAGATAAATTTATGATATATAACTAATGGTTTCGATAAGAATTTATCACATAACAACAACAAAATAGGAAAAACTCATTTTTAAGAGTTCTTGCTATCTTTGGCGAGATGTGAGTTTTACTTCACATGCCGTTTAAGAGGTTAGACGTGTACGCCTACTGGTACGTGTAGCGAAAATCATTTGGGTACTACCTCATCAAGGTATGCGTTTCTTAAATACAGTCAAGTCATTATACAAGTTATCAACGTAAAAGCTACCTTGTACACGGATTTGAAAAACGTGTAATATTTACTGCCTTGTAGATCATGACTAGTGATGAGAATCGGACGGCCGAAGTGGAATCGATTAATCGGTCCGATTCTGCTACCTTTCCGATCCGATTAATCGGAAAGAATCGGAATCAGACGTACTGTAGTGTACATTTTGTACCAAAAGCACACCTGTCTCAATCATTTTATTATAGGACTACTTTTATTATTTTAGTTTACAAGATTAATTAACACAACTGCTTTTTGTACTGCATTGACATGTTCTGTTTTTTTTGTTCAGGCAGTAAGAGCCTTCAAACTTTTTTTTTCAATTTCGAAGATGTGAACATTATTTTTATTTAGCTCGTCAAAAAAAATCCGAAAATTATTCACAATTCTAAAATGTGGGTGGGGTACCTTTGTTGCTGTAATAAGTCTTGAAGCATATTCTACAGGTAGCTTTGGATGTGTCGAGGTTTTCCTTAACGGGCGCCACACCCTGGTTTCATATAAAAACCAAAATATCGACATGCCTTTGATGTGTGTTACCAGGGCATTTGAAAAGTTGATTATTATTTCGATCACGGACAGGCCAGGTATTCTCCATGTTTAAGAGCAGTTATATTTAAAAGTAACACAAAGACGATTAAAGCGCGAAAAGATATACACTGGACTGTCGCCGTGTCGGAGACAACGGTCAAGTGGGGTTTACCTATTAAAAGAATTAGCGACTAGAATCGATTCTTTGTAGTCAGAATCGATGTCGCCGACTTTGAAACTTCGGCGACAATTACTCGATTATCGGCGACAATCGGAACATCACTAATCATGACTGCAATACAACGCTGAGTCACCTCCCCTGAATATTATGATAATTATAATTTTTGACAACACTTTATTTAAATCACAAAATTTCATATACATCGTCCATTTTTTAATTGTAAATTCGATACTTGTTAATTGCATTTATCTAGCTATGTAAGATAATATTTAAAAATTATTATAAAGTCATTGATGAACATTTATATTTATGAATACATTTCCTGTTATTAATATTGAATTATGGAAGTTCGTCTATTGTTAAAACACAAATACGTATATAAGAAGAGTTCTGATAACGTTAGAGTTATTTTTTCGTCCAATCATATCATGTTATCATGGAACATTACCCTTCCTGAATAACACGTATTTTCTGTAATCATGTACATCTGTACAATTTTGAATAATCTGTTAGCGTGGAACTTGGTTGAGGCTAAACTTTGCCTTATCTAAATAAGAATTTGCGAAGTAAAATGTGTATTTGATCATATTTTCATTAAATAACTATTTAATCAAAAGTTCATGAGAAAACCGGTCTTTATAAATATAATAAGGAATGACCTTACGTCAGGGAGATGCGAATACAGTAGTTTCTAGTAATCAGTAGAACATGGTGAAAACATTTCGCTGAGAAACCATATTTTAATATTCTTGTCTGTCACGTGACTGTGAATGTATCGATAATGAACTATATTTTGAGGACAATAATAGAAGAAAACCGAAACGCATTAAGTCTCACTTAGGAAATTTACAAAAACACGTACTATTACAAGTCACTTTTCTCAAACTATTTTCATAAAAACAGTGACGTGTACGTGAACTTGTAGCTTGCACGTACCCGTACACGTACACGTATCAAATCTCAACCTCTCTATTCTTCTTTAATCGACGTATTATCACCAGACGCAATTTTTGCACGCTCTTTATTTCTTTCTTTCTTATAATATTATATAAAAATCCTTTCCATCAACGCCGTTTATCTTTTTTAAAGATATTTCTTGTTTCAATTGTTGTCTTTGACGTTCGCTTCCAGTTGCAGAATTTATACATTTGGACTCCCTTTCAAAATTACATGTATATATTATTATTCTGGTCAGTATGTTCATTGCCACTCATTTTCGGTGGCGCATACAATCATGATGTCGATCGTCCGACCTTCACTAAGTCCTTCCGTCCCGCATTTGTGTTCGGTCCATAAGTTAAAAACAATCGTTATCATAAAAAGACAAAGTTGGGTCGCTACCTTGAAGGTCAAAGTCACAGCATGACCTTGAAGCAAAATCGTGTCCGTTCCATAACATTTTTTTACTGTGTTATTTATATATGGATTTTAAAATAATTTTACAGAATTGATCGCCATATGAAGACAACGTGTCGCGTGCAACACTTGGGTACATAAATTGAAGGTCACAGCATATCCTTGAAGCAAAGTCGTTTCCGGTTCATAAATTTGTCATCACAGTGTGACCTTGAAGCAAAATCATGTGCAGCACATAACTTTGTTATTTGCCTTCACTTTTTAAAAAAAATCACATAAACGATTGTTATGCTCGCGAATCACAACTCGACAAAATCCACCTTCATAGTTATACACAAAACACCCGTTCGGGGGAACATCATCCGTCTTCGGCGGTCTCTTTCTTCGTTTAGGATACACACATTTCGTTTAACTCATGATAAAGCGATGCTCAAGATGTAATGGTATTAGTCTTAAAACGCATGGGAGGTTCCATGTTCATCCTTGAAATAATAGCATTCAATACATTCAATACATTGATAAATCTCTAACTTCAAGTTTACTTGGAAGTACTTTTCCTTTAATGTTTGCCAGTAAGTCTATAATTTTTTAATGAAAGGGTGTTAGCAAAAATACAATGCTGTGAATGTACTCTAAAATGTATAGTTAATAGAAATTAAACATCAAAATTAAACCGCGGGGTTTGCCTTGGGCCGATAAAGAAATGCGCACCCAAACTATGACTTAATTCTGGATTTCTCGAAAACAAACATAGTGTACCCTCCGCACTGAGTTATCTTAGCCGCATACTCATAAATTCTCCCAAAATAGCTATTTGGTAGAATGCGGCGGCCGTAAAACATCTCCCCTTACATATGCTCTTGACCAGCCGCCCCATCCACTGCCGACCCTTACTAATACGCCTTTTTTTGTAAAAATGGTGTCAAGTCACTAATATTATTCCATTCTATCAAAGCATGCGAAAATACACCTTCAAAATCGTATTCTAAAAAATATATTTCTAAGTATATAATTGAATAGTGGTCAGGAACGGCTCCAGACCCATAACCCTGTTCGAGAGGCTATTTTCATACAATACGTACGGAGGGTTGCAGCCTGACAACAGTTTGGTTCAACGCAACAGGATCTGATCGAACAGTAAATGTCAAAAAGTCTCACCAAAAGCTCGAAATACGCGAAATACTCAACAGAAAACGGACTCCGAAATGCAGGCTATTTTTTCAAAGATTCTTCTCCCCTGTGCCACTTTTGGAAATCCCCGACGCTTTTGTTAGAAGCGTTCTGATTGGTAAAACTATTGACTTAGTAAATACTTTGCACACAAATCGTTCGGCCATACTCTTCGATACACCAAATACAACATATACGAGGGCTGTTCCATAAATCCGCAGAAGTCGTTAATATATTAAACCGACATCTTCTTGCCGACATGTGTGTCAAATTTCATAACATAATATCGAACATAAAATATTACAAATAACTAAAAAGAATGGCACCATATAGCACTTGAAGCACGTCGACGTCAACATTCAGCACTTTAACCGCCAAACGGAAGAGCGCGGTTAACTTTCTCAACGTTCATGTAATCGCCATTAGAAGGCGAACATTTTACTATGTCGGTGAACCTACTGTTCATATGTCACATGGAACGTATTTCTGGGGAATGACGATACTTCCTCCCGCGACTTATTCCACAATTCTGAGGAGTCGAACCGATTGGTTCGAAGTTCCTTCTTCATGTCCGGAAACAGGCACTTATCGGACAACCCGGTCTCTTGTCATCAAACACATATGTTCTACCTTCATTAAACCTGTCTTGCCATTTTTGCACAAATGATTTTTCGCACATTGGAAGAGTTTCCGACTCCTTGATGCTTTTAAGTGTTTCCACTGGTTTCAGTCCAACACGAATGTTCACGACGGAACGTAATTAAATTTTGTCAGTAACGATAAAACGCTGCTGAGAGGTAACAGTTTAACACAACCTCTTTAAACGGACAGGATATTAGGTTCATACTTTTACAACACGTTGTTGCCAAACTTGTGAAAATTTTGACTAATCACTCAAAATATCAATTAGCTTAGAACTGACCGGTGGACCCCAGCACAAATTTCTTCCGTAAATTAGTAGCATTCGAATTAAAAAGATCTTTGCGAGCTTTTTACAGTTACATGCTAAGAAAATCATCTTTACCACAAAAAAAAAATGATTTTCGAAACATAAAATGCTTCAATTTTAAACGAGATCTAGTTAAATGTTTCAAGCTAGTTGTGATTACTGACCTTTCATACGGTGCTGATGGAGCATCCCTTGTCTAATATGGTGTTTAATAGTGTCCTTTTTTAATTCCATTTCCAATCTTTTATCTGGGGACAATACGCCGCTGAATATGGAATGATATTAATCTGAAAATACCGCATTAAAGGTCCCATGTTCAACGTCATATGAATACCATCGTGTGGGATGGATCAAAATTGTACTGTTTATTAGTGTAAATGCCGAGTTGCGCTCAACCCGGGGCTAAAGTACTGTTTATTAATGTAAATGCCGAGTTGCGCTCAACCCGGGGCGGCGTAGGCAGTGATATGCATTTCCTTTACTGCCCATGAAGAGGCTAAATCAAACCGAGCCTGCAATATTTTCATATTTGTCGTGTTCGGTGGCTTTCAAAGTTCTTTTTTCATCTATTTTATTTCATTTCAGGAAAGAACAGATTCAGAAATGAACTTTGACACTATTAAACAGGCCGCAGACGAAGTTGAAAAGGATCTTTCGCCAACTCAAATAAAGAAGTTTAAAATATTATGTGAAGGCTTGGAGAAAGCAATGAAAGATGTAAGATTACATTTTTTTACCCAAAACCCCATTTTCTATATTATGCCGTCTGATATTAAAACGTTATTATAATAGCTAAAAATTCTTCTTGTCAGCTTCGACCTTTTCATGTTCTAAGACTAGATCACTAAGTTAAATTAATGTAAAATTTTACAAAATTAAAGCGGCCATGTTTTCATTTGACTATCATCAAATTTGCTATTAATTTTTGCCTGTTAATATCTTAAAGTAAATTTCCATATATTATGTAAACCTGTTAATGAAAAGTAAGTTTTTGCATAAATTATCTGAATATAAACCGCTAAAGACAAAAACACAAAATATGATAAAGAAATCTAACTCGTTTAATTACTTTACACGGATATACTTATAAAGTACGAAAATTGATGCATCACCGCGAGAGATGCTAATGATGCCGATTTACTATATGCGTACGTAGTCTAACGTAAGCAGAACGAAATAATCGCCGTCCTGCCAGAGTAGAAACAATTAAAACGTCAAAGAAGAATGAGCATTACGAACTACCATACATTTCAACTTCAAATAGATATGTCTCACCTCTTTATTTTTAATACGCTATGTCGCTTCTGTATCCGTCACGTGACATACTGAATATTAATTTACGTTTATTCGCTCCGAAGTATTGTCGACCCCAATGATTTCAACGTACATTCTAGTAACACCCTATCATTCGGAGCTTTTGTATGTAATATTTGACGGTTTGATAGCATTATCTTTCTTTATAAATAAAATACTATGTAATGTCACTTTCATTACGTTTGAAACAATTTGGAATTAAACTAAATGCCACAAATTCAATTAAAAACATGGTTTACACATAAGACTATTCTTATCTCGTAATAATCAAGGTGCTCAGAATGTTAGCCTTCATTATTCATTAAATCTTGTAAGACAGAGTTTAAGCCTGGGTAACGTTAAGTTTATCTACTTAAGAAAAAGAGAAACAGAATCCTTGTTAGCATAAAAGAGGTCACACACGTCAATAAATTACAATCACCATGTTTGAGAATTTTTGCGAAGATGATAACTTATATTTGATGATTATATACCAAACACGACACTAATGAAACTACTGCAGGCTCGGTTTGATTGAAACGCACCATAGGCATGATGGATACATGTATGCCTATTACTGCCGACGCCGCGTAGTAATATGTTAAACGCTACTTCATATTTAAACAAGTAAACAATAACAATAATGCACCGTCCCAAATTATTAATTGCATATAAAAAGTAAACTGGAACTGTCAATGCGTTATTTTCAGAGTAATACCATCAGGTGATCATCGGCGTATTGTCCAGATTAAAGCATGGGTTAAACTTTACCTAGAAATTAGTGGGCGGAACTGAATAGAATAGGCAGGGAATCTGAGACTAGAAATTCTGCATTTCACATAGAACGACAAAACCATTTATTAAAAAGCAGGAGGTATATCTTGGATGATTACACAATATCCAAATCTGTTCTGGCCTGGATATTGAAAGCACCCATATTAAACAGGTCAGAACCAAAGGAGGGTTACTTGTTGCCGATTTAAGAATCCTCCTCAACGACCATCAATAATTGATAACAGCATCGATTGAATGAAAAGGAACATTTTAGGCGCATTGTTTCCAGATATAACTATCATTACAATAGCTCAGAAAGTTTTGTTCGAATTATTTATCGGTTTGAGCAACTATTAAAAGTTCTGTAATTCTTTAATTTTAAAAGGTTACAGAAAACAAAACTATATGCGATCAAACCTCAGACTCAAACACAATTTCATGGGAATTGGAAGAATATAAATGAATGTCATAATATTGCAAACTTTAAATTTCTGCGTAGTCTTGAATGCATATTTTAGTTACAATACAAAATTGATTTATGTATGGGTTAATAAATGGGCAAGCAGTGCCACTTGTTTATAATGGCCCTGTCATATCAATAATGGCCCGAGGGCTTTAGCCCGAGGGACATTATTATATGGCAGGGCCATTATCGACAAGTGGCACTGCTTGCCCATTTATTTACCTATTTATTACATGTGTACGTTAATTTCACTTCGCTTTGTACTTAATTGGGCACTTTCATTTTATAAAATTACTGCATTAAGATGTCAGTCACTACGTCATTTAAGTGTATATGTGACGTCATTAAACAAATGTTTACTATTTCATTTAGTAGGCTACCGTTTGTTTATTTTGTTTTAACTTAATGGAAAGGATATGGATTTGCTAAAATTTGAATGCTAGAAGTGATAATCGTGGTATGAGTCTGAAAATGCAATGATTTCAGAGTGTTTCATTCTTATACCTCTGCTGCGAGCTTCTTTTACACCAGGCTTTAAGGCTAGCTCTTTGTGAACATTATGTTGCACATGAATGGAAAATAAAAAGGAAAGAAGTGATTTTAAAGCGGAAATATTTTACGGGTATGTACAATTTATTCTTGTTTTCATGATAAAATGTGATGAAACCACGGAAAATAATTGCAAACCTAAAAACGAAATCCCGGGGCCGTTATCGATAATGGCCCTGCCTCTCATAAGTTAAACCTCAACAAATGAATCGATTTTACACAGCTTACGTTCTTGAAAAACAACAGATATCTTACAAAATATTTGTTACTGGAATATCCTACTAAAGAACTGGTCCTGAAGTAAGTGTGGTTAAAAGCTCGTGAATAGGTGGCATATAGCTACAATTCACATAAAATCAATTTGCATATTTTCATCTTCCTTTTACCTGCACATTTATGGAGTGGTACCCCTTTCTATTCACATAATCCTCCTCATACTGATGAGGGGCTTGTATCCGTACATGTGTACCATCAATGATTCCAATAACATTGGGGAAACCTGAAAGTGAAACATTCCTTTATCTTTATAATCTCATAATTCCAGGTTTGGGCGGTAAATACAAACTCCGGTATTTATCGCCCCGGAAAATACTCCCCAACGTGGCAAATACTGGCATATACTTTTCATCACAATATTTTTGCCTGAAAATACTGCAGATATCTTAACTTCAATAATTTTACATAATGATTAACTTTTTATGGCTATTCATCCTTAAATAACAGAGGCCTATAAATTTACAAAAGGCCTCTTCCCAATCCAAAAATATAGTATTTTTCCCCAACTGCGACAGAAACTCTACCCAAAATGCTAGGTAAGATGTCCAAAGAATGGTTAAACTCCTTGATTTAATTAGTCGATTTCAGTATAAATATTATAATATAATATCAATTAATGAGTAAACCTGTCTATATGAATGCTGACTATATGGATGTTGTATAAATTCCAGGGTGGCCAATTAAATCGACCACTACTTGCCAGTAAATGCTGAAATTTACTGGTAAATACCGCTGGCATGGAAAATACTCATATATGCTGGCATTTTTCCAACACTGCATAATTCACTCAGCAACATGGTTTAAGTTAAGCGAATGCCCAGACTAGTTTAGGGACAGTTTGCTGGTCATTCAGTACATATATCCACTGGGGGTGATTGTTTTGCACTCAGCTGGGAATTCTTAAAATAATGATGGAAGTGCATGTTGACTAACTGAAATTGTTTTGCAGAGGAATCAGGCTAGAAACTGCCGTCTAATGGTCCGGGTGGTTGATGTCTAGACTCCAAAAGATAACGGGGAGAGTGTAGTGACTCACTGCATAAGGTCACATCCAACAACCTCACAGTAATCTACTTCTTTTTCGTTTACATACAAGCATTTCTATCTTAATGAACAGATATTATTACTGTACTTATCACATGTTTAAAAGGTATGATATAGATCTAGACCTAAAAATAAAAAATATAGCCTACCAATTTATAATGTGAACACTTTTAATGCATGCATTTCCATTACTGCCCATGAGCAGGCTCAATCAAACCGAGACTGCAATATTTTCACATTTGTCATGTTCGGTGGCTTTCAAAGTTCCCTTTTCACAATTTTAAAAATTAGATCTAAAGTGAGATCTACTCCATGTTTGTGATTTGCATTTTCACATAATTTCCCACGTGTCACATGTATGAATCACTACCATGCTGGCATGTTTGAAACAGATGAAATTCCAAGCTTTCATATCGATCTGTTAGCTTGAATTAATAATTCAACTCCAAGCAAAACCCCATTTATAAACCGACTTCTTGTTGATGCCCGGTTTGTATAATTAGAATTCCGCGCATGGCACTCCGCGCATAATGTTGGGTCATAACGGCCCCATGTTAATACGGACAAAAAAACACTATAAGACAGGCGAAATAAAGCTAAAAGTATGGATCGTTCCGATCAAAAGCAACTATGACAGCTACTTTATCAACACATAACAATATTTGGCCATTTATACAATAACTTGAATAAGCTCGTTATTTAATGTAAAAGAGGGGTCTAGGTGCCGATGGGGTGTAAGTCATAAAGGGCCGAGTTGACCGAAAGTCACAGTGCAATGTGTGTACATGTATTTTGTGTGTATTACTTAACAACTACGAAGTTAGGGCCCGTTTCATTAAGAATTTACGATCGTGTCGTATCGTAAACTGCGATCACCATTTACGACAAAATTTACGAATGTGACAAACGCGTTTCATAAAGACCGTCGTAAATCTAGCTTACGATCGTAAGATACGACGCGTCGTACGACATAAAATACAGTGATCCAGTCCAAAACAGCCGTTTCCGGGCGCGAGGTTTTTAGCGCGCACCTGTCAATCAAGAAAATGGCGACTTCCATAAAACCGAAATTTGTTTAATTTTGCTAGTTTGATGAAACTTTCGTCGTTTTCTTCATGTAGATAATATAATAATAGAGGACAATGGTCATTAAACTACATTCCTACAGGGTTCCAGAACCTGTACTCCTAGACAACACGTGAAATAACAGGTAAGTTAAAGTTCAATAGGATTATTTATAAGTGTTAACATAATTTAAACATCGGTCTTGTAAACAATAAATAGTTAAGAATGGCTTATTCAAACATAATTTTATCGGACAATGTCAAAAAATATAATGTCGAGCATTGCAATCAGCCTGACAGGGGTGGGGTCAATGGGTTAAAGGGTCGTTCTGAATGGTATACAAGATACAAAAATTTTATTTAAAGTCGGTGTTTACATTACAAAGCACAACATTAGCTATGAATAGCTATTGACAATTCAAGTCAACTATGAAGTCATATAGGCCACAAGTCAAAAAGGCCACAAAAAAGTCAAATGGGCCTCAGAAAAAAGTCAGGCCATACATTTTATTTTCCAACCCAAATAGGCCTCTCAAGACATAAAGGCCACAAAAAAGTCAAATAGGCCACACATTTTTTTACCAATGTTTTTATTAAATTAATTTGTGTAATAGTCTTAATCTGTTCCCTACGCTGTCATTAATTACCCAAGGTGTTGATTTAATGTTTTGTCAGGGTGTCACATTGTTATACAAGATCAAAATTTACAACACTTGTAGTAACAGTCAGAGGTGCTAATGCAATCAGAGGTGTCATATTTAATAAATACATTGTAACTAAATTTATTTCTAAACCAATTTCCATTTTCGACCATACAAAATACAAAGCTTATGTTGCAAGTGCATCAATATTAGATTCTCTGCTAGTGTAGACCAAGTGACTTGTGTAGACTAAGGACTAGGGTTTCATAATCAGACAAAAATCATAATTGATCATCGGAAATAATCAAACAACCCTTTTCGATCAATCATCGATTATATAATCGAAGCATTTACAACAACAATGTACATGCTTTAATAAAGAAGAATTTTATTTATAGGATTTTTTTATTAATATTCTAGCAATAAAAATACCCATAATTTGTTATTTTAATGCATTTTTTTCTATTTTGCAAAAAAACAATTTTCAAAATGATATTGTTAAGAATCTTCTGCTTAAGGCAGGCAAAACACACAAGAAATTTGTAACCTAGTATTTCATGCCATAAACTCTTTATTTCATAATTTTGAAATTTAATTATTTTAAATTTTAAAATGTAGAAATTCTTATTCATTGATTTTAGTTATTTTGAAATATGTTACTTAACATCTTAATTTAAGTAAGGTATTAAATGTTTTTAAGTTATCATCTTAACAAAGAAGATTTAATTAAGTCAAGCTGCTTAGGATTTTAGCAGCTTGCACTAGGTCTTTGCTGTATAAACAATTCAGCATATTTTGTTGATTAAGTGTGAAGCCTTAATAAATTGTTAAGCAAACTCTCCAAATTGAGCTAAGGGTTTCACCTATTTGTAACATAACTTTTCATTGGATAATATTTTACTTTCTTTTAAATTTTCATTGGTTAATTAATGTTTTAGGGTTTTGTCTTAGAAAACCTTAATATCAATTTTAGAATGTATCTTTAGTCTTATGAAAGTTTTCGACAAGTAAAGTCATACAAAAGTCTTAATTGTGTTAACAACTAAAAGTTAGGAATTTGGTGCTAGTCTTCAGATGTGTTCATCATTGTGTTACATTGGAAATTTTATATTATCCCTTTCCTGGATATATACGCATTTTTAAGCATGTGCGACCAGTGTAGATCCAGATCAGCCGGCACATCTGTGCCGTCTGATCAGGATCTGCACTGGTCGCATTTTGGTCAGAAATAACCTAATTAATAAAAAAGCGAACAGTTTAGATCCTGATCAGACGGCATGGATGTGCCGGCTGATCTGGATCTAAACTGATCGCCCAAGCAATAAAGGTGTATCTGTACAGGAATTGGTTATAATAACTTTGAATATTGATAAGTCCACCAGAATTAAAAAGGAATTTAGAACTTACACATGGAGTTATAGTTTATTCACCTGTTCCCAGTAAATAGTTGGGGACAGGGTTGAGCTTGTGACCAAGAGACCCAAACGGTGGCTGCGCCGCTTGAGACAGTTTCCCCCCAAAACACGTATAAGCTCAGACATTTGTCTAGTGGCCACCGACCAACGGTCACAAATTCTTTAGAGGGGAATTTGTTTAAAAATAGAAAAAAAATAATTGGGGATGGAAATGGGGTCAAAATTTGGTTCTTACCGTTATGAAATGAGGGCCCTATATAGAACTGCTGTATTACCAAAAAAGAATATAGGTTTACTTTCTGGTATGAATTAGCATTTAGATGAACCACACACTAGCCCACAGGCTGCATGTATTATGTGTAACCGTATCTGATATGAGCATAAGGTGTAGGCTGCAGGTACAGGAGTCTTTTTCGTGAAATACTTAGTGGGAGAACATATTCCAAAGTTTATTAAAAACCAAAATAACACTGATCTATGTCATATATCAAACACTGATTTTGTTCTGATACAGTGATCTCCCTTGTGAGCTGCTTAAAAAAACAGCAAACTGATGATCGATTATTAAACTTCGTAATCGATTATCGAAAATTTATCCTAAAAACGATCGATTTTCGATTATAATCGATCATCGTTTAATCCCTACTAAGGACATTGATCAAAAGAGCATATTGACATATAAATGGTAGTTAATTCTGATAGATGAAAATGGAAGTTTTCAACTTATTTTGTTCATATAAAACAGTTTTACATTGCTTTCACAAAAAAGAATAACTTTTCTTTTGTTGCAATATTTTGTGAATTGTTTTCCCACTTGTTGAGTCATGATGGTAACTGGTTTGTAGCAAAAAACCAGAAAAAGCACATGTTGCTTTGAGCAAAATACCCAATAAATGAAGCAACTTTGGAGCAACTTTTAAAATAATATTTATAAAACATCATAAACTGACATAGAACATATTAACACAATGATAATAAAGTCTTTATAAATAAAATAAAAATGTGGCCTATTTTTGTGGCCTATTTGACTTTTTCAAAATCAAGTGTGGCCCATTTGACTTTTTTGTGGCCTATATGACTTGTGGCCTATTTGACTGTAATCTGTTCTGAATTGAAGGGCTTTTCATGCTTATATAACAGAGGCCTATAAAAGGCCTCTTTCCAATCCAAAAATATAGTATTTTTTCCCAATTGTGGCAAAAACTCTTCCTAAAATGCTAGGTAACATGTCCAAAAATGGTTAAAACTCCTCTTAGGTGTGTTTGAAAAGAACAAAGCTTAAAAAATTAGATTTAAGTTAAAAATACCTATTACTTATAAATTTTAAAAACAAGAACCCATCTTTCAATTAATTTTGTTTTCCAAAAAAAAACAATTATCGCGCATAAACTTCCCAATTAGAAAGGCTAGGGTCTCTTCCCAATTTTCTGATGATAAGCCCTGGAATTGTACACCATAGTGTTATGAAGGTGATGAGGTGTGAAAATAAAATTATCATCTTAAAGCGTGGTAATATGTTCATTGTTAGGTTGTAGCAGAACATTTTGACCTGGCCATGTGCGTCATCCATTAGGTTGTCCCGGAGAAATATTCATCATTCAGCATTTAAAAAAATTAAAGATAAATACTTAAAGGTGCAGGGGTTCCACTAACCGCTGAATCTCAAGAGTCATATTTATCATTTTTTAAGGTATATTGCCAATTAGTAGCCAAAATACCCACAATTTAAGGCTAAAGTGACCCTTTTGCTAATATTACAAAGGACAAAATGGCATTTTGGAAATTCCAAAAGTCAAAATGCCATCACTTGTGTCAAATGGAACCCCTGAAAGGTGGTTAATCAGAATAGTAGAAACTTAATCTGTGAGACTTGGGTTTTTATGAACTTTATATTTCCAATCTATTTTCTTCATGATTTTGGTGTAAATGAAACCAAAACACAGGGTTTATATTGAATCCTTATTGAATTTTTAGCATTCTCGGTAAATGCATTGTTGCAATCTCATCAGGGTCTACATCATTTTTTTGATTTACTGGATTGTGTTTAGGGAGGAAATATAGGATCACTATTTTGGGATTGTATAAGTTAATGATATCCAGATACATGTATTATGACCAAATATAATATAATTAATAAACAGATTTTCCCATGTTTTGAAATACAAAGGATCATCAGCAAACAGTAAAATAATTTTAATTATAATAATTATTTTATAATAATCAGTTAGTCTGGTCAATTCAAATGGTCTTTGGAAACTAACTATGCAAACCTGTCATGAAACTGATGTCCTTATTTTTCCTTACATCTTTGTTGTGTCAGAAATCAAGTTAAGGATTGGAAGATTGAAATCACTTACAGTAATAGCACGCCTGAAACTTTTTATTGAAATGACTGGTGGTTTTATTAACACCTATTTAGTAAATGTATCTTGTATTTTAATGTTTCTTCAGTTAAGAAGAAAAGACAAGTGGAATGGTAGCATGAAACCCTGCAGCTGATTATAGTTGCAGTTTAACTCGCAAGATCTGGTTACTACAAGGAAGGACATTTTATTGATTTCAAGGTATTTCTGATAATAATTAATGTTCCTAAAATTAAAGTGACCTCACTGATACTCCGAAAGTTGCCAGACCGAAGGGCCGATGTGATTCATTATGTTATCAGACCAAACTCCTAATACTTGCTAATACCTTTTTAAAATGTTTTGATCCGACATAATTTGTTTCAGTCAGACAGATTTTCACATCTTGTCTGACCAAATGTCTAACACTTATTTTTAATTTTCAGGAAGGCTGACCTCAATACTGTAAATTGGGATATTTTGGCGTCATGATATTTTGGCCATTTTGCCCCATAACGCCTGTGTTTTATTTTGGCCAGTTTAATTTTGGCCATTTATCATTGTGTGGTGAAAAATAAACACAGATACATTTTTTTGTCGTGTGCATAAAGTAATTTAAAATCGACATTTTCATAACATTTATTGCAACACACAATAATCCAACAAACTGAATGAAATACAGTAATTGAAATTTAAAATTATGAGAATGATCGGGTTGGTTTGATAAGCGATAAATACATGTAGTGGTCAAAGTGAGACGAAGTGTGAAAGACAATCTGTATTGTTGTTGTGTTTGCACTAAATGGGTGAATTTTCACCTGTGACATATTTTGATGTGTTTAATTTTGGCCTTGCATTAGGTTGGCCAATTTAAGGGCTTGCCACACTCCTCCCAATTCTATTCATCGATAAAATAAAAATCATCAAATCTCAGTAATGGCAAAATGCCGTTCAATGAAACTTTGCACAAATGAATGTTACTAATGTAACTTTATTTTGCATACAGAACGACACGTTAGAAAAGTAAAGAAACAAAGCTAGACCTAGAAATTCCTTGAATTCTATTTGCATAAATTCACAAAAACTAAGGGATGCAGAACATAATTTTAAATTCCCTCGTGAGCGCAATGATACTGACAAGAAAATGTTGTGTACTTTGTAAAAAACTTTCAACTATTAAAAGCGAAATCAGTGATTGTCATCAGTTTACGCGACCAGGAAATTGAAGGTCAAACACACTTTTACTAATATCTCGTAAAGTTTACATATGTAAATCACGAGGGCACAATAAATTGTTGTCAGTATCATATTACTCATGTGGGCATTTAAAATGATGTTTTGTGTTCTTTAGTTTTTGTGAATTTATGTAAATAGAAGTTGAGGGAATTTTTTGATCTCGCTATTGTTCTTTACTTTTCTAACGTGTCTTACCATCTGTAAAATAAAGATACATTAATAACATACATTTGTGCAAAGTTTCAATTAACAGCAGTTTGCCGTTATTGAGATTTTGATAATTTTCTTTTTATCGATTAATAGAATTGGGAGGAGTGTGGCAGGCCCTTAAGGCCAATTTTTAACCAAGGCCAAAATAAACCAACGGTTGATACTTCTTAAAAAATATGATTCAGAGTAATATTATTAATTAAGTTTGATTGATAGAATTTTCACTTTTCAACAGTTATTGGTTCAATTTTAAACACTCACTTATGTCTTTTAGGGTTATTTGAAATAATTTTCCTCTCATCATTTACATTTTAATGTGGATGTTTATCAGTATTGGATTATCTTCAAACTGAAGTGAATATAAATTGAAGACTGACTCATATGTATTGACATGTATTTCCTTATTATCTTCAAATAAAATGTTTTCATTTTCAGATTTATGAATGATGAGAAGGAAAGAGCAGCTAGAAACAGACAGTTAAAACATACCCCTTGATATGGATGACTGTATTTTATTGTAAAATGTTACTTAGAAATAAAGAATTATTAAAACAAGTTGAAATTGAATTTCAAGACAAATAAAGTGATACACAGTATATAGCTATTTGGTTTCCCTATTACCTGTAGCCAGGTGACATTTATGCCTGATTAGTCTGAACGATACATGATTTTCTGTCAAATGCTATTTTTGGTGTTGCCTTTCGAAGAAA
The DNA here is from genome assembly GCA_038501625.1 of Corbicula japonica. Classification (NCBI taxonomy): domain Eukaryota; kingdom Metazoa; phylum Mollusca; class Bivalvia; order Venerida; family Cyrenidae; genus Corbicula; species Corbicula japonica. The sequence goes on from JAZAYU010000032.1 coordinate 3,986,511, forward strand.
AGGCAATACATAGGGATCACTTTGTCCATCAGTCCGTCTGTCTGTCCATCAGTCCATCACAAAAACTTAACATTGGCTATAACGTTTCTGTTTCTTAATACTTCATCAAACTTTCAAATTGTACTGCTTATAACACAGTCACAGTAATGCCAAATTCTTTAGGTTAAGGTCACATTTGATGGAGTTAGGCCCCTTTTTGTACATTCATTTTGACATGAAAACTTAATGATAGCTAAAAATTTGCCATTTTTCAATACTTGTTCATGAAACTTTCAAATTATATTGCTTATGACAACTTGCTCATGATGATGCTATATGTTTTAGATCAAGGTCACATTTGATGGAGTTATGCCCCTTTCTGTACTTCGCCATTTCTTAATATTTCTTCATCAAACTTTTAAATTATATTGCTCATGACAACATGCTCATCATTATACCATAGTCAAGCTAGAGTTATGCCCCTTCTTTGAACTGACCACCCATCTAGTTGCTTTCTCATGTTACTTGGATTAGTTGGATAACAGTAACTGTCCCTGGTATTTCAGTCACTTTAAAGTGTTTGTAGCTGCTCCTACACGTCTGGAAAGACTTGATGAAACTTGGCAAACTAATGTAACAAAGGGCTTCTAGCCATGTAACAGGAATATTGTGGTTGTCCAAAATTTGCATGAGTTATTGCGAATTGCTATTTTTATGCCCCCACAAAGTGGGAGGCATATAGAGCTCTTCCGTCCATCCGTAATCCCCAAATCTTTTATCAACTCCTCCTAAACTATAAGGCGGATTTCTTTCAAACTTACAAAGATGATCAAGCAGGATGTGTAGATGATCGTAAAGAAAGGATTTTTTCCTGCGACCATTATTACCAGCGTTATGGCCCTTCATTAATTTCAGTAATTAAATCTTGTGGCTTCAACTCCTCATAAACTATAAGGTGGATTTCTTTCAAACTTGCACAGATGATCAAGCAGGATGTGTAGATGATCATGATAACCAAATCAAATCAAAGTTACAATTTTTCACCGAAGGTAATTTTTTGTGTCAACTTTTCGAAGAAATAGGGGTCGCTTTTTCCGTCCGTCTGTCACGAAAACTTTACACTGGATATAACTTTGCCATTTTTAAAATATTTCTTCATGAGCTTTCAAATTATATTGCTTATGACAACAGGCTCATGATGATGCAAAATTCTTTAGGTCAAGGTCACATTTCATGGAGTTATTCCCATTTTTGTACTTGGATTTTGAAATGAAAACTTAACGTTGGCTACAACTTTGCCATTTTTCAATCCTTCTTCATGCAACTTTCAAACTATATTGCTTATGACAACATGCTCATGATGAAACCAAATTCTTTAGGTCAAGGTCACATTTGTTGGAGCTATGTCCCCATTTGTACTTGTATTTTGACATGAAAACTTAAAGTTGGCTATAATTTTGTCATTTCTCAATATTTCTTCATGAAACTTTCAAATTATATTGCTCAAGACAACACACTCATGATGACGACAAGTTGTTTCGGTCAAGATGGAGTTATGCCCCTTTATGAACTAGCATTTTTTCCAACATTGTACCGTGGGCGACACGTGTTCAACTGAACACCCATTTAGTTTCATACCAGTATTCTATAACAGAAATGGGTTTCATACTTTAAATATGTCTTAACATCAATTGTTTGGACTTACACCTCTGCTGTATAATTGTTAACTTCTCTTTAGAAATATTCTGGATTAGAGCATAACACATGTAATATGATCTTAGTTGAACTTGACTAAAAGCCTTCCAAACTGGTAGCTGAAATTAGGAAATCTAAACAAGGTAAAAGCCAGAATGCAATCTTTTAAATTTCATGACAATTAACTGTTTACTCCCTCAATATCTATATGGGTTTATTGCATGTATGCAAACAGTATATATCCAGATCATCTTGCAAATTTGTGCCATCTGATGAGGGTCTACACTGTTCACTTATTGTTCAGAAATAACCCAATGTATCACAAAATGCAAAGTGAATATTCAGATCAGATGGCAAGTGTACATCCTGATCAGATGGCAAATGTGGACCCGGATTAGATGGTGCTGATGACAGCAATATCCAATGGTTAATACATGTATCTTCTTTAAACTTAAATTGGTTCATTAAGTGAAATATGATTATCAGTAATTAACACTATTTTGGTAACATGAACAAAACATCTTTTCGTTAAATTTCTGGTTCTTTTAAATATAATTTAATTTTTTAGTATGTTTCGTTCTGACATCTTTTGGAGGTAGCATTTATTCTGAGACAGAAATTGAAAAAAAGAACAATGATGTAGAAAAAACCTTACTTAATATTGTACAGTGCAAAACAGATGTAGCTGTATATGAATAAAGAAGGCAGTATAACTGTTTTGCACTCAACTCGCAATTTGTTTACTTTGTGTTTTACTTTAGCCAGAGTGGTTCAGGTGGGGTAGTTCAATAAATATTACATGAAAACAAGGTTAAGCTTTTCATATTTGTCATTCTAAGTAATACAAAAGATTAAAAATATTTACTACTGAACATATTTATTACTAAACCAACTCTTCTACAGTAGGTCTTTTTTTCTTTAAAAATGGAGTCGCAAATAACTGTCATTATATAATACATGTATCAATAATCAACTGTTTACATATTGTTATGTGTTTTCACAATTGTTGATTTATGTAAGAGTTTGATGATCATTCACTGCTGCTTTTGTCAAATGCATGTGAAGGTTGTTACAGTTCATTCTACTTTGATCATGTTGATAGCTGCAGGTTGCAATGTTCATTCTTCTTTGTGATGCACTGACATTTTCTTTTCTCTGAATCTGCAAATTGCATCTCTCTTCCTGCAAATGATGAAAGTGCAAATAAGTTGTGGTAATATAATCAAAGACATTAAATGAAGGAATTAACAATACTGTCACATTTGAAGTGTCAGAAATATGAAATATAGTGAAAGAGAAATAGGGTAGTAAAACTCTCAATCATGTTCAGCATTTATAAAACATTAAATTATAATATCCATCTTATTTCCAAAGATGCTGAAAAAGTTATTCAAACAATTCTTTGTAGCTATGTTACAAAACTTATATATGCTGTCATGAAAAAGAAATCTATAAGTCATTTATCAATAGACATATAACTATACCTCATTTATTAGCTGTATACTTCCACTCCAGCATCAGTAGGTCTGTTGTCATGAACTTGATGTGAAGTCCTTAATATTTTAGCCGAGCTTCACTCCAAGCTTGCCTTTGGGAGTACGGCCACAGCTATAACTGAACAATAACCCGCCTCAATAATGACCTCTTTTATCACACGACCTGCAATAAGTTTCTCAAGTTTATTCTAAGTTTGTGTTAGGATGGGTGGGGTTAAAATAAACAGTTTAATACGCAAATCATACGTAAAGCCCGGGTTAAAATGATACAATTTATCTACAGCAATAACAAATCAAATTGTTTGAGAACTCGGTAGTGTATGCTACGTTAATTTACCTTGCATTTTGCATGTAGTCAGACAATGAGAATATTTGCCATAACTAACAGACATTTTGAGCTATTTAGAGTTATCCGCCGTTGTGTACTCGGAAGAACGAGTTTATTTTTAGCATTATCTGTCAAAATCACTGGAAAGAATGTGCAACTCGAATAGCAACAAAAGTACGTACCCTAATATGGAAAATTGTAATCCTAGCGGGCTACTACGGGCGCCGCCATGTTGAATCGTAAATATTTACGAGACCCTCCAGGCTGTCGTAGATTTACGACAGTTTTTCGCGATATCGTACGATCGTAAATGTTTATGAAACGCGATTGAGTCGGTCCGAACGTCGTACGACGTCGTACGACCGAATTTACGATACGATCCGTCGTACGACGCTTTATGAAACGGGCCCCCGATGTTTCGACTTAAGCGAGTTTGACACAACGAGTGTGGACTGTATTTTAAAGTGCAAATATGAGAAAATTGATCTCATTAACATGTGAAAAACGGAAAAATATTTCTTATTCACGAAGCTGTTGATGTTTTAGACATTTTAAGTCTGAGCATTGAATTGAGTTGAACATGAAAAATGATTCCGGGCCAGATTTAGTTTAATGATTTTGGGCACAGTTTTATTCGTTCGCGTTTGCTCATTTGCGGATGGCGTACGCCGGGCTCAAACATTAGAATTTTTCACATATCATACAGAACTTGGCGTTTTATACGACAGACATACTTAAAATCAGTTTTAAAAGAAACAACTGATTTTTATAAATGTAACAAATAAGAAACAAATCAACATGGTGTGAAAAATGTCTTCACTCATTTGTCCAAGACTAGGTCTTCATTTCAACTTAAAACTTCTATTCTGACGTCCTTTTTGTGTTACATTTTTTTTTCTCACTTACCAAATGATTATCAGAAAACATTTTATAAGGTGAACATTTATAAAGGAGCAGTGCTTTAACATACTTTTTCTGAAATGCATATGCCACAGCTATTGCTGTATGAGGACACACCAGGTAGGAGTTATCTTCCCATAATTTCTTCATTGTTTCCTTGACAACAGTATCCGTAGCAACGAACGTATCCACAATGACATCTGAAATCTAAAGAAACATACAAACTTCTTTATAAATGGTATCTAGCCTGTAAATGATCGCAAAACCACACAATCTTTATAGTATTACAGAGGAAAAGACTGCAAGAAACGACAACTCTGTGTAGTGAGACTGATAACCAGATTCAATAACAAGCGTAAACTCTCACTGATGAGTTTGTAAATAGACTTATAGAGCGTTATCAATATCAAAACAGTCACGTGACAGACATGAGCTTTTCTGATTGGTGAATCAGTATTTTTTTACGAATTTTAATCATTTTGTTTCATTTTAGGCAAAAGTTTTACAAATTTACGTTCGTTGCACTTATGAGTGATAATAACTGAAATAATATTAAAACTTTCTTGTATCTGCTATGAGACCATAAATGATGTGTTTACATAAAGAGCCATCATGTGACTGACAACTTATTCATAACCAGTTAAATTTGCTGCCAATATAAAGCCGGTAAGTACGCGAGGTTACTTATCTAATACATCAATAAGCACACGAAACTGAATTTCTATCAGAAAATATCCAGATCCCATATAATATATGACATTTCCCCTATATGTGTAGGATACGATTCCGTTGCATTCCTTGTGTCTTATAT